>KV907495.1:1091364-1343497 GCA_001990825.1 Aspergillus carbonarius ITEM 5010
GGGGGGGGGGGGTGAAAAAATCCCATTCCTTTAGCTGACACCTAGCATGCCCAAAGGGTCAGGGTTCCGTCGCGGTTGCAACCCTACCAAGTTCCTTTCCCCATGTATCCCGAACGCTCGTCCACGGAGGAATCTGGCTTCCGTGCCAATGCCTGTCTCGTGTACTCCGCACGTTTCCGTCTGGCTATTATGAACCAAATGTTTCTGCCTCTAGTGGCGAAAGACGCGTCACTGAAAGACCTTCATTGGCGTCCAATGCGTCCTTGGAATTTACCTCGGGAATCAACATGACATGCAGTTGCATGATGAGCTCAATATTTCATTCAGGACCGATTCTCTTCAGCTGATCTCCCACACCTGCAGACGAATAATCCCGCATTTGCCCCCGCTCAGGTGCAGGGTTTATCTTCATTTGCCTGCTTCCCTCGGTCCATATGATAGGATGCCATTTCTGTACTTCAGCCATGGCAGATACAGACCGTGGTACGGTGCACCTACTGTTGAACCCATGCAGCTGCACTAAAGCTCGGAGACTCACTGACGTGGCACGCGTCGTCTGGCCGAGGTGGTCGAATATTCGGTCTCCTGTGGTGAAGAGGGGAATTATCGAACAGAAGATGGTGTACAGAGCCCATGGAACTTTCAGCAAGGCGGCCTTGCAGTTTCCCAGCATTGACCTATAGGGGGTCAATGTACCCGAATCTCCGCTTGCCCGGCCATCCTTCGAATTGATTGCATGGAACTCTTTCGTGTGTCTGTCCCTCCTTCACAGCATTGGATCGTCGGGCAAGCCGACTAGGTTCCCTGTGTGCTGTGGATTTTAACATGGAATGATGTCGATTGCCAACTCAGCAACTATCGGTTCTGGCTTACAGCCGCAACGAGAATGCAACGCTGGTAACCAACTGTTCTGACACCCCAGAAGGGCTCCGTGCTGGAACTGCGACGCGATTTGCCACCCTTCTGCCTCCTCTCGCAAGCTGTCTTACTTCGGATGTTTCTGGCCCAGCCTTGCCTGTGGCAACTGTACTTCCGTAACCAGGATTTGTCTCGATAAGGCCGGTAAACTGTCTTTACCCAACCAGCTAGGGTTACTGAATACACGCCTAAGACTGGTGAATTGCCTTTGGGCTGCAACTGTCTCGAGACTTGTTTTAATTTCCTGCTGTGAGTTCGATCGATCTATTCACGACGTTGAAATTGGATTTCGTGACCCACATACACGCACCGGAATACTGGGATTTTCAGTCCCGTGACTGTAACGTGACTGAAACCCTCTGCGCATTTGCGCATACCTCTTTTTCTTGCAGTCAACAAATGGAATATGTCAAACGACCTTTCGAAAATTTAAGGTGAGAAAGCGTTTTTCTCTGTTTCCAGCTTACGGGCTCGGATTGGTCGGTCTGGGAAAGCATATTCGATGGTGTCAGCGGGCTGTATCCAATGACGTTATTCAACTGGCCGGGTGGGATATGCAGCTAAAAAGAACCCTGACATTGCATTTCTAGCCCGCAAAACGCCTAGACACCGAGACTATCGACTCGAGCAGGGAAGAATCGTGGCGGGTCCTCGCATCTGCAAGCTGGCACCTGCAAGTATCTCTCTGCGGGCCTCGAGTTTTCGGCCTTCAGCCTTGCATGTTGCACAAACATGTTATTGCTCCTGACACAGTACTCACTACAACGTCTGATCGATGCGCCTCGACTAGCGTAACCTCTCTTCCAATTTGGACATAACTTTCTTGTCCGGAGTCGTGGCCCGGCCCATAAACATCCCTGTCTGCGAGACCATCAGCGTTCAGCACCCAAGCCTGAACCATGAGGCGTCTTCCGTTAGTCTGGGACTTTGCATGATCACAGTCACGACAGTCCTGGATTCTTGCATCAGGCGCTTTTTACCGCCTGCAAGGAGACTGTGCCCTCGCACTGCGGTAGTCTGGACTTGATCGAGGCGGTATCCGCGTGTAGCATTATTGACGTGGCAAGTTGTTCTGTAGACAGTTCTTTTCTTTTGTCTTTCGCTCCCTGTGGCGGCCTGAAGACTACAGCATCTTACTTTTCATGTCGAAGGGAGGAACACAAGGTTTTCATTTCGGCTAAGAAGGCTGGGTCTGATCGTAAAGAACGAAATCTGCCTTGCCACACTTTCCATAGCAAGGCTACTAGCTAGGTAGTCAACATAGCCTTCTCGTCGCGGTGGTCGGTTATGGCCAGGCTTCCTTGTACTACTTTCTCGGTCACCCAAACATTGCAATGTATGTCTTGCTTTATTCGCTTAGCTTGAGTAACGGTTCACATTCAGCAACCCTGCCCCCCTTGTAGATCATTGTTCCATCCATGTGAAGAGTGCAGGTACATTCGGATATACATCGATAGTCACGTGGCCGCGATGCGCCCTGGCATAGTGTATGACGTCAAGATGATAATATACCAGCCAAGTTTCCTCCGACTTTCTAATCCAGCGCCCATCATTCCTCCTCATTATCACATTACTCCTAGCACCTCTGTCTACGGGTAGATTTCGAAGCTGTATGCGAAACCATCCCATTCCAATTCCCAAGGACCACACTGACAACTGACCGCACACCAGTTTATACTTCATCACCACATACCCACCTCCATCTCATTAAACACTTCCTCTTTCCTCACATCAGTTGAGAACCTCCACCCTCACCACCATGATAAAACAGCTCGCTTCAATCGGCCGCTTGGCCCAGAGCACCACCACCCAAAGTCGAACCGTCTCATCGCTCCCCCGTCCACTCCCAACACGCCGCACCTTCCGCACCATCGCGCCTCTCCAAGCAACGCATCAGCAAAAGGGAGAAGAGAAATCCGGCGACCGAACTGTCCTCGACCCGCAACGATCTGAGACCTCCCAAACAGGCACGGATAGCGAAGTCGCTGGCCACGACGCAGCGTTTGATCCGTCCAAGACGTCGCCTGAGAGCGAGGTCCAGGCGGCGCAGCAGGAGTCCGAGCAGCAGGGTAAAGTGAGTAACCCTTTGGATGTTAGTCCTGGGAACAAGGATGTCAGTCATGCGAGGCCTCCGACTGAGGGAGGTCCGGATCATAATGCTGAGAAAGAGGGGCCGAGTGCGAGGGGGTGGACGAAGAAGAATCGTGAGGTGAGGGACTGGAAGAAGAAGGTTTGAGGGGGTTGTATGTGGGCTCTTGTTACATAGACTTTGTGATTTAAGTTCGATAATTGTATTTGGTGAAGATGGTTGTTTATGTGTATGAGATTGGGTGTAATAGGTGTTGGTGGATGTTTATATTAAGTATCACAGGTTGCGATGTAATGTGTCGCCGGCCCCCTTTTAATGCCAAAAAAGAAGCAGGAAACGATTGTATTAAACCATATACACATCAAGAAACATAAAATGAAACAACAAAATCGATCAACATACCCCTCACCACATCACTCACTCACTTACTCCCGTCCATACTGAATAATGTCCTTCCCATACAACACCCAAACCTTCTCACTCCCCGCCGGAACCTCCCCATTCAAAGCCTTGACTCCCGCATTAACCGCCGCCTTCGCAATAACGTCCGCATCCTGCGCCCATCCATCCTTCAACCCCGAATGAATCTTGCCCGCAAAACCCGCAAAGTACCTCATCACTGCCTCCGCAGGCCGACTCTCCTGCCTCTCCCCCGAAATAAGCCCGGGACGCAAAATAATCGTCCTCTCAAACCCCATCGCCTTCACCTCCTCCTCGATCTCGCCCTTCATACGCGGATACCCGAACGAGGAGTTCTTGTCCGCGCCGGTGGACGAGATCAGCACGTAGACTTTCGCGCCGGCGTCGCGCGCCGCACGGGCCAGCTCCACGTTCAGGCCATGTTCGACTTTGTATTGGTTCTCAAAGCTGCCTGCTGCACCGCGGGTAGTGCCGAAGGCGGAGAAGAAGATGCCTGGGGGTGGAGTAAGGGAGGAGAGCTGGGATGCCCATTTGGAGGTGTCGTCGGAAACGAAGGTGGTGAGTTTTTCTTGGGGAGCGGTAGTGGCGGGTTGGGGGGTGCGGCGGGAGAGGGTGTCGACGCGGGCGATGGAGGGATTGGCAAGGAGGGCAGTGAGAATGTGGCTTCCCTAATGGTAGAGAGGATGTGAGAAGTGGCAGTGATGGACTCGAGCAGTGCGCCTAGATTGCGATTGCAATACCGGGAGAGGGTGGGGGTAGAGGCGCCGACTAGTGGGGGAAATTGATGCTGGTGGGAGGACTTACCACCATGCCGGTGCAGCCGATCAATGCAACGTTGGTCATTGTGGTAGTTATGGACGAAGTGATATGTGGTTCAGGGGGGGGTGTAGGGATAGCGAGACGAAGATGGAGGATGACGTTTAGCTTGGAGTTATCGCGGCAGATGATTATCAGCGGATCTACGCTTGGTCCGAAAGGGCGATTCCTGCCTCAGGCAGCACTGGGGCGATGCGCCTGACTAATGCGGGGAACGGCCGAAAGCGGAGAGGTTCTGCCGCGAAGCGCCGCCTCCAGGGTCTATCGATAAGAAATTGCGTGATTGCCACTAGCCGGATGGGGTAAGATCCCCTGGGATTTTCTACTATACGGCGGCGGCGGCGACGGGCTTTTTATTCCCCCATCGCCCCCTCCCATTTCGGCGCCGTTCGTTCCTCTCCTCTTGTTTTCTTGTCTTCATCTTGGTGGTATCGGCTGGCTGAACCCCCCCGATTCCCCAGACAAGAATCCTACACCATGGGCTCCCCATCCCCATCCTTGTCGACCCTCGGCGGTCCGACTTATATCACTGCCCAGACGCTTATCCAGCAAGTCGCTTATGTGCTGAGCGATAAGATCTTTTCTTACTCTCCGGAGTCCTTCGACCTGGATGCTGCTCTTCGGGAATGGGCATCCAAGCAGGAGATCAACGCCAATGGCGAATCTCCTGAGATCAAGGCCATGGAGACCCGCCAGGGTGCTGGTAACATCGCTCTCGGTTACATCTTCTCCCAGGACTTCGATCTGAAGAAGCGCCATGTTCCCCAGGGAATTGTCGCGTCGTCGGCCACTCTGCCCTATATGCGGGCTGCCTTGGAGCAGCTGTCCCTCCTGTATTCCGTCGCCAGCCCCGTCGCTGCCCACGTTGCCGCCGTCGACTATGCCGGTGAAGATGGGCTTGTCTCCGACTATGCTTCCGCCCTCGCCCTCGCTGAGGAACTTGGCCTGGGTCTGGTGTCCAGTGCCTCTGTCCACGAGTCCCAGCACATGGCACTGCTGACCACTCTCCTCGCATCGGTTCTGCCTTCCGTCCACATCTATGACGGTGTCCGCGTCGGCCGGGAAGAGACCCGCGTCATTGACGTCCTCGACCAGGCTGGCCTCTCTCGCACCTACGAGGCCGCTCGCAAGACCCTCGAAGACTCCCGCAGCCGCCATCTCGACATCCAGGGCAAGCTGCTCGAGCTCCTCCAGTCCTTGAACAGTGAGCTCGGTACTGACTATGGCCTCTTTGAGTACCACGGTCATGCAGAGCCCGTCTCCGTTCTGGTTGCCTTTGGTACTGTCGAGGCGTCGCTCACTGCTCAGATCGCCCGCTCTTTGGCCAAGGACGGCGTTCGCGTTGGTGTCATCAACGTCCGTGTCTACCGCCCCTTCGTCGAGGAGGAGTTCTTGCGCGTTCTGCCGAAGTCTGTCAAGACCGTTGGTGTTCTTGGCCAGGTTTCCAATGAACAAGCCGTGCAGGAGCAGGGTGTCCGCTCGGCACTTTACGAAGATGTCCTTGCTGCTTTGACCTTCGCCACCGACCGTGAGCAGGCTCCGACTTGCATTGATATCAAGTACTCCCGCTCTCAGCGCTGGGATCTGATCAACACCGCTGCCGCTTTCCAGCTCGTCCACGAGAAGCCAATTGTTCCGGCTGGTGCCGAGTCTGGATCTCTCCAGCTGCTCGACCCCGCCACCGTCCAGGAATACACCTTCTGGGATGTCGACAACTCTGTTGGTGGCGACGTCGCCACCACTCTCTCCCAGGCCTTGGCTGCCGACTCGGCCAGCAATGTCACCACTAGCAAAGCCCACGACAACCTCATCCAGGGTGGTGTCGTCCGCGTCGACATCCGCAAGAGCTCGAAGATTGTGGATGCTCCGTACGCCATCACCGCTGCTGAGACCGCGTATGTTGGCGACATCAAGCTGTTGGGAGATGTCGACATTGCTGCTTCCGTGAAGGACAACGGCAAGGTCATCGTCAACGCCCCTGGCGTCAAGGATGATGAACTGGAGAAGAAGCTACCCGTGGCCTTTAGACAGGCTGTTGCGGAGCGCGGAATTTCTCTCTACTTTGTCGATCCCTCCGTGGCCGGCGAGTCTGTCCCGGAGTCCTCTGTTCTTCAGGTTGCTTTCTTGCGCGTCGCTCTGCCTTCCCAGGAGAGTGTGGGTATCAAGAAGCTGGCCTCTATTGCTGGCAATGCCGAGGTTCTGGAGAATGTTAGCAAGGACCTTGAGAAGGTGCTTCGCCAGATCGAGGTTCCTGAGGCCTGGAAGACCCCCGAGGAGGGAGCGCAGGCCACTCAGCTTCCCAAGGACATCTCTCCCAACAGCTTCGTGTCCTTCGATAAGGAAGAAAGCGAGCCTGCTTCGTACCTCAAGGACTGGGAGGCCGCTGCCAAGGGTCTGGCCTTCAAGGAGGCCTACGGCACCCGCAATGCTCTGCGCCCTGAGACCGCCACCAAGACCTTCACTGTTCATGTGAAGGAAAACAGACGACTGACTCCCGTCACCTATGACCGTAACATCTTCCACATTGAATTCGACCTGGGTGACTCTGGACTCAAGTACGACATTGGTGAGGCTCTGGGTGTCCATGCTGAGAACGACCCCAAGGAGGTCGAGGAATTCATCCAGTTCTACGGCTTGAACTCTGACGATATCGTCGAGGTGCCCAGCCGTGAGGATTCCGCCGTGCTGGAAAACCGCACTGTTTATCAGGCTCTTGTCCAGAACGTCGATATCTTTGGTCGCCCGCCCAAGCGCTTCTACGAAGCTCTTGCGGAGTTCGCATCCGACGAGAAGGAGAAGACCGATCTTCTCACTCTGGGTGGTCCTGAAGGTGCTGTGGAATTCAAGCGCCGTTCCGAGGTTGACACTATTACCTTCGCCGATATTCTGCTTCAGTACCCATCGGCCCACCCCGACTTCCATGACCTGATCCGTATTGTCGGACCTCTGAAGCGTCGTGAGTATTCCATCGCTTCTTGCCAGAAGGTCACCCCCACCACTGTGGCGCTCATGATCGTTGCTGTTACCTGGTCGGACCCCACTGGTCGCGACCGCTTCGGTCTGGCGACCCGGTACCTGAGCAGACTCCAACCCGGAACCCCAATCACTGTCAGTGTCAAGTCCAGTGTGATGAAGCTGCCTCCCAAGTCCACTCAGCCCCTCATCATGGCTGGTCTTGGAACTGGTCTGGCACCTTTCCGTGCCTTCGTCCAGCACCGCGCTCTCGAGAAGGCCCAGGGCAAGGAGATTGGTGCCGTTCTGCTGTACATGGGCTCCCGCCACCAGCGCGAGGAGTACTGCTACGGTGAGGAGTGGGAGGCCTACCAGGAGGCCGGTGTTATCACCGTCCTGGGCCGTGCTTTCTCTCGTGACCAGCCCGAGAAGATCTATATCCAGGACCGCATGCGCCAGACCCTGCCTGAAATCATCCAGGCGTACATCCGGGAAGAGGGTGCTTTCTACCTGTGCGGTCCCACCTGGCCCGTTCCCGACGTCACTGCCGTGCTGGAAGAGGCAATCACTACCGAGGCCAAGAACCTGGGCAAGAAGGTCGATGCTCGTAAGGAGATCGAGAAGTTGAAGGACGAAGAGAGATACGTCCTTGAGGTGTACTAAGCGGGAGGTTGAAAAGTCACGACGAGGGTGGGATTTCTAGCGTGGGTTGTGTATGATGTGATGATCTGTCCGTCCTGTTTAAGTTTAGCGCATTCCAGTATAGACACCTGATCTACTACCATAGACCTGCACATATTGAACTTGGTTGATTCTTCTCCACTGCCTTTCAACACCATAGCTTTAGTCTCTCGTATCATCGTCTATCGTAAATCTATGGGTATCTGCTGTATCCCTCGTAGATCCGTACCCCTTCTGATCTAGCAGCCAACTCTAAGGACATCCAACTTTTCCCGCCAAACCGAAACAAATATTCGTAACCATAAGTAGTATATAAACAAGAAGATATCTTTATACGCCAATCCTCAGAAACATAGCAAAGCCAGCTCTCTCACGCACGCCCCATACTGCCCAACTTCGTCTTCCCATACGCACCACCCTTCTCCTTCCTCAGCTCCAACGCCCGCCGATACGGCGGCGCAGTCGGCGGCTGAACCGGATCCAAACTGACATGGTCTGGAGGAAGCGTGTATGAAGCATCGGAATCCCACGCCGAGAGGTCACCGCAAGCAATGAACCGTGGGATCCACCGGTTCTCGACGGCGAATTTCTCCGACAGGGGCTTATAAGCCAGGGGAACAGGCGTCACGGAGGCCAAGGAGTCGGCGTGGAGCAGATGCGCTTGGAGCTGGGTGGAGTCCGAAGCCAGCGTTGTCGCTGCGGGAGCGAGATGCGTCACCTTGATGGGCTCTGCTTCATCATTGTCTTCACGAACCTCGACTGCGACGTTGCCGTCGGTCGAAACGGGCGGCGGGACAGCCACGCCACCGAAGACGGGGTTCTTCAATGCGTCCGTCCCGTCATGGATGGAGGGCGGGATGAAGCCCTCGCACACGACGAACGCTTCCAGACTACTGGCGCGACTGCTTCGGGGCTTCGCGACACTGACTTTTTCGAACACAGTCCGGAGTTGCGCGTACAGGAGATCGACATCGCGGCCGCGGAAGATCTTGGCGACGAACTTGCCGCCGGGGCGAAGGACACCCATGGCGAGGTTCAATGCGGAATAGAGCAATTGAGATTGGATGTAGATGTCGAGATCGTGGAGACCGGTTACGTCTGGGGCGCCATCGGAAATCACCAGGTCGACGGGATGGGGGGGTCGGACGGCGGAGGGAGAGGACGAGGTGGTGGAGTCGTAGGCTTCTGGGTCCAGGGCGCGCAGGAGAAGAGGGATGGTGGAGGGATGGGTGATATCTGCTTTGAGGGTGGTGATGCCTTCGAGGGGTGCCATGGGTTGCAGGTCGATGGAGACGATCTTGACGTTCTTTCGAGGTTTCAGCTCGGCCATGTCGGTGTCTTCGTTGGCGGCGGGGGTGGTGTGGTCGCCATTCTGGACTCGTTCGAGGGCTTCCCGCTCCTTGCGCTTCTTCTCGACCCAGGCGCGTCGACCGAAACTCTCGCCCTTGATGAGCACGCGACTCAGCACTTGACTCCAACTGCCCGGGGCGGCGCAGAGATCGACGACGCGGGTCACTTTCTCCGGGTTCTCGTGCTCGAACAGATCGAATTGCTCGTCGATTTGTATCAGTTTGAAGGCGGACCGGGCGCGCCAGTTCTGCTCCTTGGCTAGACGGTAGTAGGCATCGCGCTTGTCTTTGGAAGATTTACCCATGGTGGCGGTGGGGTGGAGTGAGGGGGTTGAGGATGCTGGGCTGGTCGAGGGGAATTTCGCGGATTTTCTCGTGGGGCGGCGATAAGATTAAAGCGCCCGAAAGGCAGGGCGGCGGCTTTCTGCCGCTTTTTTTTCTTCCCTTCGCCGCGCCGGCGGCATCACTGCTTTCTCCTCGCATCTCGGATACCTAATATCCTGTCGGGGGACCATTGTGCAATCATGGGCCAGAAGAGACAGCGTGATCCGAAGGGCGCAGGCCTGCAGTCGAAGAAGAGGAAGAAGGACGCCGCCGCCACCGAGGACAACGATTGGGACGGGATTGTCACCGTCAACGACCTCAACTGGAAGGAGGTCGCGCTCCCTGATCGTCTTGAGGATGCGGGAGGCTTCTTTGGCCTGGAGGAGATTGATGGAGTTGACATTATCAAGTCGGGTGGAAGTGAAGGCATCCGGTTCAAAGTATGGGTTGATCAGGTTGTTTTATTGGCCCTAAGCTAATTGGCGATACAGGCGGCAGCTGGTAAACCGAAGAAGTCGATTCTGAAGAAGAAGGAATCGGAGGAAGAACAGTCCAAGGTTGACGATGAGGAATGGTCCGGTTTCAGCGACAACGAGACAACGGAGCAAAAGGAATCTTCCCCGAAGGAAGGGCAGAAGGACGAAGAAGAGGCCGGCGAGACCAAGGTAAAGGAGAACAAGAAGGCCAAGAAGGATACCAAGGGACCGAAGGAGCAGAAGAAGGCCAAAAAGGAATCGAAACAAAAGGCCACTCCAAATAAGCAAGACGATAGCATCAAGCCTGGACTTTCGTTCGCAGCCCTCGAGGATGAAGAGGACGACGACGGCGTCGATATCTCTGCCTGGGAGTCGCTCGGCCTGTCTCCTGAAATTCTCACTGGATTGTCGAAGATGAAGTTCACGACGCCCACGCTCGTTCAGGAATCTTGTATACCCCAAATTCTGGATGGCCACGACGTCGTTGGCAAAGCGTCGACAGGTTCCGGAAAGACATTGGCATTCGGTATTCCTATTCTCGAACACTACCTGGAACAAAGACGGAAGGACTTGCGCAGTGGCGAGGAGAAGGAGAAGAAGGATAGGTCCCCCATTGCGCTCATTCTTTCCCCCACTCGAGAGCTGGCGCATCAGTTGGCTAAACATATTGGCGACCTTTCTACCCACACCCCCGGTGCGAGTGCCCGCATCGCCCTCTTGACTGGTGGCTTGTCCGTGCAGAAACAACAGAGAGTGCTTACTGGGGCGGACATCGTTATTGGTACCCCCGGTCGAGTATGGGAGGTGCTTAGCAGTGGCCAGGGTTTGATTCGCAAGATGCGGGAAATTAAGTTCCTCGTTATCGATGAAGCGGACAGACTTCTGAGTGAGGGTCACTTCAAAGAAGCTGAAGAGATTCTTGGTGCTCTCGATCGCGTCGAGCAAGGAAACTTTGGCGATGAGGACAGCGAAGCCGAGGAAGAGTCTGATCCCCGTTCTGAAAGGCAGACTTTGGTCTTCTCTGCCACATTCCACCGTGACCTGCAGCAGAAGCTTGCTGGAAAGGCGCGTTGGGCTGGGGGTGACATCATGGACAACAAGGAGTCCATGGAATACCTCCTCCAGAAGCTCAACTTCCGTGAGGAGAAGCCCAAGTTCATCGACGTGAACCCGGTTTCTCAGATGGCCGAAGGGCTCAAGGAGGGTATTGCCGAGTGTGCAGCCATGGAAAAGGTACGTATAGACCCTGTACAGCACAAATCTACCAGCTAACATGATACATTTAGGATCTTTATCTCTACTCTCTTCTTCTCTACCACCCCAAACACCGGACGCTTGTCTTCACGAACTCCATCTCCGCGGTCCGCCGCCTCACGCAGTTCCTCCAAAACCTTCAACTTCCCGCTTTGGCGCTCCACTCGTCCATGGCACAAAAAGCTCGTCTGCGCTCAGTCGAGCGATTCTCCTCTCCCACATCTGACCCCAGCAGCATCCTCGTCGCCACCGATGTCGCCGCCCGTGGTCTCGATATCAAGGGCATCGATTTCGTCATCCACTACCACGCCCCCCGCACCGCGGACACCTACGTCCACCGTTCCGGACGTACCGCCCGTGCTGGTGCATCAGGAAAAAGTGTTATCATCTGTGCCCCCGAGGAAATGGTCGGAGTGGTTCGTCTTGCCGCAAAGGTGCACGCCAACATGGCGAACGGGAAGAAGCTGCCTCTGGAATCTTTAGAACTCGACCGTCGGGTCGTCGCTCGGGTCCGCCAACGTGTCGACCTGGCTGCTAAGATCGCCGACTCCAACATCGCAAAGGAAAAGGTCTCCGCAGAAGACAACTGGCTGCGGACAGCGGCTGAGGACCTCGGCGTAGAATACGACAGCGAGGAATTCGACAGCGCGCAGGGCCGGGGACGTGGTCGCGGCCGCGGCCGTCAGGATAAGCAGCGCAAAGCCAGCGAAGTTTCGAAGAACGAAATGGCCGGTATGCGCGCCGAATTGAAACACCTTCTCTCTCAGCGCGTGAACGTCGGCGTGAGCGAGCGGTACATCACCTCAGGCCGAGTGGATATCCAGGCGTTGTTGCGTGGCGAGGGCAACAACTCGTTCCTGGGCCAGGTGGATCCTTTGGGCTTCTGATCCATGTAAATACTTTGTATCGTGTCTATATATACCAGACTTTGTTTTTCGAGAATTCCTGTCACTCCTTATCTTTGCTCTGATGACACGCACGGCCAGAGTTTCCAACGCCGATGATGGGGAGGCCTGCTATTTCCGCAGCAATGAAGGCATGATGCCGGAGACAACAGCCAGAACCAACTTCATTCGATTATCCGATTACAAATTCCTGAGCTACCTTGATCAAATTCACCCCAACACCCCAACACAACCACACCAGCCAGTGCCAGGCACACCTCCCCTACTAGCCTCTAGCCCAAATCGTTGTCCAGCCTAGCATGTACAAAAACCCCCATTGCCACAGCCATAACACCATGTTCGCCCACATCGACAACTCGATGCAAGTTAGCCAGTCAGTCTATACACAACCAGGAGATCCACATTTTCGCCCAAGGCCAAACATGGGGAAGAAAAAGGAGGGAAAAGAAACAAGCAACTTACTGGACCTCCTTACACCCAGCAACTTTCTCCACCATTGCCCAGCACCCCTGACATCTCTTCCACTTCTTCTTTCTCGCCAACTTAAACACCTTGTCGGACCCATCCGGACACGGGC
Source organism: Aspergillus carbonarius ITEM 5010 (assembly GCA_001990825.1). Lineage (NCBI taxonomy): Eukaryota > Fungi > Ascomycota > Eurotiomycetes > Eurotiales > Aspergillaceae > Aspergillus > Aspergillus carbonarius. Next base: position 1,104,126 of record KV907495.1, read on the forward strand.
CCCCATGACTCTTCTCGAAACACATCCCACACAGCCTCGACTCTGAACTCTGCAGAGTCAACCCCTGTCTTTTGAGACACTTCATCTTCCATGAATGCTCTTCCCGTCTGCACGTCAAACATGTTCGTTCGTTACATTGCTCACAGGTAACCGTGGGGTACTCTCGCTTCCATCGAGGAAAATACCATCCGCAACTGTAGCAGTTGACGGGGTCATGGTCCGGGCGCTGGTTGATCTCGGCTGCAATCCGGAAATATGTGGAGTGGCCCAGAAAGGGGCGTGCATGGTCGGGTGTGATGACGCGGCCACAGCATAGGGGCATGAGACGGGGGGTAGACAGGGCGTAATGGAAGAAGTCTTCCAGGCAGGGGCTGCAGTAGTGGTGCTTGCTGATGCAGGGAGACTGATAAAGGTGGTCGTGAGAGTAGGCTTGATGGCATACGATGCATTCCGCGTCATATTTGTCAGTTGGCTCATCGGGTGGGGGATGTCTGCCTCGAGTCCAGGTGGTGAGGCGTTGGAACTGGTTGATTAGCAAGTTCATGGTGCTCTTGGTGCTGATGTGGGTTATTGGCTAGAGAGAAGAGAGTTGGATGCATGTGGAGAGGGGTTTTCTGTGGAGGAATGAGCTCATGGGACCTCGTCATAATGCCGTGATTAGGCGGGTTGGGGGAGGGGGGGGGGGTGGTGTTGAGGTACTATGAGCATGACGATGGTGTGGTCAACCATCACCACCTTCCCTATCACCATGTCCGCTGTAATCTTAGCACCTAATGAACAGCTGGTGTAAATCAAAACGTAAGTGATCTACATCCTGAGACATCCAACCTCAATATGTCGCCCCTCATTGCCTCTATAAACGCAGTCCATGCATCATCGGTATTGCTATACTCGGTAGTAGGAGGTCATCCACTTGAAAAGCCGATGCAAGTCTGTCCCACCAACCAATCCCAACCGCCGATCTGCCCCACCGGCCACGATCCCTGCAAGTTGAGCGCCCATCCCTGCCCACCAGATAGATTAGCGCGGCGGCATGGCCCCGCCATTGGCCCGACAAGTCCACGTTGATGCCATTCCACGTGGTACTGGCTCCACCCGCCCGGATAGGCCAGGGTTTTTCATCTTTTTTTTTCCCGGTCTGCGATAGATAGACTTCGCATTGCGTTTTCACACCACAATCCGGTCTTCTAGAAGGACTGACGAGTCGGCGTCGTATATAGATGTGAGTACTATCCCACCTCATTTCCTCCCCAGTGCAATCCATTGCAAGATCCACAGACAGCTATACATTCAGAATATCATCCATTCAATACTCAAAATCCATGTGCACTACCTAACCATTGATTTCCCAAGTTCAAGTTCACCTTCACTTTCAATCTCAACCACAACCATAACACCAATACCAACAACCACCAAAATGTCCCTCCCACGTCTCCTCCCCCGAACCCCCCTCCTCCGCCTCACCACCAAACGCCCCCAATCCCTACTTCCCCCCCACCACCACCACAACAACAAGACCAACATCCGCTCCATCCAAGCCGCAACCGCCACCGCCGCCATCGAAACCCCCTCCACCCTCCCCTCCTCCACCTACCAACATCACCACCCTCTACCACCAACCCCCGAACACCTCATAACCACGCACCCTCTCTTCCTCCGCCTCCGCCAAAACCCCAAATACAAGGAATCCCGACCACATCTCACCATGAACGCCTCCCTACGACCCAATCACTTCGTGGCGGGGACTCTCTCCGGCACGAACAAGGTCTCTGTGCCAGCATACATGTTCACATCTGTCACCAAAGACTCTACCGGAAGTCGTGAAGGGGAAGCCCGTCGACGCGCCAAAATCCTTTCATTGTTCCATATTGGTCCGCAATTGTGCGGACACCCGGGCTATGTGCACGGCGGACTGTTGTCCGTGATGCTGGATGAGACGTTCGCGAGGTGCGTGTCGGATTCGTTTCCGAGTGGATTGGGGATGACGGCGAATTTGAACGTGGATTTTCGGAAGCCGGCGGTGCCGGATCGTGTGTATGTGTTGAAGGCGGAGACGGTGAAGGTGGAGGGGAGGAAGGCGTGGGTGGAGGGCGAGATTCGGGTGATGCCCGAGGTGGGTAGTGATGGGCAGGAGGAGGTGGTGGTCGCGGAGGCGAGAGCGTTGTTTGTCGAACCCAAGTTTGCTGAGGTGAGTTCTTTCTGTTGTGATTTGTGGTGGGAAGCTAACTGACTGATGATTAGTCCATGGTGCCGCTGTACCGGGGTTAACCGGTGGGATGGACGGAAAGTGGCGGGAAATCGGCGAAGCGTGATGCATAATACCCTCATTTTTTGATAGACAATAGACCTATGTAATCAACAGATAGATACATCAGCAGACTAATAGACACACTGGCCCCGGGTACGTGTGGCATTTCTATCTAGATGAATCAATAAACAAGCCCCCTCCCAGACGCCCCCTCAAGGCACTGAACAAGAACTGTGGCCCGAACGCAGAATCCCACCAAAAAGACAAAGTCCCAGATTGAGCTAACCCCGCCATCACGCGAGAAGGGTATGCAGTTGGTTATCGTACCGGCGCCCCATTGGCGCTGTGTTTGCTCTCGTCTTCCTCTTAGGCGATCCCATGCCGGACGTTTAAGGGATCAACAGAGTCCAAGATCATGACAGGTGGAATGCCCCCTGGCCTTCCTTGATGGCAACCGATAGCCGTTCGCGCAGTACATCCAGGCTGCTGTAGTCCGGAAGCTTCAGGTAGTTGACGCAGGTCATGACACTGGGAAGGTAATCATCAGGCGTATACGGCGGCTCGCTGGGGCGGCAGACCACAGTGAAGATGGGAGTAAGACTTTTGAAGCCTGCGTTGAAGTCATCCATTAGTGTCGTCACAGACCGTCAAGTGGGGATACTGACCGCCAATCGGGAGCTTCGGACTGCCCGTCACAAATTGCAAAAAGTCCCGCCGTTGTGGTGCGCTCAATTCACTCATCGTCTGCAGCAGGTTGCGCACACTGCGGCTGTCCATGTTGAAGCCGTGATCGGCCTTGATTGAATCCATGAGTGCTATCGGCCATGGTTAGCAAACCTAAGCGGTGAATACAAACGTGAAGGACTCACTTTCAATGGTCCAGTCCTCCTCGGCCCTACCAAACAGCATGACAAGCTCGTTGGGGGTGAATGTGCGAAGAGCGGAGTAGGGGAACACCTGCGAGAACCCGGCTCGGAAAGCCTCCACCTGCCGCTGGACGCCACTGCCCAAGGTCATGTCGACGACCCGATCGACATACAAGTCCACATTCTCGATCGTTACCGGCATGTTGGAACCGTTCTTGATCAACTCGATGGCCGGATACCCGGGCAATGTAAAGTCCAGACTCAGGTCCTCGACCGTGACCCCGCCTACTTCGACTTGCTGCAGAGCTTGGCTCTTCTGGGTTTTCGACAGCGTCCTGTTGTCGTCCACCGCCTTCTTCGCGTTAGCAAACGCCTTCAACAGAAGCAGTGAATTTGCCAAATCTTGATCCACCGCTTTCACAGTGCCAAGTGAGGGAACGACAGATGACGAGCTGTTGGCAATCCGGAAGAACGCCGGGTTGAAGGAGATGTCGATGATTCGAGAGTCGAGCATCGACCGAGCAACAAACTTGCCCAGGACCTTGAATAGTTGTAGATGTTTCTTTCCGGATTCCGAGGCAGCCTGCTCCTCGCTGATAGGAGCAGGGAATAGACCACGCTTGCCAAAGGCATACTCGTCGCCATTGACGCAGTCGTTTTCGCGCCAAATCTTGAGTTTCTTCTTCGAAAACTCTTTCGATACGGTCGAGTAGAACTCCAGAGTGGGACCCAATCCTGTGCCGACTTCTTCAAAATACTCAACCTCTAATACACTAGGCGAAGATCCGTACAACTCCATCACCTTCATTGCCGAATCCAGAATGCGACTTCTGGAGATTCGCACCTTCTGTCGCTGGAGGCGTCCCAGAATAGGCCGATCATCACGCCGGTGATCGTTGCGGCTGTCCTCTCCGTTCTGAGAGTTGTGCCATCTCATCATCGCGCGCGAGTAGCCAAACGCAGTCGACTGGAGGAACAGGTGGCGCGTTTCAAAGGGGAAAAGGAAAGGGAAGAGGCGGGCGAGATCTTCGCTCCAGCTGGGAAGGCAGCTGCTGGCCACGATGAGTGGCTCTTCCAGCTGTCGGTTGAGCTTGGCAGTCAGTTTGGTATTGATGAACTGGGCCAAGGGCTCCGGTTTAAGGGCGACCAGCTCTTTGGTCTCCGCAAGAATGTCATCAAGAGTGGAGTTCATCTCGTGTAAGACACGGAGCAACTGCAAGATTGATGCAGTGGTCAGGTCTTGGCTGAGCGATGGAGGCATGTCGTTACCGTCGTTACTCTCAGCAGATCCGTATGTGTCCTGCGTGAGCGTGGAAGGCTCCGGAGGTGGCGGCCCCGGGACTCGCCTGAACTTGACTGTATGAACAGATGACCAAACGTTCTTTGCGCTGGGGTCTGCATGTTGACGGTTATGATGAACAGCGCGATAAATGGTTGTCTCATTCGAAACCGGTTGGCTATCCACGCTGAACTCAATATGCCAGTCGGACGGAATCGAGGCCATAGCAGCCGCATAGGAAGAGAATGGGCGACCAGCCATTGCCAGCGAACTGCCTCCGGATGGGTTTGATGCGGAACCGGAAGCAGAACCGGACGACTTAGACGCTGACGTCGACTGCGAGGGGGTAGCCACGCGAGTGCCGTCTTCTTTCCGGGCTGTTACCTTGCCTGATGATGCCACCTCCATGTTGACAGCCGTCGGGTCATGGACATTATCGTCAGAGAGATCATCTTCTAGGTCATCGACGATGGCGTTCAATTCTTCATCCTCGCCGTCGTCCTCTGGGTCTTCGTCATCACTCATTTGCCGTTCGTCGGCGCATTCAAGGGGCTCGCCCTCGTGCTCATTCCCGCCCGTGCCTTGTTGCCGACCAGACCGTCCGGACCTGGAGCCGTGATCACGCCCCTCAGTCGGTGACTCATTAGCACCTGGACCTGTCTCCCCTGGACGGGGAGGTCTGCCAGAAGTGGTCGATGATCGAGGCAGGGAAGTAGCATCACTGCCAGGGAACTCGCCACCGGCCAGCTGATCCCGGAGACGTGCTGCGTTAGCAATTTGGGACAGAATCGTGTCCCGGGTGCGAGATGGTCTAGGCCGATCTGACAGACTAATTCTAGGGTGGAGGAAGTCATCCAAGGCTTTGAACGTCGCGATCGCATGAATTGAAACCATGATGTTCCGGTATGTGCGAGGAATATCTGAATCTTCATCTGCCACCAGCTTCAGCCGGAGTTGTTTCCCCAGCATATAAGCGGCATTGCTTCTTGTATTCTCCAACGAATTATGACTGACGGTGGATACTTCAAAATGCTCAGTCCTGCTGAGCAGATCCTGCAGCTTGTGTATCAGAACACTGAACGGCGTCGTTGCCGTACTTTGACTCCGGGCCTTTTCGGAGATGGTAGATCCCATGAACGCCTGTAGAAAAGCAGCACGAGCATCGCGCATGGATGCAGCTAAAGAGCGGATGAGTGATTGGCCGTGGGTGGGATCGAAAGTGCACTTACCTTGGAAATCTCCAAAAACATCGAGTAGGACCTTGATGATCCCTGAGTTCAACAGTTCGGAGCTGGTGATGCTCTCCAATGCGTCACCATCGAAATACGCCGCAAGTTTCTTGAAGAGTGAAAGGCCATCTCCTTCGCCATCGCCTGCAAAAAACGCCTCGATCTGTGCTGCAATAGTTTTCAGTTCGTTCAGTGTTTCCAAAGCCTTGTCCCGCATGTCCCGGCCCTGGCTCGACTCATACAGGTCCACAAAGCCCCGGGCATCACGAGTGACGATATCCCTCATAGCATTCTCGATTCTAGTGGAAAGGACGTGACCAGAGAAGGATGAGGAACTTCCCGACTCAGACATATCATCGTTGTCGTCGTCGTCTTGCTCGTTATAATCATCTGCTCCTTCGCCATCATCGCCGGCATCGTCTTCTGCGCTACCAACTGGCTTCGCTTCTACAGAGGTATCCGGACCGGGTGAGGGGTCGCCTGTTGATTTGCCCTGCTTTTCAGTAGATAAAGGCGCCTCAGCAAGCTTGAGAATCTCCGAAATGACACCTTCGCGATGGAACTGATGCCGGTAAACATGTTCCAAACGCTGAAATAGGATTTCTGCGCAGCGTAGCGCAGAAGAGACTAAAGATGGATGGTCCTTTTGAGAGAGAATGGCGGCCAGGAATGAGGCATAGGGAACCGTCCGCAGTGCATCCTCAACTAGGCTAGCATCTAAGTTGTGCAGCATCTTAAGCTGAGCTGTCAGCACCTTCTGGCGCACTTCTAGATTTACCGTGCTAGAATAGGCGTCGGTCAATGTCGGCAGCAAAATCATGGCAAAGCGCTTCAATTCCACCTTGCAGCCCATGAGTAATGAGCGTCGTTTCTCCGCAGATTCCTTCGCCTTGGGAGATTTGGGCTCGCGTGCAGCATCACCCTCAACGGGGAAGCCAAGCAAACCGTCCGCTTGGGCAAGATGCCGGCTAGTGGTGCCCGGTAGCAGCTCACAAATAACGTTCAGCGTTTCGAAGACCTGCTCCCGGGGGCGATGGATCAACGCCTGCATGACGAGAACACTATCCATCTTGACGGCCGTGTCATCGAGATTTGCTGGCGGTGAAACACCTGTTAGAATCTGGTAAAGAGTATCAACCACATCCATCTTCAGCAATTCCACGGACAGTCTTGGGCTAGCTTTGGATGTAATGGCCAGTACACGGAGGAATTGCGTATGAATGTGCGGACCGATAAGATTGGTAGTGCCGGGCAAGAGTAGTCGTAGCACAGCCTTTAGCATTGCAGGCTCGATCAGTTCTTCAAGCTTCTCTGGCTTGTGCTTGAAGCTCTCGACAATCCGGGAGACACACAGACAGCCCTGTTCAACAACCTTCGGATCATTGCTAGCGAGAACGTTGAGAAGAGTCGGCATGACGTCTCTGACGACCGGAAATGAGTCATGGGGAAGATTGCGACAACAGTTAGCAGCCGTCGTCACGGCGGTGCGCTGCGTGCTAGTTGGGAAGAAATCGAGGTAGGTCAAGCAGGCCGTTAAGCCGCCCTCACGTACGATAGATGCCGGAAAGTCTACCGATATCTTCGCCAAAGTCTGCAATGGCTAGTTAGTAAGTACGCCACAGCGGAAACGAGGAATAACTTACGCTGAGAGCTTGCTCGGCTAGGTCAATGAATTGGATGTCCAGTAGCTTCTGGCACAGGACTGGAACAGCCCCGCCGTAGACCACGTTGGCCACGGAACCTCGCAGAGCCTCCATCAAATTGGCCAAGCAGCGACACGCAAGAAGCATAATCTCGGGGTTCTCTTCACCAAAATCGCTTGGCTGCATCAAGGCGACCAACTCCTTTACATACGGATCTGGGGAGAACTGGCCGGAAAGATTATCCTCATTTGATACAAGTAGTAGATCAGAGAGCTCCTGCAGAGCAATCAGCTGGATGGACGGGTCATCCTTCATTCTCAGATTGCACAGAATATCTCGCAAGCGCGAAGACATGCCCGACATCATGCCGCTCAGAGCACGGAGGGTGCTTTGGAGTCCCAAGGGACTCCGCGACCCAAACAGACTGTTCTGGAAAAGGTCCCCGTCATCCTCGTCGTCATCATCATCATCGAGACCCGAAGGGTTTGTACCCTCATGACTTTCACTCGGAGGAGAAGAACCCCGTTCTTCGCTTCGTTCCGGTTCCTGTTCTTCCAACTCCTCTTCCGCCTCCTTCATGATCACATCGGGGCTGGTTCTGGAAGGGCGCTTCTTCTGCCGAAGAGGCGAAGTCTGTGCTGCTGAAGCATTCTCTGAAACAAGAGGTTAGTTCAAACCATCCGCGCAGGCGCATAACAAGTAAGCTTAACGGCGGATAGACAAGCTTCCTCCCATTCAATGTTCTAATCTTACCTTGGGATACCTTTCCACTCCTGCTGGACTTCCGCCTAGACGCCGGAGGGGAGACCTGACTCCTAGAAGAATCCTCCGCGGGATGTGATGATGGACTAGAGATAATAACCAATCAGCCCCGACACTCCATTCCTGTTACGCAGACACGGTCTTACCCAGGTTGGGCCATAGCTGGACGATTACGGGTACCACGACGAGTGGTAGCAGGTGGAGCCGCCGGTCGAGGAGAAGCTGCGCGTCGCTGTCGTTTAGCCTTTCGGGTAGGGGACGACGGGTTCGACTGTTCCGGAGCGTCTACCGATCGATCACGTCTCGCGGGCGCCTTTCGCTTCCGGGTTGGAGCCGAACCAGCGGCCGCGTTCACAGGGGAGGAACCAGTGCCGGTAGACGGATGAGAGTCTGCAGCTACTCTCGCGGCTGAGCGAGTGATTCTGGAGGACATGAGAAAGGGTTCACTTCGAGGATATAGTGGGGGTAGAGGTGTAAAATGGCGTGAGGGCGAGAGGAAGATGAAAACAGAACAATAGCTGGCAGTATGATAAGGGCATTCCCACCCGACTCAAAGACCGAGATGTTCGAGTGATATTCTCAGCCGAGTATACAACTAGTAGGCAGAGCTCTTGTCTACCGAGGCCGTTGGGCAGGCTCGTGGAGAATAGGTTCTTGCGGGGTTATGACGAAAGAGGGGCAGTGACCATGGATCAGGCCAGATACCGAGGGACCACGGGGAATGATTCCAGGGAGTATAGGGAAAGTAGATATGGTATGTACCTAGCGGCAGTGGCGGAAGGTCCAGCAGCGGATGGCTGAGCGGAAGAGTCCTCAAGAGGGTCCTGGCGGTGAGAACTGGGCCTTTGTCTGGCCATATGTCGATTGCTAACGAGAGCTGAATAAGGAGGGCTCGCTCATCAGTTGACACCGTTAACCCGCCATCCGTTACTCAAGGGAAGGTTGACCAAGAGTGGGCAGAATGGCGAATTGGGTTCCGTCGACGATCCGGGGACGGGTTTAGCTGAGGGCCGATCGGGGGTGTGAAGGGGCGCACGCTCAAGAGGACGGTTATTTTCACAAGACAGGTAAAGGGTGTAGGACGATAGTATGTAGCAGAAGGGGTATGGAGGCGTAAGGTTCGTTGATAAAAACGGGTGGTCGTGAGTTTGAGTGAAATGGAGAATGGTGGTTGAGTTGATGGTGAGGGAGGGAGTTGGGGGGGAAGATGATTGACGTGGTTGGCGGTGGTGACGCCGGCCTGAGGAAGCAAGTCCGGAGAGCGTCAGACAGCCAAAGTGCAGCCTCAACCACTACCGAACGGCCCCGGGCACACCAGGCTGATCTTGCGACCGAGAAGGTCCGTCTAGAAATATGTCAACCGACCCCCGCGAACAAGTCATCCACGGTCGCAGTCCAACACATACAATCATTCAAGCGAAAATACCTAAATGGCTTATCTACTAGTCTGATAGGACCAAACAGTTCCGACCTGGTCCCTATGCGGAGTACTTGGGCCCGGCTCAGTAAATGGTGGTAACTTATATACTAAGTGCAGTGACTCGACTGAAGACATCCACCCAACTGCTGACATCTTAAGTACGTGGTCTGGCAATTAGCTGGATAACATCGGAGTGATGCGCTAGCATTTGCACTCAAAATCTCGATTTCCTCCCTTCTAGTCCTGGTTGTCGGGCTGAAATGGGCAGATGCATACCGCATCGGGCAATCCCGTACGGTTCCAACCACGGACCTTGGAGGTTACCATCGTAGGCATATGTTCACATGGGATTTGAAGATAGATCGTAACTCTGTTGTGTAGCTGAGCCCAACAATCCTTACTAGTACTCTACGACACTATGTTAAGATACAGTTACTACCAGCAGTACTACAGCGGACATGAAGACCATAGTTAGCAATCCTACCCCTACCTAGAGACTAGTACATAAGGCAGGTGAGCATTGGACCCTCAGCCTTGCGAACCTTCAGTTAGTGGCATGAACTTTATTACTACACTATAAACTAGCCGACACACGGGGACCTCATTTTCTCATTATTGGGATGGTATAAAAAGCACCTCCTCCATTGAGGAGTGAAGTCTGCAACATTTCATCCCATGCAGATAACTGCATCTGCGCGGGGTTCCGTGAATCTTATCCCATGCATCGGGCTAGTTGTCGCCTGGACAGATATGCAGATACTAATACCACCAGTTAGGCAGTGCCTTCAATGCCGCCTTCACTTCATACGAATCACTTGAGAACAGCTTTCATTGCATTGTAGAAAAAAACCACTAATATCTATATAACCTGATCTTATATCCAAGGCTAACATTGTAAATAAAGTAGGAAAATTCGCCTTGTTTAGACTGGCCTTGCTCCGCTCAGCGGCTTGTAGAGCCACCTGAATAAGTGGATAGATCGAGTTAAACTGTAACTCCGCTTGATACTACTACTATTGCCGTTCTTGGCCGCTGCCTCGGCTGTCACGTGGCTATGCCGTATCCCATACTTGAGAGGGTACTGCCGCCCGTGGCCGCCTTTTCTGGTCCTTGTCTATACAAAACCGCAGGTGCGTCGCTCCATCATCTGTCCCACCAGGACCTCTTAGTTCCCTCCGGTCGCAACTCTATTAACCTCGTCGACTCAGGAATACATGTCGGGTTTGTTCCAATGGAAATTGGTAACTAGAGGCGAAGAAAGGCATCGGTCCTTTCTGGAGTTCCTCCACTCAGGGACGTTGAAACAGTTACGATCAGATCTAGGAATGAAGGAACCTTTTCTTGATTGTCTTGCACCGGCACATAATCAAAACTATCAGACTTCCGATCCTACGTCAATGGGGGAAAATGTTTCAAGAAAAATAGCCAGAACCTTTCCCCTTTAGCCCTGGACTTCGGGCCTAGTTGATCCAGCTATCCAGACAACCGTGCATCATTTCTTTCAGATTGGGGTTCGTTCCCCATATTTCTGGCCTGGTCTTCAGAGCTCGCTTCAAATTATCGTTGCGATACATGGTAGGGTCGCTTTCAATCTGCCAGCGGGTAAGGTTGTCATAAACCTGTTCTTGTAGAAGCGGCATGAATGGAGTCAAGGGATCATCCCGAGCGAAAGTGAAGCGGCTCGTCCACTCATCATAATCCATTGGCTTCAAGGGGAAGGGAATGATCCTGTTTAGGGTGGCAAAGAGCTCTATAATCGAGACGGACGGGTCCTGATCAGGCGTCACGAGGTTATACCCGTGGCCCAAATTGCCCGGAGTGGCCGCGATGTGGAGAATGGAGGAGATGATGAACTCCAAGGAGACGAAGTCGAATCGGTGTCGCTCCAGGATGGGATAGCTACCCATGCGGATACAACCCTTCATGATGCGGGTCACGTAGTCATTGGGGTTGGTGGCGCCGTTCTGGGAATTGCAGAGGACAGCCCCCAGCCGGTATACAGCCACAGGCACCCCGTTCCGACTGGCATTCCAGACAATGTTTTCCGCCACCCATTTGCTTTGGCTGTATCCGATATCATACTCAAGTGCCGAGACACTCCGCTCCAGGTCGCCGTCCTCGTAGCTCTCCGCCGTGCCCAGGAACCCCCGAGCGCACCCGTAGACGGCAATGCTAGAGATGTGGTGGACCTGCTTTTGCTTGGTTGTAGTAGCCAATCTCAAAATGGCCAGGGTGCCACCCACATTCGTTGGGCGAACGGTATGATAAGGCACCGTGAAGTTCATGTGCGCACCTACATGGAAGATCACGCCGGCGCGAGCGGCTAAGGAGGCGAAGCCCGTTTCTCCCAGTCCCAGATTAGCGTCGGTCAGGTTGCCGGCAATGGCCTTGACTTTCGGATGCGAGATCGCCGACGTGTGTCCATACTTGGTAAAGGTTGCCTCGAGACGATCGAGGGCGGCAGCGTCGTTCGCAGCGCGGACGAGGCAAATAACTTCGCGGACGTGTGGCATCTTAATGAGGGCCGCCAATAGAGCTGAGCCGACGAATCCCGCAGCACCAGTGATGAAAACAGACCCATCAGATTGCCAGTCGGTGACAGGTCCAGCAAGGGGAAAGATATCCTTCCCCAGCTCGGCATCGTGCACCCAGAGGTCTCTTTCGTTCACTCGGGCAATGGCGCTCCCACCCTCCTGCAATAGCTGATTAAAATCGGCCAACTTTGGGTGCTGATAGGGAAAGGTGGTCGGAATCTTAATGCCAAAGGCCTTCCGAATATCAGAGATCATGGTGGCGACCTGCAAAGAAGTGCCTCCCAAAGCGAAGAAGTCATCCTGAGGACTGATCTTCTTGGCGGGCATGCCCAAGATCGAGGCCCAGATGCCTGCGAGCTGCTCTTCCGGGGTTTGCGGTTGTTGGATCACCGCACTCTCCACGGCCTCAGCGCCGGTGAATCGTTCGAGATAGAGCTTGGTCAGTAGAGTCCGATCCACCTTGCCATTGGTCGTCAGAGGAAGGGTATCAACAAACTCGAGGCGCGGCACCATCAGTTCTGGCCCAAACTTCTTAAATGCCTGGGTCACGGTGCCCTTATCCGTCACCACGCCGGGCTTAGGTACGGCATATGCCACAAGAAGAGCACCGAGGTCTAGCTTGGGCGGCTGGACTTTCATGGCCACTGCCTCTAGCAAGAATCCAGTTTGCACAAGTGTCTGCTCAATCACCTCCAGCTCAACCCGATGACCAGCGATCTTGACCTGATGGTCTTTGCGACCCACAAAGAAAATGGAACCATCATCCTTGGCCTGAACCAGATCACCTGTACGGTAGAAGCCCTTGGGCTCATTGAACCCAGTTTCGAGGGTTATGAATGCCTTGGTGTTGTTGACCTCGTCGTTGAAATAGCCGGCCGACAGGCCCGCTCCGCCCACAAGGAGTTCTCCGACTGTGTTTCTGCCTGCAGGATGGCCGTTGTCATCCATAATGAGAAGCTCCACGTTGTGCAGCGGTTTGCCGAGCGGAAGTGAGTCCAGGAAGGTATCTGCAACACACAGGGTGTGTCTGGTCACCCAGATAGAGGACTCTGTGGGACCGTACACATGCAGAAATTGTTTTGGGGGGCCATTCTGTAGGATGTGCCGGACGGCCTCCTTGCTGACCACCTCCCCTCCCACCATCAGCGTTCCGACATGGCTGAAGATTGTGGGGATCTGGGCTGACACAGTGGCCATGAGGGCCGCGTTTAGATAGAGATATGCCGGAGTGTACTTCTTGAGGTGCGCGTCAAACATTTCGGCATCGAGCAACAGTTCTTTCCTGGTAATTACGAGAGTGGCTCCCTGGAGAAGAGCCGCCCAGATTTCCAGCACCGATGCGTCAAAACTGACGTTGCTGGCCTGGGCAACTCGGGAGAAGGGAAAGATCGGGCAGTCTGGATCCGTGGCCAGATTGATCAATCCACGAGAGAGGATCTGGACCGCCTTCGGCTTTCCAGTCGTCCCTGAAGTATAGATGACATGAGAGCGTTGATGGGCGCCCGAGGAGATTGGCATCTGCAGCTGGTCGGGCACATTAGCTGTGCTACTCTGGTGGAGATGGACAATCTTCTGATAATCAGGCAATCGCTCTCGGTGTTCCACATCCACAATGACCCAGGACGCGTTGATTTGAGCCAACCGCTCTCCCAGGTATGTATCTGAGTGGGCCGCATTCAAGAGAACACTGCTGCCTCCAACGTAGGCCACTGCCAGCTGAGCAGTAATGTGGTTGATGCCAGGACGCGAGAGAATGCCAACCGGTTCTTCAACCTCAATCCCCCGGCGGTAGAGTTCACTTGCGAGTTGGAGGGCCTTGTCGTTCAGCTCCGCATAGGACATGGTGTAGTCCCCGTCAATGATGGCGTCTGCGTTGCCCATGGCAAGGGCCTTTCTGAAGGCCAACGGACCGATTCCTAATCCTTGCACATCGCCGTCGCCGGCTAAGATCGCTAAGCTGGGAGGCATATTTCACCTCCTTGGACACCGCCTCAAGTCTAATGGAAGGGAAAGATGGGTTCTTGGAATTGAATGGAAAACGAGGCGGAAGACTGGCCTCAGTGTGCTCTTGCTTTTATGCTTAGGAGCGTCGCTCTCTGGATTCTTATACTCCTAGCGTCTCTAGTCCCGGGTACTGGCTATGTCGAACTTGTCATAGTGTCTATCAACTCTTCGAACGATACACATGCCAGACATGACTATCGGCTACGCAAGGGAGACCAGAAGAGCATGCCAATTGATTGGTTTAACATCTCCTTAACATCTCCTTAACATCTCAGCTCGGAATTGGTGTCGAGATGCGCCATGGGCGATTGGCATAGGGTCATATTTCCGTGCGCCATTCTGGCCACCGAGGGCATATTGTCATTCCTGTCCTCGCCTATTCCCTTGCTTGGAATGACAGGAGCATCAAGGGGGACGTCTTAGATTTATTGAAAACTGACATGCCGTAGCACCAATCGCAACGGACAATCTTGTTATCTCTGCCGTTTGCAGAGGAGTTGGGTACTACATACATGTGATTGACTCACATGGCCAGTCGTTCGAGACCCCGATCTCTTCTGCGGCAATTCTGCCTCAACTGCCGTCAGCCATAGAGGTAAGGTGCCATGTAGATATACAGAGTACCTTTACCTAGTACTTGCGTAGGACGTCCGATGGACTGGTTGGCGGTAGTAGCTCTCATTCAACGCGAACCCCATCCATCACTGACTCATCTGGTGGCCGAGGATCTAGTTAGGCAGTAGGCACCCACTCCGCGGAGGAGGCCGACGCGATGAGGTGATCACGCCCGAGGCTGCCACTAGGCACACCGAACGTCCGTCTTGGTCGTTTTTTTCCCCCGCCCGCCGCCTGGATTCCCCCACGCTGACTAACTCCCTTGCGCCCGCATCCATCCTTTCCATCCCCTCGTCCAGACCATTCCAACTTCCTTTCTTCATCTCATCCCCCGTTCCCCCCGTGCGCAAACTCTCTTCCCACCGTCTCTGTCTCACCGTCTATCTAAACCCCCACTACCCCCTTGACTCTTATCCCGGGCCAGGCCTGGTCCCTCCCGCATATCTCCTTACCGTCCCTGGCACACACGCCACTCTGCCATTCATCTGCAGCTATGACCGATGCCATCAGCGACGATGTCCACCGGAGGCCCTCGCCTTTGCCTCCCGCTCCCATGGACGACTACGCCTTCCCCGAGCTTCGTCTGAAACGCACAATGGATGATCCCGAAAAGACCCCCTTACTGCTGGTGGCTTGTGGCTCCTTCTCGCCCATCACTTACCTGCACCTTCGCATGTTCGAGATGGCGGCCGATTACGTCAAATTTAGCACGGACTTCGAACTGGTCGGGGGTTACCTATCTCCCGTGTCGGACGCCTATCGTAAAGCTGGTCTGGCTAGCGCTGAACACCGGTAAGCACGTCATTGCTATCACGTCCCCAGCTGTCAACCAACCAAAAGCCATCACATATGCTAACAAGAATGACCCCAACAGTGTCGCAATGTGCCAACTCGCAGTGGATCAAACATCCGACTGGTTGATGGTTGATACCTGGGAACCGATGCAGAAAGAATACCAACCAACCGCCGTTGTGCTGGACCATTTCGATCACGAGATCAACACTGTACGACAGGGCATCGAGGCCGGCAATGGTTCTCGCAAGCCCATCCAGATTGCTCTGCTGGCAGGCGCTGATCTGGTTCACACCATGTCAACACCCGGCGTCTGGAGCGAGAAGGATCTCGACCACATTCTTGGAAAATACGGTGTATGGACCCCCCTGCTTATCCAGTCTACGAGCCCCTCTAGCTAATCTGATCCCTAGACCTTTATCGTGGAACGCAGCGGAACCGATATCGATGAAGCTCTCGCAGCCTTGCAGACTTGGAAGAAAAACATCCATGTCATCCAACAACTGATTCAAAATGACGTCAGCAGCACCAAGATCCGTCTTTTCCTGAGGCGTGACATGAGCGTCCGCTACCTGATACCCGTCCCGGTCATCCATTACATCGAACAACACAGCC
The DNA here is from genome assembly GCA_001990825.1 of Aspergillus carbonarius ITEM 5010. Lineage (NCBI taxonomy): Eukaryota > Fungi > Ascomycota > Eurotiomycetes > Eurotiales > Aspergillaceae > Aspergillus > Aspergillus carbonarius. Next base: position 1,120,133 of record KV907495.1, read on the forward strand.
TGTACAAGGACGATGGCACCACTGCCACTGACAAAGGCAAGGGCCGACAAGATCCCGCATCATCGGGTTGAGTCGCCACCCAGAGATTCAACCCTTTTGGCTCTATTGTTATCCTTCCAATATCAGAGCCCAAGCGGGAGAGAGAACCAAGGGGCTGTTAGTGCGACGAGCAGCCAGTCATCTCACTATAGAGATGTCTAATTTGGAACCGCGCGGGGTCGTCTCGGCCTGGTGCCAGAGTCATCCATCCGCTGTATATATCTCTCTGCGTTCGATCTCTCTTCCCGCTTACTCAGGATTGGCCCGACCAATTACTCCGGTGACACCCGCGTCTTTGAACCCCGGGCACGGACTACCACGGTCATTCCTCGTGGACTGCGGCTGACAAAAAGCACCCCCCCCCTCCCCCCCCCCTTGGCTACGTTTCGATGTCATGTGTTCTCATCACTACGGGCGTTTCGCTATGTTACGAGTAATGCGTTGAAGATACCATAGATTAATTACTTGCTTTTTTTTTTTGCTCGTCTTTTTTCATGAATGCTTTCCGGTTCCCCCCGCCAATGATGCTTATACCCTGTTTTATGTTTGAGATTAGTGTGCCGATACGTTAGATGATAGCTAGAAGTAGACTTGAATTGGACGAGTGCCATTTGCTGTCATGATTGTGGTCAACAGAGATCGGGTATCTAAGTAAGGTCTTTTCTATAGCCAGGTCGAAAAAAAAAAAAAAACGGTGGAAGAGCGGAGGTCATTTATAGAGGCAGAGATATACCGCACAGGTACAAATGTGGCCCCTCCCATGCGTAGGATGTACTTATGTACTGAAGCACAAAAAAAAGCTATCTATGGTTGTTGGAGAAGACACATATTTGAGACAGGAAGACAAAGAACATAAAAATCCAGACATGAGTTCATATACATCATCAGAACGTTGAAAGGGAGACTTGAAGGATAGAGATATGTAGTCTAGTCGTCACAGTCATTCCACAAATCCTCGGCTTCTATCACTCCGAGACATTTGTCAGAGTTGGTGTCGTGCATGACAGCCACCACTGTCACCGAGGTCTCTGAGGATGCACTGGCATCGGAGACAAGTCGTCGTGCGTCATCGATAGTGCTCGAGCTGGGGATGCGAAGCCAGTCCTTGCGAGATACCCCGAAAGGCAGGCCAAGTTCGACGAATGCGGAAACATGCATGTCTACATAGTTGCTTTGGGAGACGAAGCGGAGATGCCGTGGAGGAACGATTTCTGACGGTGAGAGATGGACCCATGACTTGGCGTTGGGGTGTTGTATAGCGGTAAGGAGAATGTCCAAGAGACGGACTTTGCCCGAGGAAGACACTTTGGGGATTTGGTCGAGTGATACAAGCATGTCGCGGACGAGGGGACGCTCGTTAGGTTTGCTGTCTGACTGCGGGAACGAGGTCGCGGTCTGTTGGGCCGGGATGTAGTCTGATGGAGCAGAAGAACTTGACGCGGAGGACATGCTCATCGGTGTCAAAGCCATAGACGCGGCGCCGATGGCACCTCCAGGATGGAAGCTCTTGAAGATCTCAGCTGGACCCCTGCCTGGGGAAGTATGTAACCGCCGGGCCGTGGCGATAGCCAGTGCATCTCCCAACGATAAGGCCACGGTGGTGGACGACGTCGGGGCACATACGCCGATCGAAGACTCTTCATCCTCATGGATGGGTGCTGGCAGGAGGATTCCCATGTTGGACGGGTGGAAAGAAAGCAGTGGACAGGTCGACGGACGCATATGGGAAGTAATGGCAATCACTGGGACCGTTGAGGGGATATGAGGAAGCATGAGCAGAAGCTCCGGTGTGCGACCCGAGAAGGATATCAACAAGAGCGTATCGTGCTATAGACATGATACCCAGTCAGTCCACAGGTCTGATCCGGTCCATGGCAATGGCCATCCTTACCGGTCGTATCATGCCCAAGTCGCCATGCAAAGCCTCCGTGGGGTGCAGGAATGCGCTGTAGATGCCCAGGCTATTCATGGTCGCTTCGAGCTTTTGGGCAATCTTGCCACTCTTGCCCACACCACAGCAGACCAGTTTCCCCCCATGCTTGATACTGCGTACGATCTGACTCACGGCACGCGCGAGGTGGTCTTGCGCCAAGGGATCGGTCTGGTAGATATGCTCTAGATGCGCCAGGGCAGCGCGCTCCGCAGAGATCACTTGCAGGGCCGTAGCGACTGGCGCCGTGTCCTTAGACCCCGATAGCGGAGCGTCAGTAGGCTCTGGAGGAGTCATTGGTAGGAGGAAGTCATCGTGGATGGAGGGGTTCGACTCCGGGAGGGGCATGGCGGGCGATAACGGGATCACAAATGACTGCTTTAGATGCCCCATGGTCTCGAAACCATTCTCTGAGGGGGAAGAAGACAAAGAAGAAAATGGGGCCTTCTCCCAGGAGGCAGCCTGGGAAAGAAGATTCCCGGACGAGAAGCCTGGAGAGGCGGAGGAGGGAGGGAGAGAGGGAGGGGGAAATCCGATGGTGAGGGGGCGACAAGAAACAAAAAGTGGAGGGGAGAGAAAGGAAAGGACCGGAGCGGGCAGATTGCCAGCGAGATAGTGAAGGTGTGCCGCCCTGATTGGAGGTTATCAATCGGCTGGCCGGAGATAACCTCGAGCCTCGGAGCGGAGATCAGAGGGAAATTCGCAACCCCCCGGTTGGATTATAAATGACTTTGCACCACCTTCTAGATTCCGACGCGTGCATCGCTCTGCGTCGACTGCAGGTCGGGCGAGGTTCCGCCATCACGCCATCCGCGTTGCTGCTGATGCCTTGCAGATCCAGTCCCCGCGGCCGCCGTTCGGTACTTGCTCACTTCCGTGCCCGATAACTGACCCCAATCATATTATTACAGTGGCGAAAAGGATATGCTAGTATACAATTGGTCTATCTCAGTCACAATCCATCTCTGGTTTGTCTTTAAGCCCGCGAAAGAGGCTTGATACCCTTGTGGATGGCCGCGATTCCTCCCGTCAGATTCTCGTAGCCACGCCCCGGGATCATGAACCCAGCCTTCTGGATCATGCCGCGGAACTGCTCCTGGCTAGGGAACTGCTCAATACTCTCCACCAAGTACTGATAACTGTCGCGATCGCCCGCCACCAGCTGGCCGATCATCGGGATGGCGCTGAAACTCCACTGCTTGTAGATCGCGTTAAACAGGCTGTTGTCGACCTTGCTGAATTCCATGCAGGCAAACACGCCACCGGGCTTCAACACCCGGAACGCTTCCTCTAGAGCCGCCTGCTTATCTGTGAAGTTGCGGATTCCAAACACCACCGTGTAAAGATCCACCGAGTTATCCGGAATGGAGGGCAGCTCCTGCGCGTTACCCTGCATGAACGACAGTCGATTCGTGTTGTAGTAGGGAGTCTGCACGCTCCGCTTCTGGCCTTCCGCCAGCATGTCCGGGTTGATATCGGCGATCGTTACGCGAGTCTCAAGGTCATGGTTGATGTTCGTCGCGTGGTCCAGCATGCGAAACGCGATGTCGCCCGTCCCGCCGGCTATATCCAGGATGTTCCAACCACGTCCGGCCGTATCATGATTGCGAGATGGCAGTGCAGACCCGGGGTTCAGCGAGCGAACAAAGTGGTCCTTCCACAGGCGGTGGATGCCCAGCGACATCATGTCGTTCATCACATCGTAGGACGAAGCAACGGAGCTGAACACGGCTCCCACTAGACATTGGCACATTGGATTTAGTAGGCTTCCCTTAGCTAATTTATTATTGACAGAGTAGGGAAGAACCCACCCATAGACTCCTTCTGTGACTCGGGGACGTTTTGGAAGCCGAAATGGGTCATGCGGTCGTCATGGTTGGACTTGGGTGGCTCCTGGGCGCGTCGAGTGCAGGAGAAGCAGCGATAAGGAGTCTCCGGCACTATCAAACGCCTCCTAGCATTCAATTGGAGGCTCCTCCAGACGGTACGAGACGACATGATGGCTGGGCTGGTGTGATGTTGAGGCAAGATGGTCGGCGGAAAGAAGAACAAAGAAACCCAGCCGGGCGGAATGCACCTGGGGCCTGGGATCCTCAGGCACCCGTCCTGCTTTTTCCCCAATCACCCGCCGGCTCCACCCATTCGCTCATCTACAACAGAACAACAGAGACAGGGCAGCGTTGAATATTCAACTACCCACATAGGCTATCTCACGCCTTACGCCTGATCTAATGTCTCCCTATGAAATGATGCAAGTCTACACTAGAAACCGAGTATTCTCTATTTCCGATTGCGAAATTCCAATAATCCCTCCATCAGCCACTCATCGAACAACAGTTCTCGAGCGGTGGGCCTATCCTCGGGGGCCCATTTCAATGTTCTCCGCATGAATCGCAAGAATCCCGCCCGATCATGTTCTTGGATGTTGGCCGCCCGTTCCTCAAGAGTTATACGAGGAACAGGTGCGATGTCTTTCCACTTGCCTGGAATCTTCCAAACATCAGACAGAAGCACCATGGCACAAGTCATTTAACGAGACATACCGTTGTCATTCCAGAACACGGAGCCCACTTTGCGTCGTTTGATAAAATTGATTGGAGGGGGGCCCAAGATCGCCATCATTTCGGCAAGATGGACCCGGTCATCGAAGATACCATCCTTATTTCTACCGCTGAACAAGGTCTGGTCACAAACAAGATCCCAGGCCTCTAAGAAGATCAGGATAAGAATAGTGAATTTGGGTATCATCATTCCCTTACCATTAAGGCAACGTTCCAGACGTCCACTTTGTTGTCCCTATTCATTTTCAGCACGACCTCCGGTGCCCGGTATACATTGGGGCATGATGTCTTCATCATGCTGTTCTTCACTAAATCGAGCCTCCCCAAAGTCACTGAGCAACGGTAATCCGTTACTTGGAACAACGAGTTGACTGGTGTAGATTGTGCGGTCATGATCGAGTATCTTCCTGGGTGACGGTGCCTCGATTTCTGATTCTTCAAGGCCTGAGAGGATCTGCGGATCATCGCCAGGAAGTAGAAGATTCTTCAGCTGTAGATCTTGGAGAATGTCAGATACAGAGTTGGTCAGACTTGAAGGGGATCTTTACCAGTGTGTATAACATGTGCATCGGTGTGGAGAAAGTCCACTACGCCTAATATCTGTCGTAGACAAGGCTACAGATCTTCCAGGCCCATCACTTTCCCCGGCAAGAAATACAGAAACTGATCAACACTAAGTCCGAGTGGTTGATGGACGAGACAAATATGACGGCCACGGGGACCGTTAAGGAAGAAGTGGCCCCATAGCTTACGAATGAAAGATCGGTCCATGTGGTCCGACTCGACAGTATTTTATGCGGTCATACACGCTGAGTTCGTGATTTCTCTCGGCACCGCACACATAGACCTTTAGAGCGACATACTTGGAATCACTGAGACCACAATATCAGCTAGTGAATCCAAGCTTGGACATCCGCTCTGAATAATAGAACGCTTCAATGCCAACATACCTTAGATCACGACCGAGCCAAACTGTGGATGTGACACCGAACCCCAATTTAGCCAAGATCTGATTTCGGCCATCCAGGACTTCTCCAAGACGAATAGGGTAGTATTTTTCGGCTCTGTAGCTAGGTAGAGTCTCCTCTTCAATTGCCTCCGCTAAATCAATGTCTTCGAATCCGGAAGTAGGAAATACGCGCGGTACGGCTAGAACTAGTAATGAAGAGGTTGACATCGTCTTGCGGTCCATGCATGGAAGTCGGTACCTTGGCCGGGGAGGGTATTATTTCAGGTACCCGATCAGCCTAAAGTCAGAAGCAAGGCATCTAATAACATGCGAAAACCGAGGCGTTGTAGTTTTATACCCATCGTCTCCCCGTCACTGACTGTATCTGAGGAGTGAAATAGTGACTTAATCGATGGGTGAGAGACGACGCGTCCTGATGCTTGGCGGCCACTGTACCAGTCAGGGTGCACAGCCAAAAAGTATGTAAATGCAAGTTCAATTCCGATGGACAAATTATTCAACTAGTAAATTATCAGGGGTGCACATGGATGGCTCTTTCAAGTTCCTCCCATCTCGCGCTGGAAGAGAGGGTGGATATGATGCAAATATTGCGCATGCCCAAATTGATGGCCATATTGGCATTTCGGAGGAGGAGGAACATGCAACTGAAACGAGCTAAAATAGTCAGTCTGAGGATAATTAAGGTGAAGCATCTGGCCTTCCATGTTCTTGTTACGAGACAAGAGCTAGCTTCGTGATTCATAAATTTTGTAGTTGACGCTACTTACATCATGAGCATTCGGGTATTGAACTCTGCTACAACAAATTCCAGGGTTGGCCACTGAACTCACTTATCGGTTAGTACCTGCTGTGAAGTATATTGTTAGCAAGAGCAACGCTCCTAGCTAGCCAGTTATGCTACATTTCTAACCGCTTCCTCTTCTGCTAGATGATGACGACATTAATTTCATGAGTTCTGATGGCTATTCTCTAATCATATCTTGAGATGAACCTTCCGGTAGGCTTCGTACAACTTCCGAAGCACGCTCTCCAAACCTTGATAGTACCACGAATTACAGCCAACTGTGGCAATTATTGAGCAATCTCTCGGCTCCGTCCCCAAGCTACCTTTCAACATCTATCCTGACCCATCTTGGTGAAAGCCATGACGTCTTTGGAAGGAAAGGGATATTCATCCAGACTTTAGTGGAATTTCATCCAAGGAAAGACAGGCGTCCAATGGCTATTTGTTCTTAACCTTGCACAAGGCAACAGAGCCAACTAACCATCAATATTGCTGGAAGGCAGTTACATGTTTTTCTCAGATGGAGTCCACGGAAGGACGGTACATCTGCCATCAGATGTATGCTGTATGTCGTGGAGAACCACACGAATAAAAAGAGATTTCTTTATCGTTTCATCCAGAATCATACGGAGGAAGAATATCGAGGCCTTTCTTGGGAATCTGGCATTGCGCGCAGTCCCTGCTCTTCCTTTCCTTGAGGCACTTGAAACCTTATTGTATGGTCTCTGTTAAACGCTAGTATGAAGCACAGATCATTGTGGGTTAAAGTCTACGTCTGGACTACACGGATCACAAGGTGGATCAAAGATAGATTAACCGAGGGGGGGGGGAGATCAGATATTTTCGTTTCTGTTGCTTCTGTCTTCCTTCTTATATCTTCTCTCTGGATTGTGGGAGACATGTTACAATCAATACAGCCGGTGGCTTACTTCAAGTCGAGGGTTCAAACTGGATTACTACGCACCGAAGAGATATGTTCATACCGAAGGGTAGGGTAAATTCTCATAGACTAATAACACACTTCCAGGCTGAAGGAAAAATCTCGTGCAAAAACAAAACCCACCCAGTTGGCTGGTAGATGAGGATCATGTGTTCGGATCACGTTGTCCACCGTGTTCTTGTGGTGTCACCTGGATAGGTTCAATATCCTCGCGCAGTTTACTCTGTTTCCTCGAGCTATTGTTCCCAACATAGATTCTGGTAAGGAGCAAGTCCACTATATCTAGTATATCTTCCACGTCTATGACATTCCTCGAGAACCTGAACGCTAAGCCCGACATCCTGCTCTCTTAGACTCATCCTCATTTACAATTCCAACATCCCGGTCAGCAAGCACATTACCACGCAGACGATACGCTTCCTCCATATCCCAAGAAAACGGACTCGTCGTTGAGAATAACGCCTCAATAGTCTCGAGCGACCGATTACATGTCTCCGGGTAGAAAAGGTATACAACAGGAATCCAGAGCAGATTCAACCCTGCGAGCAAGAAGTAACCCCGACTTTGGATATTATTGAACATGATGGGGTTGACGAGAGTCGTCATGCCGACACCGATGGCCCAGCCGGTAATCCCGAACCCGTTTCCTTGGGCTCGGAGGTTCGAAGGGAAGATTTCAGTTGGGATGAGGAATGCGACGGTACCCCAGGTGGACGCGTAGCTTAATATTATGAGTGAGTGGTTGGACGGTGCAAGCCTGCTTAGTGGATAGGATAAGGCTGACTTACCCTAGGTTGAAGAGAAAGAGCATTGCAACTGCCCCAGGGGCATACTGAGCTGCTTTGTCGGAGTGGTGACGCGAGGCCTCATAGACAACTCCGGCCTGGAAATCTACGGATCAGTGCAACTCTAATGGTTACAAAGTTGAAGGCCTTACTATTAGCTCGACTGTGAATAGCATTGCAGAGCCCAGCATAAGGCATGCTCGTCGTCCCAGTCGATCGACTATCCCGGCACTGATGATGGTGCCTATGATCCCGATGGTATTGAGGCCCCCGGCAAGACCATTCTGTTCGATCTCGCTATATCCAGCTTGGCTGAGGAGGACCGGTGAGTACGCAGTAACTGCCTGGAAATACAATATTATTAGTGGTTACCTGTACGAGGAAATCAGAGGCCCTACAGTGATTCCAGTCCAAGATGCCATGATTTGAAGAAAGAGACACAGCCAGGCACGTCGACCAAGACTAGAACCCGGTCTTCCACCTTTGCCGATAAGAATCTTCAAGAACTCAATAGGAGAGCTCAGTCTGCTCTGTCCTGCGGTAGTGACAATTTCGAAATATTCTCTGTCGATAGTCTCCTTGTTAGCTACATGGCTTCTGATGCGGTATAAAAGCTCACGGGCTTCATCATGGCGTCTGACAGAAGCAAGATAGCGCGGACTATCTGGAATAATCTTGATGAACAGAACGAGAAATATGGCAGGGATGCATTGAAACGCTAACAGAAACCGCCATCGGATATCCGAGTCACCGTGATTGACGAACGCCAGGCCAAATGATAGCCAGTAAGCAACTGAAATGCCGAGATCTAGGTTTTATTAGCTAACCATACTACTATGGACGGGAGTCAAAACCTGTTGCATACAATTGGCGATGAAGACATAGCCGAGAAAGCCCCCTCGTTGATCAGCTGCAGAGGTCTCAGACACCAACACCGGAGTGATGCCAGTCAAAGCTACACAGTCATAAGCGTTGGATCACACAGTCAATCGTTTCATACGCACCTCCCGTACCAATACCGGTCACTATCCTGGCAACCAACATAAAGTCTGAGCTCTGCGTCGCAGCCTGCAACGCGCCCCCAATGAGAGCAAACAGGGCTCCAACAAGCAAGCCATTGATTCGACCAACACGATCTGCCAACCACCCACCGGCGAAGCAGCCAAAGATGCATCCCAGGTAGTAAATGCTCACAATTCCGCCTTCATGCGTTGTGTCCGTCACATCTCCATCATTCCGGCCTATGCCAACTTCAGTGACATATCGGGGCGAGGCATTCACGCCCCCCATAACACCTTGATCATAGCCTTCGAAAAATATGGCTATCAGAGAAAATACCTGGATGGCGAAGTTGAGCTGACGCGGAGAAAGCCGCTTCCAAAGCGTTGTATAGCCCATCGGTGAATGATCTCAACCAGGAGGGCCTGATGGCAAGCAAATAAGCAGCACGCATAGACTATTGCATTTTGCATTATTGCGCAGCTCTCGCTCTAAAAACTGAGCTCGCTAGTGTATGAATTTGGCCTGATGTCACGTTTCTCTTTCTGCACTGCGCAAGGGTTGAACTCATTGATCCCTTGATTGATGCGCATTGCCCAAATCGTGATTGACAAACGCTATTTGCCTACCGATGCAGGAAGATGCAGGATGCCAGCTCAAGTATTGATCGTCTCTACTCTTCGAACTCTCCACTTTGTCTACAACTATCAGCCGAACAGCAGACTCGGATGTAGCCCATTAACAACCGCAGCAAAGGAGCCTCCACTGTGGCTATGAGGCTCTGGGCTATATCTCATAATATTAAACTGACACTATCATTAATACCACTCAAATAATAGTCAACCATGCCGCTGGCCATGCTATAGACCTCACAGTCCTCGGGCCAATCAGTCGCACCTCCATAGTGACATGCCTCCAAAACACCGACACAACAGAAGGCTAACACATCCACATCGACATATCTCTATTACCTTTCACCTTTGAGTGTGGCGATGAATTATATCATGGGAAGGTGCTCGATAATAGGTGGCAAAGGGTGGCTTGATTGCAAGGATTGGAATATATACATCTTTAGTATAGGGGTTGGTCAATCCCTAACTTTCTGATCCCATAGACTTTGGACAGTCACATTGCGCACCCATGCCCCGTCTGTGGTGTCTTCCTGGACTGTGAAACCTATCTCTTTCTTCTCCCCGGGAGCCAACGCAAACGAATTCTCTTCGAAGTATCCCACCACTCCGGCAGGATAGTCAAGCCAGGTGTACAAAGAAACACCGGAGGTAGCTTCCACCGCAAAGGTCTGTGTCTTGGCGTTATACTCTAATTTAAGGCCAGGCTCGACAATAGCCACATCCTTGGGGAATGCTGGAGTGAAGTGGTCCTTGTGAGAGAATGTGGTTGCTTGGGCTGAGTTCGGAAGACGTCCGTAAGCTGAGAGTGAGAGCATGAGAATGGCGTTTTTGGTATCCGGTAGACCCAGGCTTTGAACATTTGTCCCGTAAATCCGAGTTGTATTGAGAGGCCCCACAGTGAAGGAGACCGACTCTGGCGTGCCGACATTGCCAGCTATAGGATGACCTGACAGATCCAGCCAGGTCAAATTCACAGTTCCCGTTGCAGGGCTCCATAGGTCGGACGTGACATAAACCTCCAGAGACCCCGTGGTGTAGTTCCAGAATGGCGAGACAATAACGGGCTGATAGATATCTCTCGCAACGTGGTGAAGAACCTTCCACCTACCACCGTACTCCAGACCTGCCCACGACGGTGCTTGCCAGATATCCTCCAGTTGCCAATACAGGGATCCGAGCTGGCGCTCAGGCATACCACTTCCGCGACGGTAGAATTGGATTTGGTTCTTGTACATGTCTGCCTGGAAGAGTTGCGTGGCGTGGCACCAGGCACTGAAATTAGCAATAGGGTCTGATTTGCTAGGAATCGGGTAGTAGTTCTCTACACCCAGGGTCATCTGACCCATCCCGACGGCGGAATTGGTATAGTTGTCTGTCATGAGGCCACCGGCGGGATTGTGATGGTTGCGGAGCATGACGACGCTGCTGTTGAAGTAGAGGTCTTTTGGTTCGACGGCTTGTTGCCAGGTTTGGAGACTGGGCATGCTGTGGAAACCGAATTCGTTGGCAAAGCGCCCGACTGGATAGGAACCGTAGTCGAATGCCACACTGGTATCGTAGTTGTAGTGGTCCGTGTCGCCATAGTAGGAGCCGGAAGTGGTGTTGTCGTATCGTTCGGCCATAGGGACGGGAGCAGAGAGGTTGACATATAGGTAGCCCTCTGTTGTGCTACTAGGGGAGTACGAGATGGAGCGGGTGTTCTCATAAACTAAAGGTAGGAAGAGACTGATGTACATCTTCTCGTATTCGCCGACGTACCAGGAATATGAAGTTGGGTCTGCCGCTTTGACAAGTGGGAGCATGAGGACTTCGATTTCATTTCCTCCTGCCCACAAGGCCAGAGATGGATGGTGGTTGACTCTTCGAACATTGTACACTATTTCAGCGGCGACATTCTCCAGGAAGGCGTTGTCAGAAGGGTATAAAGCGTCACTGAACTGGAACTCGCTCCATAGCAAGATACCCTTCTCGTCGGCCAGGTCATAGATGAAATCATGGAGATACGCGCCGGAGGACCAGACCCGCAGCATGTTCTGATTCCCGACTACGACCGCGTCGAATAACCGGGCCATCTTCTCCTCGGTGACTCGCGTCCAGAAGCTGTCCGGTGGGATAAGGTTGGATCCCTTGGCGTAGAACTCATGGCCATTGACTTCGAAGTGCCAGTTCGCCCCAGGAGCGATACCTTGTGCGCGCTGCGCTTCAGTGATATTGCGCTGATTGAGAAAGATGGTGCGAAATCCTGTCCTTTTGGTGACGTGGGCTACAGAGTGCGTTTTACTGTCGGCGACAGTAATGCTCACATTGTAGAGGTTCTGGTCGCCGAGGCCTTGCGGCCACCACAATTTCGGGGTTAGCCCATCGAGGACGGTGACGCCTGTTATGGAGCTGCCGGCCACAGTGATGTTGTCCAAAGCACGCGAAGTAAGGACTGTGCCAGATTGAGAATCGCTCACTTCAATCGACATGGTTGGGCTACTGGGTAGGGAGCCCAAGAAATCGATGCTAGCATTGACAACCCAGGGTTTGCTTTGGTCGGGTGGAAGATAGTTAACTTGCCCATTCCTATAGATATCCAGATCTGTGTTCAGCACATAGACGTCGTCCGTTTTCTCTAGCTGAACGATATATGCCGGTTTCCACGGACCCGCGGGGGCAAACGCTGGGCCCCAGTCCCATCCAAAGTCAGATTGTTCCTTGCGCATAAACCACCGATTCGGGTACTCGTAGGTGATCTGGACATTCGACGGCCATTCTATAGAATCGTCAGTACGGAGCATCTACGGCAAAACTCCACTTCTAAAACCAACTTTGTGAACTTGGATCCTGAGCAATAGCGTCAACAATGTTCGGCGCACTACCAAAGTTGATGCTGAGATTAGGATCTCCCTTGCAGGATCTCAGAGCTGTTGTAACGTCAAATGCGTACTGGCGGAACTGGTTGTCAGTGGACGCGATCAGATGTCCGCAAAACGAGATCGTTGCGAATGTGTCGAGTCCATTAAACACAAGCCAAGTTGAGTCGTACTCATCTAGGCTGATATTCTTAGAATTGATAGCTTGTACATCACTACTGCTAAGGCCACTTACAGGTCCTGTATGGGCTGGCTGGTATAAGTCCAGTTGGCATCCGCAATCCAGCGAAGATTGAAATCATTCAAACCATGGTACCTCCACAGAGAGTTCAGCACGGACAATTCTCACTGGCGATACACCAATTCACTTACGGATCGTCTGTTGCGATTGTTAGGTAGGCGTAGCTTGGGGGGGATCGATGCCCGAAGGCACTCACCAATCATCCCCGCCTTCAATAGATCTAGGTGCACCTGGGATGGAAATTGCGCAGGCACTGTTCGATTCAAGGCCCGGCTGCTGAGGGACCAATGCTCGCTGCTTAGATCTCGGACATGCTGACCCAAAACTACAGGGAGGATTGATGCCAGCAGGCCTGTTGCTATCTCGAATCGGACGTGCATGATGCGCTACTCAGAGCGAGGGCAGGTCGCAATTCTTCCGTCGAACAATTCTGGGCGGTCTGCCTCAATGGGGGATCACGGACGGCTATTAACGCTTCTGTAGGGGTCAGGGTCGGAACTGGCCCGACCGATGCGAAAGCGCAATTCACTGCGTCAGAAGGCAGGAATGTGGAATGCAAGGAGGGAGCTCCGTGCCGAAAGGGGAAGAAGGTATGCTGCCTGTTATTCGGGTGGCGGGGACGATCGATCTTTGGCATCCGCAAGAATCAGGCCATCAAGAAATGGAGATTGGATCTCACTGCATGTGGGGATTGAAGAGGGTGAGCCGGTTAAATTTGAGGCAAGCATCAAGGTCAGACAGAGGGCCGATCATTTGCTGATCTGCAGGTCGGTGATGGAACCCCGACAGAAGAGGGGTAGGTAGAACGAGATCGCTTGCATCTTGGCATGGGCCGACCGCTCTTAGGGATACGATGGAACACTTGAAATATTCATTGAACAGAGGTGGTACAGAGAAACACGGAGGAAAAGATGATGCCGGTGAGAGAGAGGCCGCAACTTGTAAGATGGATGGATGGATGGATGAGCCCGGTCACATGTCTGGCAACCCTCAGGCCATTCAGGCCGTCCCCTCGCCTTCCTTCTTCTTTCTTCCTTCTTCCCTTCCATCTTCCTAGATCTACAGTGGCGATTCTTCCACAATCTCCTCAAGGTGCTTGCGACAATACCACCGCGTCCGCAGGTGGAACCCAGGAATAAAAATCCTGAACCACGTCCGCATCAACCGCACGGCTTTGTCCCCACTCGAGCAACGCTTCATAGTCCTGGCAGACATGCGGCGTATTGAAGTCGGCATAAGGTCCAGTAACACCTTCCACCCAGCGCCAGACGACAAAGTTGGGGTCGGGCGTGCACATTAATCGCTGTCGCAGCATATCCACACAATGCTCGTAGTGCTCTTCGGCCACGTCGGGAAACGCGTTTCTTTCCTCGGTGAGCTCTGGGAACATCTCGGGGTGTTTCTGATAATGGTGATCCTGCCACAGGGAATGCAGGCAGTGCAATTGATGGATTGCTTCAGACTGGGCAACGTATCCCTGCCAAGGAGAGGACTTAGCAACGGTACAGAAAACGGAAAGATCACACACTTACGCCGCCGCGCTCCGGGGGGTATTGGACCGAGTCAAGAGAATGGCCCATTCGCGACATCTCCTCCGTTGTGACGTTCAGAAGAGGGATATGGGCAACACGCTTCCATGCAGCCATCACCTCGTCGGTTGGGGGACCTAAGGTATGCTGGGGTAAGACAAAGCCGCGGTGACTTTCGATGAGAGGTTGGGTCTTACCATGATATGAGCTGTTCCCCCAAAGGGTTCCCTTGAAAGTTCTGCGTGGATGATGCATCAGCCTGGACCACTACTTGAAATCCCAGCGCCTTGAAGACTCACTCGATCTGAGACGTGTCCCCGATGGCTTCTATCAACGGTGCTAGAATCTCATGTCAAGCTACGGTTCCACCATCGTTGAAGGGTAGAAGAAACCATCTTACAGTATATTGACACTCGCGGAGGTCTCTGGCGATCTGAACGAATATACAGTCCGAGGATGAGGATAATTGATATAGCATGGGATATCCAATGGAAAATCGATGACAAACCCCATCCCCGAGCTTTAGGCGGTCGCAAGTCTGCACCACTTTGAGGATCATGGAGGAGTCCTTCGAGATCAGAGTCATCTTCACTGCCTCTGCCAGTTTTGGGCTTTGACACTCCCATGTACTTGCCCAACCCCATCACTAGCTGTGTTGCAAAGTTGACAGTAAGCAGGAAACAGGCAGATAAGAGAAAGCTGCCCTGTCTAAGAGAATTCAAAGTCACTCGTCGTGTCCTTTGTCTTGTCAAAAGCGGGGCGTATCGCGCGCCTCTCACCGACCAATGCCAGATTATATCCCACTTGATTCTACCCGGTGACTATCTTGTCGCCGACTACTATGGATGTCACCTCATGCCTCTGGAATCTCTCGTAATATTTTATTTGGGATGGTGAGGACCCGCTTGTTGCGTATTCCTTACGAGGGAGTTCTAACCGGGTCTGTAGGACACAATAATAAGCTGGAGAAACTCGACCTTGGATATACACCTAATCTTCGGGCGTAAGCAGACCGGCTGACATCTCCGTCAGAGGAGCTGCATAGGTATCGGCAATGAATCCGTCCGATAGGTACATTAGGCCAATGCCACTATTATTGGCGTGAAGCTTTGCTACATCCTTGATCTTGAGCGACATTTATCATGCCACTATCAATAGTCTCAGCCTTGCATCACGAAATTCTCGGCACCGTTGGGGGACTTCGTCGGATTAGTCTATAGCATAGCCGCATCCTGATAGGAATCCTATCGGTCTTCCCGCCGGAGTCCGGGACATACCTCGGAGTGAAGAAATTAAGATATTTCTCTGCAGTTGCTGATGTTGGGCAAATAAATAGGGTTGTAGAAGCTGTATTTCGCAACAGGTGGAAACACACAACACGACTCAACTTCTCATACAGGCTACTATCATCGGAGACTACGCTTTAGTCAACAAAATGTTGTTCAAGAACTCTGCCCTCCTGTTCTCTGTTAGCATGCTGGCTATGGCAGCTCCTACCCCTAAGGGTGAGTACTGAGTGGGCCGCCACTTAAAATTTGTAGCAGCGTTAACTAATTCGGTGGCAGTGAACGATGTCGCTGCTCGTGGTGAAGCCTATGACGGCTTCGTCGGTTTTGAATACGCCAAGGGTCTTGAAGATAGCAAGGTTGCCGCGCGCGATGATGCCTATGACGGCTTTGTCGGATTCGAGTACGCGAAGGGCCTAGAGGACAGCAAGGTTACCGCTCGCGACGACGCATATGATGGCTTCGTTGGCTTCGAGTACGCCAAGGGTCTTGAAGATAGCAAGGTTGCCGCGCGCGATGATGCCTATGACGGCTTTGTCGGATTCGAGTACGCGAAGGGCCTAGAGGACAGCAAGGTTACCGCTCGCGATGATGCCTATGATGGCTTCATCGGCTTTAAATATGCCAAGGGCCTAGAGGATACCAAGGTCGCTGCTCGTGGTGAAGCATATGACGGCTTTGTTGGCTTCGAATATGCTAAGGGTCTTGAAGAAGCCA
Source organism: Aspergillus carbonarius ITEM 5010 (assembly GCA_001990825.1). Taxonomy (NCBI): domain Eukaryota; kingdom Fungi; phylum Ascomycota; class Eurotiomycetes; order Eurotiales; family Aspergillaceae; genus Aspergillus; species Aspergillus carbonarius. The sequence goes on from KV907495.1 coordinate 1,136,401, forward strand.
AGAGCGCTTAAAAGCCACTTGACCACTACACTAAACAGAAATTCCAATTACCCCTCAACTTTATTAGATTTTGTTGTCAGTTATGCGAATCAAACCTTGAATCGCGCGTGCTGGTTATGACCTAGCTTCAATGGGTGGGGGAATGGTTATGAAAATGTAGTTATGACATGAGGAGATTATGGTTAGGGGAAAAGCTGGCAATTTGTGGGACTATTAGAAATGGATGTCCAAATTATTCAAGACACAGAGATGCATACTGATGATCGTGTATGAGCTTTCTTCTAAATCGTGGTGTCAGAAATAGTACTAGTAGTACAATCCGGCACAAGGACTGCATTCCTGGATAGTTATCAGTTCGGATGAATATATTTTTCGATTCCATTCATACACTAGTACTAGTCAAACTCCACTAGTTCTTAGAAGTTTCATTGAACACCGGAGACGTCCCTCATTTCCACAAGACACTACTACGTACAACTAGTACTGTATCTCAAGTATGTCATGAAAAGCAGTATGGTATGGATAGTAGCTCATGCTCACATTACGTTTAAAATTTAGTCCTTAAGTAGGTAGACCGACCGATTAAAGCATTCCCGAGAGGAGCGACCGGTGGTTCCTTCAACAACGCCATGCAGTGAAACGCGCAGCCCATTTGTACAAATACAGGGTAGTAGTAAAGTCACAAGCCCGAAAACCACGAGCAGAAAGTGAAAGGCAATAAAAAACGGACGGGCTCTAAATTACATAGGTGATGATACAAAGGTGGCGTAAGTCACGGACCTCGATCCTCTTACCCCTCGACAGTAGTTGCCAGAGCCTGCTGCGCAAGCTTACGGTTGCGCTTCACCAAAGCGTTGAGCTTCTTGTCAATCGTATCCAGTTCTTTGCGCGAGCTCTCCAGATCCTTCTGTGACTTGACGGCGAACGAGCGTAGTTCCTCATTGGTCATGCCGACCACATCGTCCAGGTCAGGTATATTGCCCATGACTACGCCAGCGGCTCCCAGCATGTGCTTGGCGGTGGCTGCTGCGAAGGACCGCACCGAGGTAGCAGTTGCATTGACCAGCTCCGCCGTGTTGGCAATGGCCCAGTTGTGGCTGCGAGTGCTGTCCGCCTCCATGGCCGAGAGGACATTGGGAGGGGCGGGAATGGTGGATGAACCGCCCGCGTCAGATCCAGTCAAGCCGGCAGTAGGAGAGGCAGAGGTTAGGCCGGTAGATGTCTCGTCTACCCAGCAGATGTTGAAATTCTCGGGTGTGGCGAACAATGCATCGAGACCACCGCCACGGTTAGTCACATCCGGTTCAGTAATTGGGACACTGGAGTACTCCTGGAAGGTATCTATAGCCCATGAGATGTTCTTTTCAAGTGCTAGGTAGCGTTCTTCTTCGTCGGGAGACAAATGGTGAAGAACGCACCCACGAGGACTGATCAGGCATCGATCTTTCAACATGTTGGAATCGGAGTTGACACGGATGGCTTCCCCGCGCAGTAGAGCTTTGCGGTGATCTTCAGTCAATTCAATTGGCTGCTTGAGAATATCGTAATCATCCGCGTTGCATTTCATGTCGAAACGCTGATTTAGGTTCGATGGGTTGAACAGGGGGTGGTTGTTCAGGTCCAGATCACCAGACTTGTGAAGCCGAGCAAGCAGCATCTGCAACGGAGATGTCCGTTCGGAGAACAGCTCCTTGACTGGGACACCGCTAGATTCTGCGTCCTTCATCAGCTGCTCCACCGTATTCTTAGAACGCCAGGCCTCCACAGGAGACTTCGGATCTGCGGAGGCTGTCTCTTCGGTAGGGGCTGGCTTTAGGTCCTTCGATGGCTTCTCCTTCAACTTGGTCTTCTTGGCTGCTTCCGTCCGCTGGTCAGCCTTGTCGTTGCTATCAGAGCCACCAGCATTAGTGGATTTTCCAGCATCGGTGGCGGTTTCTGTAGCCGGGGCTGGGGAGTCAATTGAGCTAGCCGGTGTCTTCTTTGTCTTCCGCTTCCTTCCAATAATCGGAGCCTGCACAGGCTCTTCAACCACAGCGGCAACCTCGTGTTTCTTAGCTTCTAGCTCCTTCGCCTTCTGTCTCCGTTCCTTCTTGGCTTGGCTCTTTGTCAAAGCCCGGACAGGCGCAGAGCCGATCCGGGACGAGGGTGGAGGGGAGTTGGCACGAGAAACCGACGCTGAAGTGTACAGATCGGCTTCTGAACCAAAATCACCTGGAGTGTCCGGCCTACTCAGCGAGGAGATGCTTGGCCTTCTAGAACGTATTTTCTGCGCAGCGGCTAAGGACGCGACTGACTGAGTGGCAGAAGGGGGTGGCGGGGTTTCAGTCTTTGGAGTGTCAACCACACGAAGGACTCTGGGTTGGCGTGGAGCAGACGAGTCCGAGATCCGTGAAATGCCGGTCAAAGGAGTATTCGGGCGTGAGCCAATGGTCGAGGTGGGAGCTGGGCCATGGATAGGTTGATTCAACGTCTCTGCCTTTGCCGCTTCCTGAGAGTGGGAAGTGCCCAAGGGGAGCTCCAGTTTTATGGGCTTGGCCTTAGCTGTGGTCGCTGAAGCTTTCTCGTTATCGCCGGCTTTCGAAGGGGCATTCTTCTTGTCAGATGCGACAGCCAACTCACCCTTTTGCTGGGACCGAGCTTTGCTGGCCGACTTGGGGACAGGAGAGCCAAGTGATATTTCCGAGACATTCTTAATGCGGCTCGATGTCGGAGCATTTTCAGGCGTATCCTTTATCTCGGGCGAGGGCTGGCGAGAGGCGATTTCTTGGAACCCATGGGCCGGTGTTCCCAGCCGAGGAAATGGCGGATTGAGCCCGGGTGGCACCGATACCGACGACGTCGGACTGGATGGGTTGAGCGGACTTTGGAACAAGGCAGATGCGGGATGCGCATGGGGTAGTGGTAGTCCAGGCGGCAGAGTAGGCGTTCCAGCACGAGCTGAGCCTTGCGACTCACTGGAAAAATGCGAGCGCACGAGATAGCCAAAGCTGTCGACGGGGCGTTTGTCTTTGGGCTGAGCTCCAAGAGGAGGGAAGTCTTCATCCACTACATGCGCTGTTAGCTTCTTCACGTGCCCAACGAGATGAGTGAGAATGGCACGAAAGCAAAGAAAAGCAGAGACAGGGCATGCTAATAGACTCCCAAAGACAGAACGCGACGACCAAGGTACGAAAAGGGCAGACATATTAATTACACAAAGGTCCCGGCCGGTTGAACCAGACGGACACACAACGCATATTGTCTATATGAACAATATTTGTGAGAAATTGGTTTCGCATAGAGGGCCCTGCTCGTGTTTATCGAACGCCAGGGCAGGGAGGTTAACGTACATAAAGCCATGACCAGACCGAATGGGCCACCAAGATGCTGATAGATCAACCCAGCTTGGATGCAAAAGAACAAAGTATACGACAGCCACCAAACCGCAGTGGACCTAGAAGACACAATGTGCCCATAAAGTGCAATGACGCCTCCCATCCACACGGAAGCCGGAAACAATAAAGAAGAAAAGAAAGGATAAAGGCAGTAAAAAAAGAGAACAGAAGGTAGACAAAAAAAAAAAAAAAAAAAAAAGAAAAGAAAACGATAAACAGTCCATAAGGAGAACGCCAAAGGCACGCCTAGCCCGTATTCTTGTTTTTTTTTCAAGAGCCGTTTGCTTAATGCTTCGTTGCAGAGTGGAAATATGTCGCAAAGTTTTCAACATCGAATCAATGAATCCGGAAAACTGAAACAAAGAATCATATCCCGCGCCCATCTAGAGAAATATGATATCATGTCATCAAAAACAAAAAATATGGAGGCAGAAAGAGCATAGAGAGAAACAAGATGCAAAAGGGTAGTCATCATAAAGAACAGAGATGGAATGGAAGGGCAAAAGGTTATTAATGAATTATGAGAAAGGGAGGAAATCAATCACCAGCGGTTGAAGCCGCTGCCATACATCATGGCCTGATTGTACCCACCTTGACCCTGACTCCCGTACAGCGCTTGCCCAGCAGCAGCATTCGCACCGACCTGGTGCATCCTCGCCTGCAGGATACTCGGGTCCGCAAGATCTACTACACCGCCTCCACCGGAGGAAGTGTTAGCGTGTCTGTGCTTCTTCCCCTTCTTCTTCTGCTTCTGTGGCCCAGACTCGGAGAAATTCCCCGCTTGAGTGCCATAGAAAGAGCTGAGAAGGCCATTGGCAGGAGTCAGGGGAGGGGGAGTTTGGTGTTGTTGGAGGAAAGGAAACATGAACTCACGCTTAGCGGCCTCCTGACCCTGCAAACCACCGGCACTTGCGCCACTGCGGCCTCTTAGTAGCTCACGCATCAACTCTGGATTGGCTTCTTGCTTTCCGAGGTTGCCTCCCAAACCGAGATTGGCGTTTGTGGTAAAACCGTGACCCTGCGCGAACATACCTCCTCCACTTATAGGCGGAGTGCCAGCTGTCTTCAACCCTGGGGGTGGACCCTGCACGCCACTAGTGAAGTAGTTGCTGGCAAGCGCATGCTGAGGACTAGGCGCAGCGAGCGGATTGGGAGTACCAGATTGCATCAGGGATGCCTGTTGGCTCAACATCCTGACATTAGGGAGGTTCTTGGTGTTGGCCTCATTGGCAAAAGAGAACCGGGAGTTTTGACGATTTTGCGCCTGCAAGGCGTTAAACTGAGCCATCTGGCTCTGTAGCAGACCTTGACGGACCTGAGCTGCTTGGTCAAGGGCAGCGGTGTTGAGCCCACCCTGCAACTGATCAACCAGGCCTGCCTGTTGGTTGCTGGCAGACTTCAGGAGAAGCAACTGCTGCTGCTGCAGGGGGGTTAAGCTGCGACCGGCAAGGTTAAGTTGCTGGAACTGGTGGCTAGTGGAGGAGACAGGAGAGCCGACCACCGAGTTTGTCGTAGTACCCTGCTGGGATGGAGGCTGAATGGCGCCATGAGACTCACGACCGCTACGACCTCTAGGTGGCACCGCGTCATCAGGCTCACCACCCAGCTGCAAGCTGCCACTCTCACGGCTCTCCTCTTCAGCTGTAGCGGACTGCAACAACTCCTGTTCGCGCCTCACACGTTCCTGCTCCGCCTTCTCGCGCATAGCCCGGCGTTTCACACCACCATAGGGATCGATGAATGAGGGGTGGTTCTCGATGAGGGCAACTTCCTCCGCGGGCAGACCAGCCGCCGAGAAGACAAACTTGAAATCCGGAGAATTGACAGCCTTGACCAAATTATCCAACAGGGGCGTCTCCGGTTTTGGGGGCGTCTGAGCGGCGGATGGAGCAGGTGCGCTAGCCGGGGAACGAGGCGGCGAGGAGCGTGACTCAGGAGCCGGGGAACCCTGAGCTTGAGCCTGAGCCTGAGCCTGTGCTTCAGCTTGCGCCTGAGCTTGAGCTTGAGCTTGCGCCTGAGCCTGAGCCTGAGCCCGGGCCTGAGCCTCCGCCTGAGCTTGAGCTTGAGCTTGAGCTTGAGCTTGAGCCTGAGCCTGAGCCTGAGCCTGAGCCTGAGCCTGTGCTTGTGCTTGTGCTTGTGCCTGGGCCTGAGCTTGTGCCTGGGCCTGGGCCTGAAGTTGGGCTTGAAGCTGGGCCTGGGCTTGAGCCTGAGCATGGGCGCGTTCCTGCGCATTTGAGAGCTGCTTTTCCGCGCGCTTTGCTTCGTCCACAGTTGGCGCAACCATGGCCATGGCGGGTCGAGGGCTTTGCGAGGCTTGGCTGCCGGTCAAACTTGCCCGTCTAGTCCGGCTGAGCACAGCATCCTTGTTCGCCCAACTTGCCGACGATGGAAGGGCGGATCCGTCAGGTGGCCGGCTGCCAGCAGCATCGTCCCTACTAGGTTGACGGCGCATCGGTTGCGACAGCGGTTGAGCAGAGGACCGGGTGACGTGCGGAGGAATTGAGTGGGTAGGACCGCTGGGGGTGCCATTGATGCGTTGACTCGACAAGGTGTTCATCGAAGAAAGGTCCTGTCGGCTGTAGCTGTCGCTGTCCTCGCCAGTTTCGTGCAAGAAGGTACAATTCCGATTATGACATTGTTCGTTGCGGAGGAAGGAAGAACAGTATTTCGTCGTACCGTATTGTGCACTACAGCAGTCAGTACGCGGCGTCGCCACACGAACGCACAAGCATCAGATATGGACCTACCGTAGCACTCGATCAGCATTAGCCGACCCATCAACCGCCGCTATGCAGGTCGCTGCGTCGGCCTTTCTGGCGTACGTGACGTAGACGCCAATGCCCTGGTTGGGGTTGCCGCCAGGCTTGGCCTTACTCACGACGATCTTCTCGATGTCACCATACTGACCGAAATAGTCTCGACCACGCAAGGTCAGGAGGAGCTGGTTCTCGTCACGTATTGTGGGGTTGAGACCGATCACATAGACAAGGTTCTTCTGGACGACCCTGACACCGGCAAGATTCTTCCGACTAGAAGCCTCGATTTCACGTCTCTCGGCCTCCTTCTTCTTGGCGGCGGCAGCCTTCCGATGCTTTAATGCCAGGTCCGCTTTGAATCTAATTTTGTGGGATGCGATGTTAGCGCCAAGACGCGGGAAGGGACCGTCAGAACAAGAGCGAGAAGGGACCACATACTCGTCGGCATCAGGAACCTTGTACTGGATGGTGCTCTCATCATAGACCCGTCTACAGTTGGGGCACCGGCCTTCCTCACTATGGGTTTTGATATTGTTGTAGCAAAATTGACAAATCTGGCGGGACGTGTTAGCGGCGGTCCAGATCGCGAGCCATCTCCCGATCGGCGGCTTGGTCGCAATTCACGGACGAGGGGAGAGAGCGTACCTGATACCCACAGGGGCAAGGCTTAAAGTTCTTGTCTGACAGATCGAATTCTTCGATGCAGAGGGGGCTAAAGAAGACAGAGGTGTCAGCCCAACGAACAAGTCACAAGTCCAACCCGACGGGAAACGAAAAGTCGAGAGCGGACGCACCAGAACTCGTCATCATCGTCGATGACGGAATCAATCTGTTGGCGATTTGACATTATGGCCGACGAAGCTGTGCAACTGTACAACAGGGGAGAAAGACGGCGATCACAGTCCAACAACTAAACACCCATCAACCGAACCCGGGCGGAAGGGGGGAGGGGGAAGAGGGCGAAGGGAAAAGCGGCAAAAAGAAGGTCGCTCGAGTCAAGGGGCGGAGGAACCGAAACGGACAGAAGAGTCCAAGGCGGGCGAGGAGGATAGAAGATCGACAACGTGGGGTAAGGGGAGGAGGATGAGAAGAAGGAAGCAGGGAGGGACACTAAGACGCAGAGGAGAAGAGGGAGAGTTGGAGGCGAAGAGAAAGAGAAGTGAAGCTTTGATTGATGGGGTTTGCGCGGGTTTGCACTGTTTGGTACGGATACCCAGCCTGATCGCAGCCTGAGGCAGAAGCACCGTGAACCTGAGCTGCGCCGCTTATGTCATCTAGCCCAAACACAATTCCACCGCTCTCACGTGACGGCGACAACTTCGCCTGGACCCGGCAAAAGCTCCTTGTAGGGAACCTCCGCTGCTCTCCCCTCTCCTCCACCTCCTCGCATCCCGCAATTGCCCCGTCACCATGGCCTCTGCTCGCTCCCTGATGCGCCTGGGGACTGGCCGGTCCCTGGCCCCCGCCGCCCGTGCCTTCTCCTCGACCGCACTGCAAGCCTCCAAGGCGTCGACGGCGCCCATCTCGGAGCATGTTCCCAACATGCGCCAGGCCCAGCGTCCCCGTACGTCAATGGCCTCCGGATCCGACTACTCCAATCCAATCCTATCCCTGACTGACCCAATATCACAGCCTCGGGCCCTCTTCGCGCCCCCGTCGTCAACCCCGCCGACAAGTACCAGGACAAGGCAGAGAGCCTGCATAAGTACGGGCAGTACATCATGTCCTGCCTTCCCAAGCACGTCCAGCAGTTCTCCGTCTGGAAGGACGAGCTCTGCATCTACGTCCCTCCCTCAGGCCTGATTCCCACCATGACCTTCCTGAAATACCACACCGCGGCCGAATACACCCAGATTTCCGACATTACCGGAGTTGACTTCCCGACCCGCGACCAGCGCTTCGAGGTCGTCTACAACATGCTGAGCGTGCGCTACAACTCGCGTATTCGTGTCAAGACCTACGCCGACGAGGCTAGCCCTGTGCCCTCCGTGACAGGTCTGTTCGAGGGTGCGTTGTGGTACGAGCGTGAGGTTTACGATATGTACGGTGTGTTCTTCACGGGACACCCGGATCTGCGCCGTATCATGACCGATTACGGTTTTGATGGCCACCCGTTGCGCAAGGACTTCCCCTTGACCGGATACACGGAGCTGCGTTATTGTGAGGAGAAGAAGCGGATCGTCATTGAGCCTCTTGAGCTTACGCAGGCGTTCCGAAACTTCGAGGGCGGTACTGCTGCCTGGGAGCCTGTTGGCCCGGGTAATGATAAAACCCCCGAGTCGGTATGTTGCCATTATCATTGACATTGCCATTGGCTCCCTGTTGTCATTGAAGATTGATGCTGACTGGTATAGTTCAAACTGCCCACCCCCAAGCCGGAGCCGAAGGAGGAGGAAAAGAAATAGAGAAGGTGTAATCGTATTTTCTTTCCTTGCTGGTTCTGTATGTACATACCGTCTATGTTTGAATTTGACGTTGACTGCATTGTGTCTAACGTTGGTGAAGCTGTCTTTAGGTTAGCACTGAGTCTATGATATATCTCGTAGATTATGTCATGAAATTTCTTTATACTACCATCTACTATTCTACCAGTCTCCCTCCAAACTGAATACATATTTAGTAGCTGCAACAGTACTATCATACTAGTCAACCGCATAAACTACTATCTCCGGAATCAATTAAGCCAACCGATAGCTATACATTCCAATACCATGATCGTTTTCATAAGCTCAGCGACCAATCCCAAACCCACCAATAAGCAAGCCCCCAAAATAAGACGCCCGAAACGGCAAAATGACACCGGGAAACTCTTGGCGCGGCCCAAACGGTCCTAACCCCGACCGACCGACCGACAGGAAAAAAAGTCCCCTCCGACCCTATCTGATCTACTTATCGACCTCCGCAACTCCCAAGTCTGTCGTCGCAAAGGCTTCAAACACAACCACAAAAGCAATTTACAACCGAATACAACCAAACCAAACAAAGGACAAGCACCATACAAACCAACAGGTCAGAAAGAAAAAAGAGGGAGAGGAAGGGAAAAGAAAAATGCCGAAACGCAATTTCTCCGATTTTGCGGAGAACCGCGATCCCACACCTGAAGAGCGCGCTTTCTATCTCCAGAAGACACGGCTTTTCCAGCAATTTGAATATGGGGTGGTGACGCTGTCCAAGGCGCTGAAGGTGGCGCGGGGATTTGAGCGCCAGAAGCTCAGTCGGCGGGAAAAGACAGCGAAGAGTACGGAGGGGAAGGAGGGGACGTTGGGACGGTTGGCGGAGGAGGTTGAGTTTACTAAGGTTCGTATATCATTTTCTTTCTTTCTTTTTTTTTTTTTTTTTTTTTTTTTTCCTCCTTCGGTATCCCTTGAGGGTGGGGATTGCGTTTGGAGATGTCGATCCAGACATAGAAGCTAATGTTTTGTGGGGGGGAGTGGCTTAGACATTCGACCCGGTTAAAGTGGCGGAAAATTATTTATTCAGACAGCTCGTGAAGACGAAGCGGATTGCCGAATCGCCGGTTTTTATAAAATTTAAGGAATCGAAGAGGATGTCGGCGGAGGGGCCGAAGACTCCGGCCGAGGCGAATGTGACGGCGCGGCTATACAAGTCGACGCCGGTGAAGAATGTCTTCCCTGGGATTATGGATGGGATTCGGAAGTTGCTGGGTGTCGAAAATAAGCCGGTGCCTGCGGATGTTAAGGGGGCGAAGAAGAAGGGTGCGGAGAAAGATGGAAAGACGAAGGAGAAGGGTGCTGCTGTTGCTGAGAAGAAGGAGAAGAAGGATGGTGAGAAGCGTACGACGGTGTCGGGTGAGCCTGAAGCGGAGCAGAGTGGAGATGAGGAGGATGTCGATCTGGATGATGCAGATGCGGACAGCATTGACTTTGCGCAGTTCGATGCACGCCTTGCGTCGGGCTCAGAGGATGAAGATGGCGAGGAGAGAGCGAATGACCGCGATATCAGTGACAGTGACGACGACGACGACGAAGCTGAGGAGCGGATACACTCTCATCATTCGGATATCTCGATCTCCCGATCTCCCTCGCCCGAACAATCCGACTCTCCGCCTGCTAAGAAGGCTAAGGGTAGCAAGAAGGCATCATCCGCACCCGCCACTAGCACAACTTTCCTGCCATCCCTGTCTATGGGTGGGTACTGGTCTGGGTCTGAATCCGAAGCGGAAGATATTGCCGCGAACGAGCCCCCCAAACGCAAGAACCGCATGGGTCAGCAGGCGCGTCGGGCTTTGTGGGAGAAGAAGTACGGTTCGGGAGCGAATCACGTCAAGCAAGAGATGGGGAAGAGAGGCCGGGATAATGGGTGGGATGCCCGTCGGGGGGCGACAGGCGGCGGAGACCGCTGGGGACGACAAGGCGGAAATCAAGGCTGGGGCAGGCCTCAGCAACAGAATGGACGTCCTCAGCGTGGTCCTCCGGCGAAACCCCAGGACAATAAGCCGCTGCATCCGTCATGGGAGGCAGCCAAGAAGGCCAAGGAGCAGAAGAATACCGCTTCGTTCCAGGGAAAGAAGGTGGTGTTCGACTAGATATCCAATTTGTTATATGTACTTATATACATCATGACTATTCAAAAGCTTCCGACATAAAACTTGCCATTCTCGCTGGTAAAACAAATATATGCTGCCTAGGTATCTTGAAATGGATCCAGTGCACAGAGAACATATGAACAGACAAACGCGAAAAGTCCAACCGAAACGCTGAAAGAGTATTTACCAGAGCTGAAAACGTTAATCATTCATGAAGTTCATCCACCGCGACGTATCAGCGCACCCGGGCTTCATCTCCCCCGATAGCGTTGGCTGGCCATCGGTCTCGAAGCAAGGGATAGCAGTGAACTCTCCCAACTCTTGAGGCAGATTTGAAACGAAGTGATCAAGCCCAAAATGCGGCATATGCGACAGCGGATGCGAAACGGAGAATTCGGATGAGTCAGGAATGCTCGCGCTGGCCACGTCTGCTTCCACTTGGTCGTTCGCGGTGGATGCACCGGCCATTGGGGTGACGACACGGGCAAGTCCGTTGCCGCTAGGATGATGATACTGTTCTTGGAACGGTACAATTTCGGGGGAGATTGGGCCGGTTTTCCATAACATTTCCCAGTTCTTGAACCGATCATATGCTGATTCAACGACACCGGTACTGCCCTGGGGTTGAGTCTGACTGTACTCTTCGAGACGACGAATCGCCCGCTCCAGGGTCTCAATGACGCTCACTGCCGCTCGGGCAGAGCCGACACCCATGGACATAATCTTGATCAGCGCCATTCCCTTATCTAAGGCTTCACCCAGTCGCTCCGTGCGTTTGGTCAAACTTTGGGCCAAAATAACGAGCAGGGCAGCACGGCATGAGCTGAACTCGGTGAATGATGCGCGGGCGAGACCGGGCTCGTCGCGAAGCAGCCGACACAGATCAATGATCTCCAGAGCGGCTTCCACACAGTCAGTGACCAGCGTTGACCGATTCTTGGCAAGACCTGACGGTGTCTTGAGCGGAGCGCCAGTGGCCGTGGTGACGCTGACTGCCCTCATGCTGCTGAAGAGAAAAGGCCGCCCAAGGAAGATGCGAGTCAGGCAGTAGTCAAGCTTCAGGTGAACATTGGAGCGGAAAAGCGGCCCTGCTGGGTTGAGGTCCCTGCAATTGGTTTCTTCAGGTAACGTAGCCCACCAGTCAACTAGGTTCTTCCGCAGATTCAGTAGGCGTTCCAGACAATCTTGTTGTTGATTCTTTCGGGATTTGCGAAGGATAGATCTACTGGCGTTAGCAGAATCCCTAGCTTACTTCGAGGAAACACATACATTTCATTTGCAACTTCTCCGAGTTTGAGGGTCAGCTTGATGAGTGTCACCATGTTTGTATCGTTCGAAACGTGTCCCGACGGCGTCAACCCGGGAAAGTCGGTGGGAAATGGGGCATCTACGTCCGCATCTAACAAGGACACTGGCCTTCCATGAAGGATGCTGACACGCCTGGAGGTCGTAAGCATCGTATGGTGGAGAGAATAGATGTTATCCGACTTACTTTTCTATTGTGTAAGCAGTCCAGAACACACGATTCCGAGTCTCGATCATACGAGGTGATAGACCCTCGCCGGTGTACTTCCGGTGCATGCCATTCTGAATGGCCATTTTGAGTGCTAGTCCAAAGTATGTGTAGCAGAGACCTGACGTATCAAGCGGCAGCAGATATGTTCCAATCAGTAGACAGGCCTGCACGCTTCGAACCGACGCGGTGGCAATAATATCTGGGAGCAACTTGGATGCGAATTGGTAAAACGTGAGACCAACGTCGTCCTCGGAAAAGTGATGGTCATCGTCAAACGCCGAGTTCGACGAGAGACGGTTGACAGGGATAGACGATTCCATGTGCGCGAACTGGGTTCCGACAGCCAAAACCATTAGAATAGCGCAGACAGAGCCAGCATCCTTGGAGGAAAGACTGGAAGGATCCGTATAACAAGTGTTGAGTTTGTCCCGCAACCAATCCTCTTCCACATAAAAGTTGTTCGTTTGGGCATATTTGAAGAAGATTTGAACCAGAAAGTCGGCGACAAAGCGAGGAGGAAGACAGGTGACAGATGTGGACACCAACGTCGACCCGGACTGCAGTTGGGTTGCCCGCCATCGTTCCTCGAACGGTTCTGTTTCGGTTGATGCCTATAACCCTGTCAGCAACAAACCTGTGGCTATTTGAGACCGTCATTACCTCCGGCGCTGCCGTCTGCATCCATTCGTCGATCTTCTGTCTGATTTTCATCGAGAAATTTAGATAAGAGAATTCGCCGGAGTATTCTGCTGTCAAGTTAGATAGGCCGCACGAGTAAAGCGTCATCCAAGCGAGGAAGAAGCATACGGGTGGTATTATCCGGCAGAGCCTTGATGGTAAAGTCTTCATCATCGATAGCCAGATCCTCCAGATCCTCCCCCTCCAGCTGCATCGAAGGGGTCTCTGTAGAACCAGAGGGACGATGTTTATGCGTCAGCTCCTCCGCCATCTTTCGGAGCGAGTAAATGTCGAAGGAGATGTTAGGGACATAGTGTTGAATGATGCGTTCCATGTACCGGACACGTTCCGCCTCGGCCATATCATGTCGACTGAGAGCGGCCGTCCGTTCCAGAAGTCTAAGCCATCTTGTATAAGCCTCCTCATCCTCCACATGTTATGGTGTCGATGACGTGTGTGTCGACTTACGGGATAGACGACGATCGGGCGAGCTTCTCCGCATGATCGGGGTGAGTGAAGTTGCATTGCCGGCGATACCGGAGACACCGACGACAGGGCACACCTCCTTCGCATTTCTCCTTGACGCGACGACAGCCATCGCAGCTGTGGCAATCAGTACCAGAGTCCAGGATCCCGAGCTATTCCAGGGAGGTTCTGAGGGGAGAACCAGGGGGGGGGGCGGGGGGGAATCAGGGAGGAGCCAGGCTTACGCTCGCACGGCTCGTTTGCGGTTTTCGTCCGAAACGCGGGGTCGTTTCTGCTGGCCTAGACCAGCAGGGGTAGTTGGGCCCACATCCATGGCAGTTCGAGATCAGGGAGGCCGATGGAGAGGCAGGCGCATTGTAGGATTATGGCGAGGGCATCCGGAGGAGGAGGGGAGAGGGTCGACCAGGAGCGGTGGTTGCGGAGGACAAGAAAATTTCCCCGAGTTCGAGCGTAGAAGATCCTCCCTTTCCACTTTCCACCTTCCACTGATAAGGATAAGATCAGGAGCGGCACGAGAGGCCGATCGCCACTCCGGCCCACGGGGCGATCGGGGGTTGATACTATCTACTGACTACTGGGTTGCCAGCTGGTTTCTGGTCGCGGGCATTAATGCAAGAGTACGATTCGGTGGCATTCGCTGTCCCAGTGACGGGATCTTTGCAGGGCCTGGCCGTGCTCGCGTGCCATGGGTGATTTATCGCCCACACACCACAGGGCCCGGTATACGGAGTCGGTCACTACAGGCACCACCAAGACGATCTATAGTATCCTGCGACATATCCACTAGGTAGATCTAGAACCCATCCACTTCCATCCCAATTGCCCGTGCTCGGCCAACCTCCAATAGCTTATTCCCGACCACTAAATCCATAATCCCCATCCCCACGCACTTGAACACCACATTGCACCCATCCGGCACCTCAATCGGCTCTTCCTTTCCTTTCTGGCCAAATAACTCTCCGATCTCAATGAGCTGTTCCTCTTTCACTTCTGCTAGAATCAACTCCCCAGATTCCTCCAAGCAAGCCTCCTTCGAGTCCACATAGATCTTACCGCCGCCCGACAGAAGCGTCTCGGTGTCTATCTCCCGCATATGCGGTTTGTACGAGCCGATAAGGGAGATAAACCGCGGCTTGAACGGCTGGAGATACGTGGCCGGGAAGTTCGGCTCTGTTGCGGGCGTACAGCTGAAGATCACATCGCACGAAGCCAGTTCGGTTCGAAGCATCTCCTCATAATCGGGGGTGTCTTCTTTGACCAAAGTAGACAATGTCACGTTCGGATGACTGGATCGTAGATGGGCGATCACATCTTTCTCTAGCTCTGCCATTCGCCGACGACCTCGGTTGATGAAAGTAATCTTCTTGATCTGATCGGGGACCAGGAGGAGTGCTAGTCGGGCATGCCACTCTGCCTGTCTTCCCGAGCCGAAGATCAAGATGTGCTCCTTTGGGATGGTTGCGCAGCGGAGGAACAGCGACATGATTGCCAAGGCGGTGCGGAAGGCTGTGATCTCTGCCGCGCTGAGGAGACCTTGCAGCTTGCCCTCCGGGGAGAAAATATTGATGACTCCAATGATCCCATTTGACTGGGAAGCAGTGACGATTTTAATGCCGGTGGTGAAGGTGTTGGAAACCGGCATGAAGAGAGACAGGTTCTGTTCCTTGGTGACAATCGTGCTGCGGAGAGGTTGATGGATAAGTCGCTCCTGTGCGGCCGATTCTGACTGAGACGATACAGTTGTCAGGGCCTCACAGAGGGCGTCGAGGAAGCTATGACACTGTGTCGGGGTCAACTGTCGCAGGATCTGGGCGACCGCGGGCTCGGGTAGAAGACGCATCGTTGATGGGGAGTATTCACAGAATGGTGTACATAAATGTGTGTATATAAGAGTAATGGAGACCGATGAGTTAGCAACAGTCGTAGAATGGCGGGACCAATGGAGCAGGCGATGGTCAATTTCCTGTGGCTGTTTGCTGAACCGATTGTTAGGACGAAGTAGCCTTTATAGACCGTCTGGTGTCGGGCAGCGATGTCGGAGATAGGCTCACCTGCGGACACCAAACCCGAATCGGACCGGGGATGCTCAGCAGGAGTAATTGACGGAATGGTCTGGTGGCTATCAAGGGGCACTTGGAATTGGACTCGTTTGGCGTCGTGATCGGAGGTTGGAGGTGATAGGAAACGCGGGGTATCGAGGGGACGGATCTTTCTCTCTTGACATCACCGCCACACGCTACGTGGATTGACCAGGGCCATCTACGCAGGACCATATAATACCATGTATCTTTGAAATTCGTTATCATTAATGCGCCAACCTCGAATTGCTAACGCCGTCTAGATGCAAGCAGACGCTCAGAGAATCAGTCTTCAGACCAAGATGCAAGTGCCCGATGATATCAAGAAAACCCGAAAACAGAACGCAAGACAAAGGTATCATAGTAGCATCAGTTTCCCAGCCCAAACACCTGACGAACGCGGCGCTTCAGCTCCCCAAGCATAGCCTCCTGCGACTGCTTGGTGCGTCCAACAGCCTCGGTGTTCTCCACGGCACGTCTCATCAAGAAACCCATGCATTCCTTGACGGTACCCCAGGTCAGCAGCTTGTACACGTTCGGCGACTCCTGGGAGGACGAGGAATCCGCGCCCGGGAATCCTTGCAAGAGTTCGCAGCTGACCTCGTCGGCCATACCCTGGAGTTGAGCGTAGCTGAGGTCAACCCCTTGCGACTCGGCCCGAGCAGCTTGCTGGAGACGGATAGCGTGGGCCTTGCGGACAGAATCCCGGTTATGGGTGGCGATGATGACGTTGACAGGGGGTAGCTCGGTCTTGTGCTCTTCAGAGGCGGACTGCAGCATTGAGTTGTAGCGGCGGGTGAGGAGGGCCTCGACGACACCGTCGTAGCATGCGTCGGTTTCCTCCTTCTCAGCCCAGATCAGATGGCGGGGCTCAGTCTTGAGGTAAGCACCCCGCACCAGCTTTACACCGAGGGTGTAGCCTTCCTGGCGGGCGACCTCCAGGTGCCTGGCAATGGTCGCCGGCGTAGAGCGGAGATAACCCTGGTAGGTGTTGTAGAAAATGGCGCGACCAGGGGTCTTAGCGTTGCAGTACTTCTGGTACTTCAAAGCCCACCCCTCGATTCCTGGCTGCACAGCCTGCTCCTCCGCATCAACGAGGAGTCGCACATTGCGCGAGATGGCCAAGTCGCAGACTTTGGTGATGGCGTTGTCCATGAATTCCGAGGGTGCAGCCTGCTGCTGCAGGTAGTGGAGAACCTGAGTACCCATACCAGTGAACCTACTGCTGTTAGTGGATATTCGTACTGAGCATCAAGGAGCAGAAACGTACTTCAGGGCCACAAAGTCGCCTTCCTGGGCCATATCCACCGTCTGCAAGGTACCATCCAGCCACGTCTGGATCTCCGCCTGTGCGGCCTTCTCATCGCGAATATCGACATTACCCTCACCCACCAGGACTTCACGAGCATAGCCTAGCAGAACGCCGCGATAGCCCAGTTGCTTGATAGCCTGGATCGACCGCTGAACCTCGAGCTTGTTCTCACCGGCGTTGAATTGCTTGTACAGGGTGTGCTTGACCACTGCATTCAAGAGAGGGTTCTTGGCCACATCCAACACGGGAGTCTTGGGGTGCGCGAGCGTCGAAAGGGCGAAAATGCATGGCTTGAGGAGAAGAGTCGAGGAGGACACGGACAGGATCACCAACGACCGCAAGACCGAGGAAATGGGGAGTTTGGCCAGCGGGGATCCTGACGCCTCCTTGGGCGACAGAGTCGCCTGTTGAAGGAGGCTGCTGGCGGATGCAGGAGTCGAGGCAGCGGCGGAGGATTTTGGGTTGCTGGTGCGACTGACATATCTGGCCGAGGAGTATGAGGAGGGAGCGCCAGAGAGCGCCCGTATCGGACGGCGGGCGGCCTTCATTGTGATCGGGAAGATAGTGGCGAAGGAGTAGATAGATAGGGGGAGACACGGAGGGTTGGGAAGGGGATTTATGGATCGGGGACAAAGAAGGATTCACGTCAAGATTACAGGAATAAGAACCTCTGTGAGAAGATCAAGGAGAGGGATTTGTCGAGGTATAAAATGCATCATGAGGGTTGGAAGTATGGATAGTGGAGGATAGATTGGGGGGGGGGGTTGCCGTAGCCGGTGGAAACCGGGCGGGCCTGGCCTCAAAGCCGGTCGGGGGCTTTCCTCCCTTTGCTATTGCTTTTGGGGGAGACTAACTGTCTCGTGACGTTAGATAATGGAATCAGCTGGGAGATTAGGCCGGTGGCGCTATAGCACTTCCAGTCAATGGTTGCCAACTATAAACTCACTGGCACCTGACCGGTTGAGAATGTAGATCAACGCTTGATCGCCCGCTACTGTACGTTTCGCCCAACCTACCAGGCACCTGGGATTAGGATGGTGTGGCAAATAAAAAATGTAGACGGTGGTAGACAAAGGCTGTCTAGTGGACGTGGGCTACCTAGTACTGTCTGGTCCCTGGCAAAAAAAAAAAAAAAAAAAGATCCCCCGTGCGAGGAACCTACCCCTGTACCTAGTACCGTGTCCATGTTTCTACCTGTTCTCGGTCAGCAGCATGCCCGGTTCCACGCTATCGATCTGGCGATAACCCTGATAACAACAACCAACAAGATCTTTGGCCACAACCGGGTGGCGGGCCGGTAGGTTTTCCCCACCGGAGCTGCTGCCACTTGACCGGCCCGGTCGTACTGCTTCCTTACCCTGCCAGCTCCACGACCCTCCTGGATGAGCGCCGATGTTCCGGACTCCGATGAGATGGCATCGACGTCGCGTTACTGATAACGATATGTCGAGATGATTGGAGGAGATGTTCATTCTCGCAATGATACCTCCTACATAGTAGAGACTCCTTCCTACGATGGTGACATCATGGCTCAATGTGGCGACTCGAAGCGAACCAAAGCAGCCGCCGCCAGGCACCAAGCATGTGAATACCTGATAATTCAGGCAGTCAGGGGCGCTACACCCTCTCCGGGCTGGCGCTAGGCAGGTTCGAGCCGGACTCCACTGTGTTGCAGCCGGGGACGCAATCAGCGCGGTCCATTGCCGGTCCCGATGGGTCAAGCTTTTCAAACGAGCCAAGATGAACCAAGCCATTAGGTAACGCAATGGGCCCATCGAGAGGACTGGAGCTGTTGCAGTTTCTGTTAGTCACAGAAAACCTCAAGGTGGATAAAGCCGTTCTGGACGCGCCCTCCCAGGTCTAGAATGCCCACGCTTTTGCGGAGAACGACCCCGGATTTACATCGAGGAACGGCGCCAAACCATCTGACAGCCTAGCAGGAGCTCCATTGTCGATGAAAAGCGATATTCAGAGTACGGGCAAGCTTGATAACATGCTATCGCACCCTTGCCCCTGCCGCGTCGGACGGTCTCCGCTTGTAAGGCAGACAGATAAGCAGCGCGCCAGTCACCAAACTTTTTTTTTCCATGTCCTAAGAAGAAAGGCCGCTCGTATGTAAACTCAACTCAGAGATAAGATGTTCAACCCCACAAATCTGCTTTCCCAGCGCTTCTGGGCCAATGATAATGTCCGTCTGGCAAGCTTTACGCCATCGGCCCGTAGCTGCAACTCAACCCGTGTTGGACATGATAAGGATGCTGTCTGAGAGTCGAGGGCTCGAACCCCCCAGTGGCAAGCATATAATACACCCGGCACCAACCTCTGGGTTTGCCTGCACTGCTGCAATCCATCCTCGTGCTTGTTGTTCTCGATCACTATGGGTGCTCCGTCGTTGAAGGACCTCGAGGAGGCCAAGACCGAAGTCAAATCGCCGGAGGTGTACGACTATGAGGACCCGCAAGCGCTGAAGGGCGAAATCCATGAAGGCCCTAACACGGATACCCAGCGTGGACTGTCCTCGCGGCAGTTGCAGCTGATTGCCATTGGGGGTTGTATTGGGACGGGTCTCTTTGTAGGCTCAGGATCAACCTTGTCCACAGTGGGCCCGGCACCACTGTTCATGGGCTATTTTGCCATGTCGTCGGTGGTGTGGTTTGTGATGAACGTCTTGGGCGAGATGACCACGTATTTGCCCATCAAGGGCATCTCGGTACCTTATATTATCGGCCGCTACACGGAGCCGAGTATTGGATTCGCTGCCGGATATAATTACTGGTAAGCCTAGTGAACCGCAATGATTCTTCTTTACTAATCCTCATACCTCATAGGTACTCGTTTGCCATGTTGCTTGCGAGTGAAGTGACGGCTGCCGGCATCATCATCCAGTACTGGACCACCTCCATCAATGTGGGGGTCTGGATTACGATCATCCTCCTCGGTATGTCCTAAGCGGTCTATTTCTCAAAGCATACTTGGAACGCATTCTGACAACTACAGTGATATTGCTCCTGAACATTGTTGCGGTCTCATGGTATGGAGAAGCCGAGTTCTGGTTTGCAACGTTGAAGATCCTTGCCATCATTGGTCTGATCATCTTGGGCATTGTGCTCTTCTTTGGGGGAGGCCCCAACCACGATCGTCTGGGTTTTCGCTACTGGGACAATCCCGGCGCCTTCAACCCTTACTTGGTCGCCGGAAGCACGGGCCGATTCCTTGATTTCTGGACGGCGTTTATCAAGTCCGGGTTCTCCTTCATCTTCTCTCCCGAACTTATCACCACTGCTGCGGGTGAAGTCGAGGCCCCTCGACGCAACATTCCCAAGGCTACCAACCGGTTCATCTATCGGGTATTTACCTTCTACATCCTGGGGACCCTTGTCATTGGTGTCACCGTGGCCTACAACGACCCCCACCTCATGTCTGCTGTTGCCAGCGGAAGCTCCACCGCGAGTGCCAGTCCTTTTGTCATCGCTATCCAGAATGCTGGGATCTCTGGACTAAATCATGTGGTCAACGCCGTCATTCTGATCTCCGCCTGGTCTTCGGGAAATGCGTGGTTGTTCGCTGGTTCTCGGACGCTGTACTCGCTCGCCTGTGGCGGCCATGCTCCCAAAATCTTCAGCCGATGCAACCGCAACGGTGTACCCTACTATGCTGTTCTTATCACCTGGGTGGTTGGTCTGCTTTCCTTCTTGAACCTATCCGACTCCGGTGCAAATGTTTTCTACTGGTTCACCAATATCACCACGGTGGGAGGCTTCATCAACTGGGTCCTGGTCGGCATCGCCTACCTGGTAAGTTATCTAGTATCGATTGCCCGCCTTCTGAACACAGGGACTAACTGGAATATAGCGATTCCGGAAAGCAATGAACTACCATGGCCTCCTGGACAGCCTGCCTTTCAAGACCCCTCTGCAACCCTACGGAACTTACTACGTCATTATTATCGTCACCCTTCTGACCATCACAAATGGGTATGCAATCTTCTTCCCGGGACAGTTTACGGCAGCCGGCTTCCTGGTGTCGTACATTGTGGTGGCCATTTTCTTGGCCCTCTACGTGGGCCACAAGATCTGGTACCGTACCCCATGGCTCACGAAGGTGTCGGAAATTGATGTCTTCACGGGTAAGGAGGAAATTGACCGGCTCTGCGAGAACGATTTCGAGCGGGAGCCCCGGAATTGGCTGGAACGTGTGTGGTGGTGGGTTGCTTGAATGGCCTGCTAGACACTTGGTGGTGATTCTGTACATAGTTCTTTTCGTTGCTTTTATAAATAGTAACAACCCCGTGGGTTGTGATTGCTCTGCATGATTGAAAGCATGTGCCATGTGCATGCTCGTGGAATGGAGAACCTCCACCGTTCCTCCAGCTTTCTTTTCTCTCATGAAGCAGCAGGAAGTACGTGTAATATTTTACCGAGGGAGTACCGGACTGAGCCCTGTACTAGTAGTAGTCGTACTATGTAAGGCGATGGGGCGATGGAACTGTGGGGGACCCGCGTGGATGCGGGGACACGATCACTGACTGCAATCAGGACCATCAAGTATCAGGGACCATGAGGAATTTACTAAACCACCAGTGAGCAGTAGCAAAGGGAATGCGTTCTTGTTAGTCACAGATTCCCCGAATCCCCCGCTGATATCGCGTACCTAATGGAATAAGAATGGAAAGAAGGCTGCCGGCTGGATGAGTCCGGCCCGGTTGGCAGCGGGTCCACCCGGAACCCTGCCGGCGGCACAGATCCAGCCAACGAGTACCTCCTCCCAGGTAGTGGGAGGAGTCAGTTCATAGTACCCATTGAGTCTCGTCGATAAGCCGCTCCCTTGATTGGCATTCCATGGCCCGGTAACCATTCTGCATCCAGGGATCCTGACCGCCAACGACCCAGGGCCGGCAGTACCCGGGCCTCTTATATCCTCCGAGCTTCCCCGCGTCCACCGCCGTTTCTCCTCACCTCACCTTGTCCCTCATTCGGATTCAGTCCTCGTCCAGTTGCTACGACTCGGAAGAGCACAATCCATCATGCAGTCCTCTTTGCTTCTGCGTTCTCGGGGCCTCTCTCTGGCCAAATGCCCCTCCCTCAGCATTGCCCGCACGAGCGCTCGTGCCATGGGCTCTTACGCCACCTTCAAGGTTCCTCGCATTGACAACGAGCCCAACGTGAGTAAAACCATCGCATCACATTCAATTCCATGTCAAACCCGCTAAGCTATCTGCAGAAACACTACGCGCCCGGATCGCCCGACCGCCGCGCCCTCGAGGAGGCCCTCGCCAGAACTAAGCAGAGCTCTCCCCTCACGGTGCCCTTGGTGATTGCTGGAAAGGAGGTCAGTGGCAGACAGATACCACATTTGCGATTGCGATTGGAATAGTTCTGACACATCCCAGATCAAGAGCTCTCAGTCTGAGACCCAGAGCAACCCCGCCTCCCATGCCCCCGTGGCCACTTACTCCAACGCCTCCACAGCCGACGTCCAGGCCGCCATCGACGCTGCCCTCGAGGCTCGCAAGTCGTGGGCCTCCACCTCCTTCGCCGACCGTGCCAGCATCTTCCTCAAGGCGGCCGACCTGATTGCGACCAAATACCGCTATGACATCATGGCGCTGACCATGCACGGTCAGGGCAAGAATGCCTGGCAGGCCGAGATTGACTCTGCTGCCGAGCTGTGCGATTTCTTCCGCTTCGGTGTCAAGTACGCCGAGGAGCTGTATGCTCAGCAGCCCGTTCACCATGCCCCTGGCGTGTGGAAGTGAGTGATTCAACTGATTACCCATCGAACGGTCCAGTACTAACCTAGACCAGCCGTGTGGAATACCGTCCCCTGGAAGGTTTCGTCTACGCCATCAGTCCCTTCAACTTCACTGCCATTGGTGGTAACCTGGCTGGTGCTCCCGCCCTGATGGGTAACGTCGTCGTCTGGAAGCCTTCTCCTTCCGCCATTGCCTCCAACTGGCTCGTCCACCAGATCCTCCTCGAGGCTGGTCTGCCCAAGGATGTCATCCAGTTCGTCCCCGGAGACGCCGCGGAGGTGACCAACACCGTGCTCAACCACCCCGAATTCGCTGCCCTTCACTTTACTGGCAGCACCTCTGTGTTCCGCAGCCTCTACAGTCAGATCGCCAACGGCGTCGCTGAGGGCAAGTACCGCAGCTACCCCCGCATCGTCGGCGAGACCGGTGGCAAGAACTTCCACCTTATCCACAAGTCGGCCGATGTCCGCAACGCCGCTGTTCAGACCGTCCGCGGTGCCTTCGAGTTCCAGGGCCAGAAGTGCAGCGCTACCTCCCGCGCCTACGTTGCCGCCTCCATTGCCGATGAGTTTGTCGAGCAGATCGTGGCTGAGACCAAGAACATCAAGGTTGGCGAGCCGACTGACTTCACCAACTTCTGCGGTCCCGTCATCCACGAGGGCTCCTTCAGCAAGCTGGCCAACGTGATCGAGGAGGCCAAGAAAGACCCCGAGCTGGAGCTTCTGGTCGGCGGTACCTACGACTCCTCCAAGGGCTGGTACATCCAGCCCACCATCTACCGCACCACCAACCCCGACCACCCTCTCCTCTCCCGCGAGCTGTTCGGGCCCGTTCTGGTGATCCACTCCTACAACGACGCCACCGAGGCCGACTTCGCCAAGATCTGCGAGAAGATCGACCAGACCGGTGACTACGGCCTGACCGGCTCTATCTTCGCTCAGGACCGCGAGGTCCTCCGCACTGCCGACGACGCTCTCCGCAACACTGCCGGTAACTTCTACATCAACTGCAAGAGCACTGGCGCCGTGGTCGGCCAGCAGCCCTTCGGCGGTGCCCGTGCCAGTGGCACCAACGACAAGGCCGGCAGTGGCAACCTGCTGTCCCGCTTCGTCAGCCTGCGCTCGATCAAGGAGGAGTTCGTCCCCACCTACAAGGTCCCGTACCCCAGCAACGACGCCTAAGCGTCAGCCCTTACCGCTGATGAGAGATGTGTTTTCGTCTTGGCAATATTCCCCATCCGTTTATTATGATGCATATCCGGCGTTTGATGTTTCGGCGAAAAGTTCGCGCCTTGGCTTGTTATTTGTATGAATAGTTTTCAATATATCCATGTTGTCCCACCGGAAAATATCTTCCAATCTACGTATCTATATAAGCAGATGCATGGCCAGGCGACCCGAGCAGCACTCACTCTGTTGAGCAGAGGGTATGGTTCACCTTACCGGATAGTCTATTATCAAACCCTTAACGAGACAACGGTGCAAGAGTACTAGATACTACAACGATGGGTGAATCTGAGTGACTCCTGATGCTAAATTTAGGCCTATTACCTTGGCACGGGTAATGGATACAGAGCAACGATTTCTTACTATATCCAACGCACCCACATAATTCCACTATATTACATCACTAGACAACTCAGGCAGCTGCACAACTCTCCAGAAATCTCTTCGCACTCGCCATTGCGAGCTTTGCATATGGCCCCATCTCACCCGGCTCTTCCTTGCCAGTCTTTCCCCCATCAAAGATCTCCATGGAGAACCAGCTCCGGAACCCGGTCTTCAGGACGGCTCTCCCCATCTCCTCGATAGGCAAATACCCGCCGCGATACGGCATGGGTCGGAAACTATGGCTCCATCGGGCACGGGGTCTTGCGCCATCGATGGTCTTGTTATCGAATGGCGATAGGGGCTTATAGGCGTCTGAAACTTGGAGGAGGTAAATTTTGTCTGCGGGGATGGTTCGTGCTAGCTCGTCTAGGCTGGCGTTGTATTGTTGGGTGAGTTGTTCGGTGGTGAAGGGGGAGTCCTCGATATGACCGGACGAGGTGGTGGGATCACCGTATTCGGAGCCGGCGGTCTGGAAGGCATCCAGACAGAGGCCGATGTTGGGGCGGTCGACGGCGCGGACAATCTCCCAGACTTGTTTCCAAGTGGGGGCGTGCGAGGACCAGCACCAGTTTTCGTATGCGATGCGTTGGTTGCGTGTGCCGAGGAGGTCGGCAAGTTCGCGCAGGTCGGTTATGATGTCTTCTTGGGAGGTGGTGAGTTTGTCGTTGGGGGTGTCGGTTGAGCCGACTTGAAGCAAATCGGTTCCTACTGCGGTCATGATCTCGCTCCATCCGTTGGCTCGTTTGAAGGCATCTTCTCGCTCCTTGGATCCGCGTGGCCAGCCCTCGAAGTTAGCGAACGGTTGCAGCATCATGACTTTGAGGTTGTGGGTGTCGCAAAGCTGGCGGATCTTCTTTGCGACTTTGACTAGTTCGGGATAGTTGTCTGGGGCGACATCATGGCCATTGAGGCTGGCAGCGTAAGAGAGGATATCGGGGAACGCGAGCTCAACTGCGGTGAAACCTGCGTTGCTGAGAGCAGACAGCTTCTCTGGGAGAGGAGAGGAAGGAGAGCCAATTGAACAGGTTGCGTAAGAGAAGGGAACCTGATCGACTCCTGGGGTAGACATAATTGCTGTGGTGATGGTGGTTGCTAGGTGTTGTGAGTGTTAAGAGTGGGAAATACAGATCAGTTGCAGCAGAGCCGATAGAAGTCAACAGCCGTAGATTAGATGAAGATAAAGATAGTCTGGATCCGAGGTACTGCTGGACAAACGTTGAGGAATTGAGTTTGGATGCTTCGTTCAGGATGATGTAACCGCGGGCTGTAGCAGGTTAGGGCTTCCGGCGCGTCCACGATAAGAAATTCACTCCGGACACGGCCTGAACGATGATATGAATAACAGTGATGGGTATAGAACACGATTTGGACGTCCTAGAAGTGCAGCAACATGGGGGTCTGGCATGACGTCCGACTGGGTAACCGCCATGATGTAACCGCTGCGTAGTTGTTCCTGGCCGCATCTTGCCACAGCTTCCGTTTAAGAAGTTCAACGTCGGTAGATTGTCGATTCCATTCTCCTCTGTAATTAATGCTAATTCTGTTGTCAGGTACAGCGATCACAGTACGACATCATGCCATCCTCTCAAAATGAGCGCACCCACTCCTTCAAGCGTATCGGCATCGTGGGTGCCGGCAACATGGGCTCCATGATGAGCTTTGCCTTTACGGAACTCGGACTCGACGTGTCAATCTGGGACGCCAAACGAGAAAATATCGACGGGATAAAGCAATGGTGCGATGAAGGAAAATTCAAAGGCAAGGGGAAGGTCGAAGGCTTCTACGACATTGACAAGTTCACCAAGAGTTTGGAGGGCCAAGGGGAGCGAAAACTATTTATCTTTTCCATCACTCATGGCGACCCGGCAGATTCCGTTCTAGACATGATCGAGGACGATCTGAAACAAGGCGACATCATCCTCGATGGCGGAAATGAGAACTACCGACGAACAGAGCAGCGGCAAAAGAGATGCAAAGAACTAGGAGTCAGTTGGATCGGCATGGGCGTTTCTGGTGGTTACCAGTCGGCACGCCATGGACCGAGTTTGTCACCCGGAGGGGACCCCGAGGCATTGGAGCTCGTGCTACCGTTACTGGAACAATATGCAGCCAAAGACGAGAAGACCGGCCTCCCATGTGTGACCAACGTTGGACCCGCAGGCTCGGGTCATTTTGTGAAAATGGTTCATAATGGCATTGAGGGTGGCATGCTATCCACAACGGCCGAGGCTTGGGCCATCCTTCATTACGGGCTGGGACTGAAGTACGAAGAAATCGCGGATATTTTTGAAGATTGGAACAACAAGGGCGAGTTGAGGAAGAACTTCCTTCTCGACATTGGCGTGCAAATCCTGCGCACGAAAAAGACTCCCCAGGGTGACCAGAAAGGCGAAGGCGCTAGCCAGGATGGCGGTTACGTGCTAGATGACGTGCTTGACAAAGTGGTACAGGACGATGATGACACCGAAGGAACGCCGTACTGGTCGGTCATGGAAACCGCAAACCGACATGTTGCCGGTCCTACTCTCGCCACAGCTCATTATATGCGCATTGCCAGCGGAAACCGTGCGGAAAGACTGACGGTCGCCCAGAAGCTGAACATTCCCGAGCCCAAGCCGATCGAAGTCAAGGATCGCAAGGATTTTATTGAGAAACTGCGTCGTGCCGTCTACTGCTCGTTCTTGGCTTCTTTCTGCCAAGGCCTGGAGTTGATTGCCCGCGCTTCCAAGGATGAGGGATGGAACGTTGATCTCAGCAAGTGTATCCAGATCTGGCGTGGCGGGTGCATCATCCAGTCCGAAGCCATCGCCGACCTTTTGCAACCAGCGATGAAGGTGGATCTGACCAACATGAAGTTTGTGGATGAAATTGCCCAGGGACTGCACAAGCAGTGGGAGGCATTGAAGGAGATTGTACTCGCAGCAACGGTGGCTGACCAGTACATACCCGCCTTTTCTGCCACATTGGAGTATTTAAAGTATGAAGGCGGAACGATGCTGCCCACCAAGTTCATGGAGGCGCAGATGGACCTGTTTGGAGCCCATGCGTACTACAAACCGGGAGTTCCAGGAGAGGACCCTGGACCGGTGAAAAAGGGGCCCCACCACTATGAGTGGCGCCCAGCCTAGATGGCTAGGGGTGTTTTGTAATCATGGAGTTTAGAGAAGCCCTGGGGAATTTGAGCAGATTCACATGTTCAACATGCGAATGTAGCATTGGTTGAACGTTGCTCGAACCGGAGACTTTCATGTAGAAATTTGTCAGCTGTCAGGCATGCGTTTCAACGTGTATCAATCGTAGTGGGGATTGTTTCCTCTCCAAAGGATTAAAGAAGAGGAGATATGATGATGATGATGATGTTGGCGGTGATCAAGGGAGCGAAGTGAAGTAAGAGGGAAAGAGGTGAACGGTGAAACGGCGAGAAAGGCGAGGAGAAAAGACGAGTGGATGCCTGAGGACACCGCACGTGGGGCCCGATAAGACGCAGATTACCCGATTGGGCAATGACCCCGCCACGCCTGGAAGATTTGCGCGATGATTCTCGCTTTTCCCCTCTGCGCATGTTCTCCTTCCCTCTGCATCGTCGTCTGCTATCCACCCTCCCCTCCAGGCCCCTTCGGAGAATCGTGTCTGCAAAGCAACTAGCTCAAAGAATGGCTGCCCTTCCCTCCACTTACGACGGTAGGTCCGCTGAATTCTCCCAGGACTATCCCAGACTGATCCCCTGTCTTCCCACGGTGTAGGACCCGTCCGTATCGCCGTCATTGGCGGTACTGGCCTGAGTGAGCTTCCCGGCTTCACCCAGGTGGCCTCGTTGAACGTCTCGACTCCCTGGGGCAACCCTTCCTCCCCCATCACCATCCTGCACCACCAGTGCTCCCACAACCAGCAGACCGTTGCCGTGGCTTTCCTGAGCCGTCACGGCCTGCACCACCAGATCGCCCCCCACGAGGTCCCTGCTCGCGCTAACATCGCTGCCCTGCGCTCCATCGGTGTCCGTACCATCATCGCTTTCTCCGCCGTCGGCAGCTTGCAGGAGGAGATCAAGCCTCGCGATTTCGTTGTCCCCGACCAGGTCATCGATCGCACCAAGGGAATCCGTCCTTTCACCTTCTTCGAGGGAGGCGTCGTTGCCCACGTTCCTTTCGGAGACCCCTTCGATGAGGGTGTCGCCAAGGTGGTTAGGGCCTGTGGACACAGCTTGGAGGGTGAGGGTGTGGTGCTGCACGACCGCGGTACTCTGATTTGCATGGGTATGTGATCTGACAGCGGACTATCGGCTCAAAGCTTCCTTGCATTAACTGACGGGATTAATCTCACAGAGGGACCTCAGTTCTCCACCCGCGCCGAGAGCAAGCTCTACCGCTCTTGGGGTGGCAGCGTCATCAACATGTCGTGCCTGCCTGAGGCCAAGCTGGCTCGGGAGGCTGAGATCGCCTACCAGATGATCTGCATGTCCACCGACTATGACTGCTGGCACGAGTCGACCGCGGACGTGACCGTGGAGATGGTGATGGGCAACATGAAGGCCAACGCCATCAACGCGAAGCGCTTCGTGACTGCCGTCCTGGACGAGCTGGCTGCCAACCAGAACTCGGAATTGGTCCAGGCCAAGCACATCGAAGGGTCTATCAAGTTCGGCCTCAGCACTGCCCAGCCGAACTGGAGCCCCGAGGCTCGGGAGAAGATGAACTGGCTGTTCCCTGGCTACTTCAACTAGGGAGTTGGCTTACATGAGAGTTGATATTACGAGACTTAGAATAGATGGCCATGGTCACTCATGAAATTACGAAGTGCATTATGCTGAATGGTATATAGACAACAATGCTATTCCTGTGTTAGAGAGTGGTTTCTTGTATCATGTTTGTAATGGCCAGCAGACTGCCTGATGACTGCCGTGTGCTCTGATTCACTGCACGGCCAGTAAGTTCATGGTGCAACAGGTCCCCCGAAATGCCTCGGCAGCCTGAGGCCTGTCACGAGCCACGGGACCGGGTGACCGGCATCCATTGCATATTCCCCGAGCTGGTGGTTCCCAGGCTGCCTGCCAGACCCATCCCCCCCCCCAGCGAAGCCCCGGCTGAATGACGAGCCATTCACCCGCGGCGAAATGAGCCGTGTCCACCTTGTCCTCATCCAGCCCGGAATCGTCCTCCGCAATGCCATCCCCGGGATGGCCCTCCCCGTCTCCATCCTCGCTGATCACTTGCTCCCACCCCTCAGTCCCTGTATTCGCACCCCCTGGTACCTGCCTATTTTCCAGCAATGACGGGCTCAATTTGCAGATTCGAGGCCCTTGGCATACCCCCCGGGCGTTGCATCCTGGTAATCTGCTCCCTTCCCATTGGCCTTACCCTACGGCATGACCACTACTTTTATATTTAGTATCCAGCTGGTGATCGCATGATCCATGGAAGGTGGGTGAGATCTGGGCGTGGTACCAGGGCCTGCGCTGACCAGCCTATATCTCCAGCCTGACATCCATCCCTGACGCTTCCTGGTGCCATTACTTCCCGGTCCAACCATGTTGCAAACAAAGTCAACCATGAGCACGACTCGGTTTCTATACTTGGCTTTGTTGTCGGGGTTTATCTCCTGGTCTCTGGCATCCCCTTCAGAAGGTTATCTATCCCCTCGAGACGATGAAGCTTTCTCCCCTCCCTATTACCCAGCCCCAAACGGGGGGTGGTTATCCGAATGGACCGATGCGTACGCAAAGGCATACAAGGCTGTTAGCAACATGACTCTAGCCGAGAAGGTGAACCTCACCACCGGAACCGGCATGTTTATGGGTCCCTGTGCCGGCCAAACCGGAAGTGCCCTTCGATTTGGCATCCCCAATTTGTGCCTTCACGATTCGCCCCTGGGAATCCGCAATTCCGATCACAACACGGCTTTTCCCCCGGGCGTCACGGTTGGCGCCACCTTCGACAAAGACCTCATGTACCAGCGCGGCGTTGAACTCGGACAAGAAGCTCGAGGCAAGGGAGTCAACGTCCTCCTCGGCCCCGTCGTGGGACCTACCTTCCGTAAGCCGAGAGGAGGCCGCAACTGGGAGGGTTTTGGCGCGGATCCGAGTCTGCAAGCCATCGGGGGTGCCCTGACCATCAAGGGCATGCAAAGCACTGGGGCCATCTCGTGTCTCAAGCATTTCATCGGCAATGAGCAGGAAATGCACCGTGAGAGTAGTGTCCTCACCCAAGGGTATTCCTCGAATATTGATGACAGGACCCTTCATGAGATCTACCTGTGGCCTTTTGCGGAGGGGGTTCGAGCCGGGACGGGCTCGGTGATGATGGCCTACAATGATGTGAGTGCATCCGTATGGGTGTCTCCAACCCGTTAACCATCCCAGGTCAATCGATCCACCTGTAGCCAGAACAGTCTCCTGATCAACGGTATCCTGAAGGACGAACTGGGCTTCCAAGGCTTCGTTGTGACCGACTGGCTCGCCCAACTCGGGGGCGTGTCGTCCGCATTGGCCGGTCTGGACATGAGCATGCCCGGCGACGGGGCCATTCCTCTGCTCGGAGACAGCTACTGGGGCTCGGAGCTTTCTCGCTCGGTTCTCAATGGCTCGGTCCCCATTGAGCGTCTCAACGATATGGTCCGTATCCTTTCCTCTGCTATTCTCAACAGCCCTAACCTCCGCCCAGGTCACTCGAATCGTCGCCACTTGGTACCAGATGGGTCAGGACCAAGACTACCCCCTCCCCAACTTCTCCAGCAACACTCTCGACGAGACCGGGCCTCTCTATCCCGGAGCCCTCATTTCTCCCACCGGCGTCGTCAACCAGTATGTCAATGTTCAAGGTGACCACAACATCACCGCTCACGCCATCGCCCGAGACGCCATCACTCTTCTTAAGAACGACAACCACACCCTCCCTCTCTCCACCACCGACTCCCTGCACATCTTCGGCACCGACGCCGGCCCCAATTCCAACGGCCTCAACTCCTGCACCGACCAAGGCTGCGATAACGGTGTGCTCACCATGGGCTGGGGCAGTGGCACTTCGCGCCTGCCCTACCTAGTCACCCCCCAAGAAGCCATTGCCAACCTCTCCTCCAGCGCTCAATTTCACATCACCGACACTTTCCCTTCCTCCCTAACCACCAACTCCTCCTCTATCGCGCTCGTCTTCATCAACGCCGACTCTGGCGAGAACTACATCACCGTCGAAAGCAACTCCGGCGACCGCACCACCGCCGACCTCTACGCCTGGCACAACGGCGACGACCTCGTCACCGCCGCCGCGGCCAAATTCTCTCGTGTCGTCGTGATCATCCACACCGTCGGCCCCCTCATCCTCGAATCCTGGATCGACCTGCCCTCCGTCAAAGCCGTGCTTATCGCCCATCTCCCGGGGCAAGAAGCCGGCTACTCCCTCACAGAGGTCCTCTTCGGCACATACTCCCCCAGCGGCCACCTCCCCTACACCATCCCCTACCAAGAATCCGACTACCCGTCTAGCGTAGGCCTCCTCGACCAAGCATTCGGCCAAATCCAGGACCCTTTCACAGAAACCGTCTACATCGACTACCGCCACTTTCTTCAAGCCAACATCACCCCGCGCTATCCCTTCGGCCATGGCCTCTCTTACACCACCTTCACCTACTCATCCCCAATCCTCACTCCCATCACCCCTCTCAACACCACCTACCCCGCTACCCGTCCCTCCAAAGGCCCAACCCCAGTCTACCCCACTTCCCTCCCCAACCCCTCCGAAGTCGCCTGGCCCTCCACCCTAACCCGCATCTGGCGCTACCTCTACCCCTACCTCGACAACCCTTCCTCCATCCCCTCCAACTCCTCCACTGCTTATCCCTACCCCTCCGGTTACAGCACCACCCCGAAACCCGCCCCCCGCGCCGGCGGTGCGCAGGGAGGAAATCCTGCTCTCTGGGACATCGCCTTCTCCATCCAAGTCACCGTGACCAACACGGGGAATTCCAGCGGCCGTGCCGTAGCGCAGGTATACGTGGGACTACCCGGAAGTGACGTGTTGGGGGTAGATACGCCGGCGAAACAACTCCGACAGTTCGAGAAGACGGGGATATTGGCGCCGGGGGAGAGTCAGACTCTGGAGCTGACTGTGACGAGGAAGGATCTGAGTATTTGGGATGTGGTGGTGCAGGATTGGAAGGCCCCGGTTGATGGGGAGGGGGTTACATTCTGGGTTGGGGAAGGGTTGGGCGATTTGAGAGTTGTTTGTGTGGTTGGGGATGTGTGTGGGGAGGTAGATGGTTTGTAGGAAGTAGTAGTACAAGTTATTGGATACTATGGAGGGGGGATGTTATACTACCACTCCAAAATATATATGTAGTAGTAAATACTGAGAGTCAAAGCATGTGAGATGGATTATGTATGAATTATGCCTGTCCAGGTGGTATAACGCCGTGAGGGAATCCCTCTTATATTGAAGGAAGAGGCCTGCGGGGTCTCATTCGATACGAATGGAGATTACTTTGTGGTGTCTGTATAGGCAAGGATAGACGAACCTAGCACTTACTTGGTGATCTGCGTAAAATCACCGAGTTATTAAAATATCAGCGTCCCATCACATTTCATCCCAGAAGAGAGGAATATAGCATAATATTTGACAAGAGTCTGATCTAATCTGATTCGTTGTACAGCGACCCTGATTCCAACTAAGACCTAGTTTTTCGTCAGTGGATACACATTGACCTAGAGACCTGGCAATATTTCAACAACCTACGTCTTTTCCACCCACTCAGTTTGTTTTCGGAACTCCTCCCTCTCCTTGCCGACCATTTCCTTGAGGCCGAGCTCCCGCAGCTCAGTGAACAGGGCCACCGCATCATCATAAAGATGGGTCGGAGTCCACCCATCCCTCGTGATGATCCCGGCCACAGACTCCCAGAAATCCTGCACATCATTCCACCCGTCGCCTTCGTCGGCATGGACACGAAGCTCCTCATCGGTAAAATGGATCGGGCAAGGTATGATGAGGCCGAGTTCGTCCCAGCACCTAGATTTAGTATACAGCCAGCCAGTTAGTACATTTTAGTTGAATCAGATATATCATTGACTGTGGTAGGTAGGTTATAGACGAACCTTTCCAATCGGATCAAAGATTCTCTCAAGGGTAAGATATCGTCCTCCCACGTATCACCCGCAAATAGTATGGGCTCGCATCTCGTCCGACCATACTCATAACGAAGAACTTTGTGGAGTAGAGGGATCTCTTTAGCAATTTGCTTTTCGTAGAGATACAGCACAATTGATCTACTTATTTGGTCTCGCATCTCTTCCTTCTTTGCGGGGTCAAGCTCTTTGAAGTTTGCGGGATGTTTGAGAACAATGGCCCCGTTGTAGTCGACTAATTGTGGGTGGCGGGCTCGAAGGATCAAAGGCATCGCCCATATCTCTTGCCAGTCTATGATGCTAGTGATCTTACCGTCCTGGACAAAAATATTTCCAGCATGAAGATCGGTATGCCTAATATGAGGCGCAACCAGGGGTGGGTCATCTGGAAGGAGGTATGGGGCGACCTTTAGATATTTCTCGAGTAATGCAATGTGGCTGCTGGGAGAATTCTGCGATGCCGAAGTCACTAACGGATCATCTGGCGGTTTGAGAACCGCATATTGCTGGACCCATGCTATCTCTCGATGAGCCAGGGAAGTGACAAAGTCCTGTGGTTGTGTCCCTTTGCAAAAGTTAGAAATGGAAAATCCGAGCCAGCCAGGAGGAACCAACATGGCCCACGGTCCAGAGCCATCCTTGCACGTTCTTTCGACCAATAGGCTCGTTCCACGACCGGACCGATAACAAATTTGCGTCTGACTCGATCCTTGACTTCAGCTGGAATGTCTCCCGTGACCTCGGCTGCTACAGCACTGGGGATGCTTTCACTCGCATAGTACAGGTTTCCATATCTATGTCACTATTAGCAGATCGTACCACAACAGAGACAGACTGCAAAAGGATACCGATTCAGGGATAGAGCGATCATCTTTTTCTCGAGCGAAACGAGATCGTCCACGATCTCTACCTTCTGTTCGAGGGAAAGATCGGGCCATATCTTGTCCAGCTGCGTTCCGGGAGCCTCCTCCATAATGATATATTCGGAACCAACGGGGTTACTGGCATCCGCGCTCCAGGCAAACACTTGGGGGCAAGGAATATTGAGAACACTGCGTGCCTGAACTTTCAGCATTAGAATTCAATTGGTGTAAAGGTGAGGTAGCCCGCTGGCAACGCTCAGAAAGACCCATACAAATTCCATAGTTGCAACCTCCGATGCAGTAGTATAGTATCTCGGTCCTGCAATTGGATGGGGGATCCTGGCAATCACGACTGATCCATTGTCCATTTCCAGCTTGAAGGTTTTATTGAAGGAGCCTTCTGCCAGCTTGGCCATGGTTATGCACTTGGTTGCGCCAATACTATCGGCCGCAACCTTCTGGAGTTCGGGCACATTAAAGGGAGACAGACGATCTCGAAGCTGCTCGTCTTCGTCCCAGAGCCAGCGGCCGCTGGTATACTGGAAGAAATCAGTGTTGGGCGGTGGCATACTCGCGGAGCTTATTGAACGGGGGAGCGAAGGAGGCTTGACTAGAGTCAACGGATGACTCCAGCAGGTCTTGGGAGTCGATGAAGATGGTCTGGTGCCATGATAACTGAGCCTTTTGACGTGACTTGATAGGTAGGCTACTCTATGTACTGAACGAGGGAATCGGGTCGATATCTTCATGTTTGAGGGGTGGCAGAGTGATCGTAGATGAGTCCGAAGGAGGTAGGTACCTTAAGAGATAGTACCTTCCTTAAAAGTAGAAGGGGAGGCCAAGCACAACCCGATTGGTCGAAAGTAGTAGGGGCCCCACCAGGCCGTGTCCCAGCCAATCCCCGGATTCGTTCCTCCCCTTCGGAGTTGATTTTTTTCTTTTGACGTTGACCCTTCATGTGGAGGCGGCAGATGATAACCTAAGAAGGTACAATCCATCGGACTTGGAAGATGCTACTATGACTACGTCTAATCCTGCAAGATGTGTTTCCAACTCAGCCATATTCTCACCTAAATATGGTACCATTTATCAGGAGTCTTGAATTGGCAGCAATGCATACGGGTGAATGTCACGTCATATCCACTTTTGGTAATAGATTACACCGAGTGCTTCCAAGAGCCTTGAAGCACAGACTAGGGGGCTGACCTGAAGCCAAGTTCGTATTAAGTTTCTTGGCAAGAGGTTAGTTCCTCCTGGTTTACATCTCACCGTTCATATAGTAGTAGTAGTAGTAGTGTCTGAAGGGATGAAGCCATCCCCTCCAAAACAAAATCGTACTATATCCAACCACCACTTTTTAACCCTTTCCAAACCTCAACCACCTCCACCTTGCCACCACCAAAACTACACCCCCAGCAATCGTAAATCCCCCTCCATAGGCCCAAAGCCCCCTCACCCCACCCCTCTCCTGGATCTCCCCCGCAATAGGTGTCCCAATCAACAACGCAACACCCAACAACATAAAACACATGCCCATTCTCGTTCCCACCATTCCCTTATCCGGCGTCAAGAGGACCAAGATCGGCGCGGATAGAGAGACAAGTGATCCCGAAAAAAACCCATACAGGATACAGATCACGAGAAGCGGGGGCTCGGAATGTAC
Source organism: Aspergillus carbonarius ITEM 5010 (assembly GCA_001990825.1). NCBI lineage: Eukaryota > Fungi > Ascomycota > Eurotiomycetes > Eurotiales > Aspergillaceae > Aspergillus > Aspergillus carbonarius. The sequence continues at coordinate 1,172,144 of KV907495.1, forward strand.
ATCGAGTAAGCACAGCACCAGAATCCCAGAGATCAGAGCACAGGGAATCAGGATGTTAAACGGCCCCAGAATTTGGGATATATATCCCGGGAGAAGCCGACCGAATGTCGACGCGGCGTTAATAATGGGGAGGAGATAGAAGATCAGATTTGCAGGGACCAGGTTTTGGTCTTTGGCCACGGATTGAATGTAGTAAAAAGGTGTATAGAGCCCCATGAAACAAAGGAACATGCCCAATACGAAACACGTGTACGGACTTTCGCGGAAAGCGGGTAAATCGACCATTTTCCGTTTCGTGGAGGGCAGAACACGGACTTTGATCGAAAGACAGGATATGGATAGACCGAAGAGTGCCAGAAACCCGGTGACACGGACGGACCAACCGAACCCGATTTCCGACTGGAGGGTGCGGAGCATAATGGGGTAGATTACGCCGCCGATGCTGGATCCTGAGGCGGCGATTCCGACAACGAAGGGGAGTTTCGTGGTGAAGTAGGTGGAGAGGATGGCGACGCTGGGGACGAAGAGGAGGCCGGCTCCGATGCCGATGCAGAAGGACTGCGCGAGGAGGATTTGCCAGTATGTGTGGCTGAGGCTGAGTGTCATGTGGCCGACTACGATGAGGAAGGATCCGATGTATAGGAGGGGGTGGATGTGGCCGGCGTCGTAGATGGGGCCGGAGAGGACGCCCAGGAACATAATCAGGAAGGATTGGATCGAGCCGATCCAGGAGATGGTGGAGGCGGTGGTGTTGGGCAGGAGGGTCTCCTCGTAGATGGTTTGGTAGGCACCATAGGTGTTGATAACGCCCCTGGTGATGATTGCATGGTTAGGCGAGGTTCTTGGAGATTGGGTTGGATTGAGTGAGGAGGAAACAAACCATGTGTTGAAGAAGAGAAAGAATGAGGCCAGAACCTGGAGCCAGGCTCTGAGGCCTCCATTTGGCGGCGACGCTCCATCGTCACTCAAGGCAGGTGGTTTTCTTTGCTCATCACTCTGCTCGGAGGGAGTTCGCGGGATACTATCCCGCTGAGAGATCGTCATTGTTGATTCTCTGACAAGCAGACGGCCTGAATGAAGGGGACAATAATACCTGAAAGCATCGTTTCTCGCGACATCTTGTACTTGCGGACGGAGGCCAAATTTAGGAGATAAGCGGACTTAGAAAACGGGGCGAAGATGAAGTTGAGTTCGCTAAGATCATCGATGAAGATGGCGGAGTATCTCATTGATGACGGTCTAGCCATATCGGGTAAGCGCGTAATCAACCCCACCGGGGTAGCTCCACCGCACTAACCCAAACCGTGCTAGTCCCAGCAATGGAAGAGAAGTATATCTATCAGCCGGCACTCAATCTCCAGCCATTCAATCGGTCCAGACCCAGAAACTTCAGATTCCAATATCGAACGCAGTAGCACGAAAAAAGCAAAGACACCATGCTTCCCACTAGACAACTCGGCAGAAATGGGCCCCTAGTCCCGGCCCAAGGTGCGAGCCCTCGCCACAGCGTCCGGCTGACAGAAAGCTAATATCGTGTCATGCAGGCCTCGGCCTCATGGGCCTTTCCATGTTCTACAATACGCGTCGTCCGGATGACGAGCGTCTGAAATTCCTAGACTACGCTCACACCAAGGGAGCCACATTCTGGGATTCGGCTGATGTTTACGCCGACAATGAGGATATTATCGGGAAGTATGTTGAGACGAGGCACATCCCCGGTGATGTATTCCCTATAGCTAATGATCATGCTGCAGATGGTTTCAAACGACCAACAAACGAAAGGACATTTTCCTCGCCACCAAATTCGGTATCCGACAGCATCCCGGCCAGCCCTCCAGCATCCACAACGGCCCGGAATACGTGCGAGAAGCATGTCTCACAAGCCGCCAACGGCTCGGTCTAGCGGCCAACGACCCCATCGATCTCTACTACTGCCACCGCATTGACCCCCAGCAGCCCATCGAAATCACCGTGGCAGCTATGGCTGAGCTCGTGAAGGATGGTCTAGTCAAATATCTCGGTCTTAGTGAATGTTCCGCAGAGACATTAAGACGCGCCCATAAAGTACACCCCATCACGGCCGTTCAGGTCGAAGTGTCACCGTTTGCTACGGAGGCATTGCAGAATGGGTTGTTGGATGCGTGTCGCGAGTTGGGGGTGGCGCTGATTGCCTATTCACCGTTTAGTCGCGGGTTTTTGACGGGCCAGTTGACTTCGTGGGACGACTTTGATGAAAGTGATCGGCGTCGTGTGTTGCCGAGGTTTTCCAAGGAGAATTTCCACAAGAATGTTGACATTGTCAAACGGTTCGAGGAGATTGCTCAGAGTAAGGGTTGTTCGGTGGGACAGCTTACCTTGGCTTGGGTGGCCGGGTTGTTTGAGTTTTCGTTTCCAATTCCGGGCACCACGAAAGAAACAAATTTGGATGAGAATTTGGGGAGTCTTGGGGTTGAATTGACTGATGAGGAGCGGGCAGCGGTACAAGCGGTGGTCGATGAGGCTGTGGTGCATGGGGACAGGCATCCGAGTAGTATGATGCCTTATCTCTATGTGGACACGGTTCCGTTGTCGGAATGAGCGGTGGTGTGCTTGACTAAAGCAAATCACCCCTTCTAGCTAGCTGAGTGATCAGATAAGACGCCTGATTTGGCGGCAGAGGATATCTCATATATAACTAAGTTACACGATATCCCTAACCGAGATTGCCCCCTTAATGCGTCTGAGTTCAAACCTCTTCGACTGTCTTCCGCTATGGAAAGGCTGCTTGAGAAGTTCCCCCAACTTCGGCAGTGCAGCGCACGTTGGAGGAAATGTCTGTTTAAAATCCGAGTTTAGGAACAGGCTGTCCAGGATGAGCATGCTATAGCGAAATCCTACGTTGATGCCATGATACTGGAGGTAGACCAAGTGGATCTCAATAATTTGATTCGCGCGCGGGGTGTTATTTTTCTCCAGGATTTGCACTCACACGGAAGAGAGTGATGGAACCAAGGTTCTGCAGTGTCATCCATCAGTTATCATACCCATTTAAATGCCATCACCGGACGGCCTTAGACAATAAAATCCGCCAAATCCGTGGATTACCACCCCAGTAGCCAGATGTAGTTAGAGCGTCATCATTTCCTTATCTCCCAACGATGCATCCACCAAGCCATCTAGACGAAAAGCGGGACCTCAGATCCGTCTGACTAGCGGGTTTATTCCACAGATAGGGCTATGCTTGTTATATAAACAAGACTTATCCCAATCTCCGACGAGCACACAGAGAAAAAAAAACGACTCACTAACCTCCAACATGTCTGATCTCTCCTATACCTTCTCGGGCTGGATGGGCCTGGACAAAGACTCCGCCAAAGGCCAGATGGTTTGGCAATCCTACACCCCTAAGCCCTGGGAAGAAACCGATATCGACATCCAAATCAGTCATTGTGGGGTGTGCGCTTCTGATCTGTGTGTTCTTCGAAGTGGATGGGTAAGTCCGCCTGCCTTTCTCACCATCATCGGACACAATTCTTGCGTCGTAACGCTGGGTAAATGGATAGTATCTAATTTCACTCAGAGACCCACCACCTACCCCTGCGTCGTCGGCCATGAAATCATCGGACATATCGTCCGCATCGGTTCCGAAGTCAAAGGCCTCCAACTTGGCGACCGGGTCGGCGTTGGTCCACAAAGCGACTCATGCCGTGGCCGGGTGCAAGGTCCTTGTGTGGAATGCTCCACCGGAAATGAGAAATACTGTCCCAATCTCTGGACTGGTACGTATTCCGGCCGGTATATCGATGGGAGTCTCTCATATGGTGGATACGCGCTTTATAACCGCGTTCCTGCGCATTTCGCGGTGCGGATTCCCGAGAGGATTGAATCGTCTGCTGCGGCACCGATGTTGTGCGCCGGTGCGACAGTGTATGCTCCCCTCAAGCAATACGGGTGCAGACCGGGCAAGAGAGTGGGAATTCTTGGGGTGGGAGGACTTGGGCATTTTGGGATATTGTTTGCCAAGGCGCTGGGCGCGGACGCGGTGATTGCTTTGTCTCGGAGTGATGCAAAGAGAAAGAATGCATTGGAACTCGGTGCGGATGGGTTCATTGCATATGAGGGAGGAGGTGACTGGGTCAAGGAGTATGCGGGTAGTCTGGATTTGATCATCTCAACCGTGTCGTCGAACACCATTCCAATCTTGGATGCCCTAAAGCTCCTTCGTGCTAATGGGAGTTTTGTCCAGGTGGGAAACCCCGAGGATGGGCCGTTTACCATTCCTGCAGGGGCGTTGATTGGTATGGGGTTGAGGTTTGCTGGGTCGAAGATTGGGAGTCCGGGCGAGATTGAAGAGATGTTGCAGCTGGCTGTGGAGAAGAACGTGAAGCCGTGGGTAGAGAAGAGGATGATGGAAGATGCAAATCAGGTGATTGCTGATATGGATAGTGGAAAGGCCAGGTATCGGTATGTTTTGGTGAATCGATCCGAATAGGTCGTTTGAGGATCACTTTCATCCCGCTGACTGGGAGGACTTCCTTGGTCGAATATTGGAGGATATCTGGAGACGCGTATCCTCATTGCAGAGCATGCATCAATAATCGTTTCTCCCCCCTCCTTGCTCGCCAGTAGTTTGTTGATTTGATCAACTCCGTACACCCCTTAACAGCCCACCCCCATTTCCTCAGGAACCCCTCTGACAACTCCCAATTCTCCACCTCCCAAGGATTCCCCCAGATTACCACTCCCGGATTATCTTTCTCGTCGTTCCAAAACCCCATGATATCCGTACAAAGCCGCTCATCGTCGAAACCATCCCCGGCAGCTATCAACCGGTCGCGCATTCTAGGATGCGGAAAAAAGTCTAGCCAAGGATGATGTGGTACAGTACATTGGAGGTTCGTAGGTTGAAGTTGCGCCGGGATAAGTGCGTTGACTGTAGAGGTCCACGGCTGAGATGTGCAAAATGGAGATACAGCATCAGGATTCATCCAGTTCATGTCCATTCCTAGAGCAGCCATGTTCTCGACCAAAGCACGGTGAACATTGATCTTGATGAGGGTCAGAAGATGGTCGGACTTTGGCGAGCCAGTGATATAACACTGATAGGCATATTTTTTGAATTGTGTGGCGCGCTCACAGGCACCTGTTGGGGCGAGATCGCACGCGATGATATCTAAGGAATCCATTTGAGGATACACTAGAGGCTTATCTAATGATAGGTTTGACGAGGCACGAGGTTTAGGAGTAGGAACGAGATGTCCATGTTCATCGTCTTGGTCGGTGAGTGAGCCAATGAATTTCCAACGTGTTGGTGCAGATGGTTTGCCAGATTTGGCCTTTCTGTGTAGACCTGAAAGGAGTCAATGAGGAGCCAGTGTGGGGAAGGAGTTCACCAGGTCGCTTACGATATGTCCTCTGATTAATCCGGTTCTGCCTCTTGCGGCGTTCAATCTTTTCATGGTCTTTAGCCTGTTGTTTGTCTTGACCGTGATGAGATAATGCCCAGTCTGCCATGGTTGGTGGGGCTTGACGAGAGGAGTCTAGATGAGAGAGAGAAGAAGTCTGATCTTCTTGGGTGGCGCGGGGAAATTCGGATGTTCGGGGGACTCCAGGACACTAGCCTAAGGCAGTCAAGTCTGTCTCCACTCGCCATTCACAACCTGAATGTTACGTACTTCCTAGTATCCTCCTCTTGTACCTTCCCCTGCCAACAAATGTCTGCAGTATTTGTCTCATATCTAATCTAAGCATTCAAGTTCTTCGATAGACTCCTGGACTCAGACCTATTTTAATCCATCTTCTTCAGAGTCTGTCTTGCTTACTATCATACTGATCCCCCAGCCTAAGTCTTCGATCGCTGTGTAACAACGGACGGAATCCCTGCCCTAGTACGAACAAAGCACTGCTCTAGCTCAGTTACCACCTCTCGTTGTACACACTGCACCCCTCCCGGCTAACAGCGGTCCCAGGATCTGGCCTGGTTACTCATTGTGATGGGTCCCACGGCCGTTTCAGTAAAGATAGTACACTCGACACCTGCTTGGTCGCAAACGGAGCAAGGATCATGTTTGTTTGATGTAGGGGGTGTACATTCTCGTTTGTAGTCGACAGCGGTCGCAGGGTTTGCACGTGCCAACCCTCATGCTGGAAAGATACATCATAGGTTAGTTATATTAATACGGTTTAGGATGTCTCCTGGTTATGAGAAATGAGCTTGGTAGGTATCTACTGGAGTAGCGGGATCTTTTATATGCACTGGTTTGATAGGTGGATATACAAGGACCGATCGTTGCCTAGCTGTGTTTCTTGGTCTGGTTGGTAAGTCGGGTGACTACATACAGGGATATTATTGAAGTCACTGGCATTTCCAGCTTATCTGATTGAAGTTAAGAACGGGAGGACGTTACCGCCTCACATGTTTGGTTTAGATTTCTAACCTAACTTTAGATACGCGAGGGGCCGAGCTAGGCACTATGAAAGGAACAATAACACAAAGCAAAGAGATCATTTTCGGGCTTTTGTAATGATGTGCAAGACATGCAGCTTCAAGTCCCTTAGCTTAGGCGTAGGCGGTTTTCAGATCACTTCTTTTTGAAGCTGGCGGGGCTTGTTTCAGGGTCGTTGACTGCCAGGTCGAAAAGCATGCATTCCACATCGGCCTTCTCACATTTCTCAGCATTTTCGGGGCGCTCACAAGCCACTTCCGTAACGAGACATTGGGTCCAGCTTTCCATCGTGTCAGGCTTCGATGGGAAACGGAGAAAAACGCACTCCACATTGTCCTTCTCACAAGTGGTACAGTGCTCAGCTTTGTCCGGGAGTTTGCAAGTCGCCCTTTCAACGCGACAAAGGCCACAGGCATTCACAAAGCGTCGCTTCAGATATTTGCATGCCACGCCTGCGTTAACACAGTTGACAGAGATCTCAACATTGCTTGGGCGTTCGCATGTCACATCATCTTTCCCACAGTTGATACAGAGCTCAGCGTTGTCCAGGTGTTTGCAAGTCGCCCTTTCAACGCGACAAAAGCCACAGGCATTCGAAAAGCGTCGCTTCGGATTTTCGCATGCCACCCTTGCGGCAACACAGCTGACAGATGTCTCAGCATTGCCTGGGCGTTCGCAGGCCATTTTCTCGGCGTGACAGTTGGTATAGGCTGTCACCGGTCCAACCATAGTTGCGGTGAGACTAGACTGTGTTAGCATGAGTTCCGTGGGAGTGATTGGGCAGTGTTGTAAATTTAGTAGGTGGCTGTAGGGGGCTTCTGAAGCAGAGGCCTGAAAGCCCGAGTTAAACAACAAGGGAACGGAACATGACCGACAAGAAGAGGAGCTGGGCTGACCTTGTGTGGGGTAAAAATAAGAGTTGCGTTAACCCTAAGGTAAAGACCAGGATCTTGAGAAAATGGGAAGCTTGGAATTGGACGAGATTGGATAGAGTGGATGGTTTGGAGAAACTGGATGAGTTGGAGAAAAAGGAGAAAGCCAGCTAGGACACCTCCTAATATATAGACAATCCTGATCAACAAGTCACCAGATGATGGGGCATTGTCCTGCAAGGATGCAGGAAGATGTCTACATTCGTAGAGTAAGTCGGACCAATCATCTAAGAAAGACGGCATCTTCCTGAAATATACAGGAACCTTCCTATGATCGTAAGGTAGGCCTGATCAATTGCCCAATAATAGGCATCTTCCGGTAGAATATGCAGGCATTCTCGTACAACCATAGACAGCCGGCTTCGTTGTCACATCACCCTGGTTGAAAGAAACCGGAAGATTGCTTACACACGCAGGCAACTTCCGACAAAATGTCAGAAATTTTAGGCTGAACCATGACAATGAACTTGCGCATTCTTGTTCAGTATCCTCCTTAGTCCTTTAGTACTCATTCTTGATATTTTCTTGCCCTGAAATGGTCACAATTACAGTGTGTTAACCCTCCCACTGCACCCAAGCCTCATCTGCATCGGCAATGGCTGTTTCCCCAAACAAGCTATTGAAGAGGGCCACATCAACCCCCTGCAGGCCCCAATCGTCCTGACTGGAGAACTCTGGATCGGGCATTTGGGGACTAAAAGAAACCACCTGCGGCAGACCCTCCGTGGCAGACAATGCAGACAAGGGTGAAGGCCTTTGTTCGAAATCAATCGTACCAAAATAAGGGATGTACACGTGAAGCGAAGTGCCGCCATTTGTCAACTTCCCATCATACTCGAGCTCGCCCTCGCTGCCTTTGGATGAGCTGGTTTGATAGATGGTGCCGTTAGCGGCAGTGGCTTCCACGGTGAGTAGATGATGGATGACCCGAGCCAGTTTCAGGGCGATCCCGTCGGTCCCAGAACGTGCCATGTTCTCAATGATTTCAAAGGTGCGTTCCATCGTACCACGGTCACTGGGACGGCTATGAGCAAGGAAGTTCACCACCGTTCCCGGGTATGGGTATTGGCCGCGGGAGTCGATGTGGGCGAGACAAAGTACCGTTGTGGCCACAAAGGCGAGAAAATCGGTACCGCGGCAGTAGTAATGCGCAGGATTGGAGGTACGAAACGCGATGTACCGGGATAGAATCTCCCGACTGACAGTGATGGTGGTGAGCTTACTGGGATCGTATCGGTGGTCTGACGACGAGCGCAACATATAGGGCAGATGGAGTCGGAGCAGCAGCTGGTAGTGGGCGAACTGGTCCATCAGACGAATCGTATCTAGAATCGCCTCTGGCCCGTCACTATTACAAGACATCAGGTCTGGGATTAGCCACCACTGGGGCGGCACCTCGGCAGCAGCCTTCTGTAACTGTTGGTCAATGTCGTGAGTGTTGGCGAGGTTTTTGACGTCCGCATCGTTGCGTTGCAGAATACGTCCAGCAACGACGCAGTGGATGCGCTGCATGCGATCAATGGGCTGACATCCTTCCAATGCCTTTGTGGTGAGGAAGCGGACCTCTAGCGATGCTGGCGGTAGCCCTAGCATAAGGGAAAGGTAGCGGTCCATTTGCACCAGGCGAAAGCACATGTGGTCCGCGTTCAAGATCGCCCGGGTCTTGGTCTCGAGGGTCTTCAGTGACGGGGAGGCGAGGCCACGGTGGAGGGCTATCATCTGTGCCACGGCTGTCGCTCGTCGTACGGCCATCCACGCCTGATGCAGGTTCCCGGCATAATTCTGGTACAGACCCTCGAGCATGATACACTCAATCCCCTCAACGGAGCTAGTAAGGTTGTCGTTCGTCGTCACTAGCCTGATGGCGCGATTGACAACGCGAGACATGATCTCGCGGTAGGTGGTACCCAGAACACCTAGGCTATGCATAGTCGATGGACGAACCCCCTGGAGGAATATTCCGAGGACCAGGAGCTTGCGCGCAACCAGTACCGGATGGGAGCCTGGCGGGGGCAATTGCAGCATCTCCCGAGGGGATGGTAGATCCTGAGCTATAGAACTCGAGAGAGGAGCGCATATTCCGCAGTGTAAATATGCGGAAATTCCAGCTGGAAGGGTGCAAATGATGTCGAGCTCGTCCTGACTGGGCCATGCCGCGACAAGGTCCCGAACTAAGATGTCATCCTGGCCGGCGGTGATGGCTGTGACTGGGAGCACCGGCTTAAAGACAATCAAAGTGTTAGAACTATTGTGAGGGACTATACAGTGGAGCAACCCACTCTTATCTCTTGACGAGCCTCTTCTCTCCCTTCTAGCGTCCTCGGGGTCAAGGGAGCCTCGGAACGCTCTTCAGAGTCAGCAGGGCTCACCAACTGCTGGATGAGTTTCTCGACCTGACCGAGTCGAACTTCGACTGGGTTCCTGCTGGGCGGTTCCGGGCTATCTGGGTGCTCCTGGCTGATACAAGTTGACCCGCGTCGCTTGCAGTGATCGCAGATGAGGCTAGCGGGGGAGCTGAAGATACACCGCACCTTTCGCCGTTTGCACTCCCAGCAGCTTTTGGTGCCTTTGCGGACCTTTCTCCGCTTGGAAACAGGTCCGTCGGCCATTTTCCCCGAGGTGAACTCTATGTCTTTTGAATGGAAAAGATAATGAGCAAGGTAAGAAGGGAGTGTGACGGAAGGATTTCGGCCGGAGGAGCGAGGCTTCGCCCGAGCTCGGCGGACGAACCGCCCTAATGAATTCCTAGCGGACTCTACATCGCAATTACAGCAGCAGTACCAACCCTCCAAATTCAATCCTCTCAAAAGTAGCTCTATCTAAGGCTTCTCGCGCCAAGCGTCACTCAAGAACTCCTCCATCGCAGTAAACTTATAGTCCGGCAACAACCGATTCCACTCATCGGAGACCTCAAAAGACCGGGCAGAGATGGCCAACAGAATCCCCGAGGCGAAGAATTTAGCGAGTCCATCCACCTGCTCCGGCGGGATCGAAGGGTGATCCAGTCTTGGTACCCACGAGGTCTCCCATGTTCCGGCTGCCAGGTCCTGCGCCTTGACTCGCTCGATGTCGAAAGGTGTCCCACCTAAATGGTGCAGGTCAGTACAGGATCCCCATCACATTACGTAGGCATAGACGCACCGCGGAGTTTCTCCCCAAGAGCGATGAGCTGCGCGATGGAGACATTGGTGCCCTGGATGCCCCCAACCACCGGCCACTCGCCCTCAAAGTCGATGGCTCTGGCTACCACATTGGCGACATCCTGTACAGCTGTGAAAACCAGACGATTGTTGTCACTACCATCCAGCAGAATGGCTCGGCGCTTCGCAAAATCAAATGGAGTTTCAATCGAGTGCACATGTCGAGACGACTGATAGGGGTGGGTCAGGTAGTTCACGAAAAGGCCCGGTTGGAAGAGCGTATATTCCAGAACCTAATGACGAGGTGTGAGAATCAGATCTCCAATATCCGCAGCCCAAGCCCGTCGAACGCTTACCTTCTTATCCTTATTTAGCTCTTCCAGGTACCGGCGAGTTTCTCCCTTGTAAGCGTACCAGCTCAGATGCTCCAGACCAGATCTGAAAGGATTAGCGAATGATTGGGCCATGCTGGGAGAGGATCACCCACGAAGCCCACTCGCTAGGTGCAAAGCGCTTCACGCCGGCTTGAATGGCGGCATCGATGAGGTTTTTCTGGACAGCGCTCGTTGGATCATCCTGAGTGGTGACGAAGGAGAGTACGGTGTGCACCCCTCGCAAAATTTGGGCCAACTGTGCTGGGTCGTTGTAGTCTGCTTTCACCCATGCGAGGCCTGGGGTGGTCTCTCCCGCGGGAGCATCCTGTAGACCAGTTAATATCTAAGTACTCCGCACACCTTTGAACAGAAGAGGTGAATATAACAACAGACCTTCCGAGACAATATCAGAATCTCATGCTTCTTAGCTGCAACGAGGACATCTATGACCTCCGCAGCAACATCTGACGAGTGTTAATAACGCTGTAGGGGAGGACGGAAATCAAAAGGGACCTACTGCCTGAGCCGCCGGCAATCGCAATCTTGACCATTATGTTGAATTGAACGAGATGGGTGGTTCTTTTAAAACCAGAAGGTAAAGTGAAGCTGAATAAGATAGATGAGAGTAGATTTCTGTTTGAAGTCTGACATTGTTGCCGGATGCGAGCTCATGTATATAGTGGCTTTGGCCGAGACTTCGGCCGAACTCAGCACCATTTTAGTACTAAGGCCACGATGCTATTGGCAATCACGACATGGATGGTGTGATTGGGAAATCACTGTTCATAGAAGATTTCACCGAATTTCCACTTGTTGCACCGAGGAATTCGGCCGAACTTTCATTGCGAGAGAATTGGCCCGTTTTTAGAGCATTTTGTCTTACGTATCACACGACATGTAGAAAGGTCCGTCTGCTGGTTAATCTAGTTTGCCTAATAGCACTTAACTCCGCATATAGAGTGGCGTAGTCAAGTGGTTCTTCCCATTAAGGGCTTTGAGAGTAGGAATAACCTGGTGAAGGTAGACTAGATTTCTCAAGATTCTTTCCTATAGCCCGAAAGAGAATTGTGATTCAACATCAAAGCCCAACTGCGATTGTTGAATGGCAGTTTGCTTGCAGAATACATACACAGAAGCCTACTGCATCTGCAGCGCCTTGAGATTCCCATGAAGAGACCATTACGTCCATCCTCAGTCCTTAATACAAAGATTCGGGGTTTCGGCAAAAATAGTCTCAGGATCTCCCACAGCGCTGGCCCAGAGACGATAGTTGCAGCTGCACATGTTACCCATCAGTAATTGAGACCCGATCGTCGAGAAACGCATAGACCTACTTGAGGGGGTTCGGAATCGGACCCGGGGGAGGAATGACCACCTCATCCTGGCCCATGACCACATAGCGAAGCACCAGTTCCGTCACTGGAGGGAAGTCAACTCTGTTGGTGAGGTAGATGGAAAAGACTTTGTTCTCTTCGCCACTAGAATAATCAGCTTTGCTTCCACAACAAGGGTCTGGAGGTCGAAGCCATACGAGACATGAGACCACCTGACTCTCAGCGGCTCTCTCAAATCCCAGGTAACCTGGGCTGGTTGCTGGGGACCAGGGTTTTCCCAAAGCATTTTGGGAGATGAATAGATAGCGGTTAATAACAAGTGAGTAGTGGACTCGGACTTGGTTGGATGAGTGATGATCTGGACAATGGACCTCGCTGGATATTTGTTGGGTTATATACCATAAGGTGGCAACTATCCAGAAAGTGGAATGGAGAATCTGGGTGCTTTGACCGGTGCCTTGACGATATATGACTACTCCTACAGTCATTGTACTCACCCAACAACATCTCTGCCATACCCTAGAGTGAGTGACGGTGTCGATCATAGCCAGAAAGTGCTTCGCAGAAGGAAGAGCATGGACATGAGGCTCACAGACCCGCGATACTGGCAAAGATTTCTAGGTGATATCATGCTATCACACTATGTAAATCAAGGCGAATAGTAAGTCTTACAAGCGTTCGAGTGCCGTTGAAGCATTAAGCCATGTTGTTCCCTCTATGATAGGCGACAGTATTGCTCTGAAACGTATCAGCTCACTGTGGATAGGTCAGTAGGTCAATGAAATCTCAACTTCTAATCTGAAAAGTATTTATTAAAGAAAAACGGGGGGGAAAATTAGAAAAAATAATTGAAGTGTCTTTCTTATTTCAACTTAGGTTGTGATATAAGAGAGATGCATAAAGTACTGCCCTGAGAACAACCCGTTACACTGTGCAGGGAACCGTCTACAAAATACACAATATATTAGCAGATAAAATCTCGTCATTAGTGATTCATTCAGAAGCCAACTGCCAAGGTGTAGGCAGTAGTATTTTCACAGCCCAAGCTGCAAACATACTATCTCCCAATTGGTAATCCAAGCAGAGATGTATAAGCTTATCAGGGATCTGATCCATCCTTTTGTGTGACCATAAATCAATAAAATCCTTAGCCAGAACATTTCTTGCTTTTCTTGATGTTCCTGTCTATGGAGGTCCGCGTAATCACGACTGAACCCACTGGGATACGGAAACCAGGATTTCCGGCCGGACCAGTAACCTCTCGACTCCACAGATAGTATCCGGGGGACTTTGCTTTTTGACTGACTCGTATAAGCGAGACTTCAATCATAAATCAAATGTGCGTCTTCTCAGAGCACAACTTGCCGGCGTTCTGGCATACATCTTTATTCACGTCTTACTGGTCTTGCAGAATGGACTACCGTGCATGGCCTGCGCAAAGTTGATCGCTCTATACTGGTTGGTGAAAATATGACAATTCCTTGAACCCTAGACAGGGATCTTGAACGGCCATTGTTCCTTTTGGACTGCATGGCTGCAAATCGAACCCTGCGTGTCATATCCCCCGACACTGTACATCTTGGCATTCGGACAGTATGCATCCTTACCGGTGGTGCACTTCTTGCCGGTGCCTCTGGTAGAGTTCAAGGAAGTCCATCTAACCCGGTCACCGTCACGCAGCTGTGTGCAGGCCGAACCAGCCTCTTCGATCACTCCGATACTTGAATACTGGTTACTACACCGTGATGGATGGAATGGGGGGATGACGCACGCACCATCATGTATCACTTCCATACAGTCCACTGTGGGTAACCCTCAACAGCACCTCATCGGGCTTAATGGTTGGAATGCTGAAAGAAGTCTGGATGGCTTGGCCGCAAGGCAAGCTGCGGAATTGGATTGTCTGGACCAAGGTGGTGGCGTACATGGGTGTGGATATAGAAAGATGCCGCACATCGGTCTCCAGGCTGGCAGAATTGAGGAGCCGGAAAGAATCGAGTATCTATTTCCCTGACAAATGCGTATCCGAAGCACTTACTACCATTGTGTTGGACGACATTGGAATATGAGGTCACTAGAGTGAGCTGCTAGGAAGTCTGCAAGTCCGGTCTCAAGAGCACAGCAGATGACAGGTCTACACTCCAATCCCACCCAACCCGACCTCGCCACTCGAACGGAGAGATGGCCATCCTCGGAGCTGGCGGGCATGAAGCTGGGTCATACCATGATGGGCTGCATCGTTGTCCCTGGCATCGATGGAATGATGGAGCCCTGATCCACCGGCTAGCCCGAAACGCCCATCCGACACTAAAAGCTGACACTTGCAGAATTGGCCGAAAGTTCGGGTGGAGCCCCTGGGATCAGAGGCATGCAGTATCTATAGACTGTAGACTATAGATAGCAGACAAGGCCACATGTCTTTGCGGTTTGCGTTCCCCCAGTCTCATTCTTCATACTCAAACATCCCAATGGTTAAGGTGGCAATTGCCGGAGGCACGGGTGGTGTTGGCCGAACCATCCTCGAGGTCTTAAATGCCTCTTCTGACCACCAAGCATACGTTCTCTCGCGCCAGGTCAGAATCCCAATATCCGCGGTCTCTCTCCCCCCCTCTCTAATGGTCTGACCCTCTAGCAGCCTTCAAGTTCCTACCCCAACACCCTTACTGTGGACTATACCAACGTCTCCGAACTCACCTCTACGCTCGAAACCAACCAAATCCACACCGTGATCTCCGCATTTGCCGTCGCGGGCAACTCTCTTGCCACGTCCCAACTCAATCTTATTGAAGCAGCCGTCCAGTCTAAAACAGTACAACGATTTATCCCAAGTGGATACGCAATTCCATATCCAAAAGAGTATCTCACCCTCTAGCATTGTTCTGCGGACAGTCAGACCGATAACCAGTGCAGGAGCTTGAAAGTTCTCCCCCAGCTCAAAGACTACTTCAAAGCGATTGAAGTTCTGCGCGCCTCCCGCCTCGAATGGACCATCTTCGTTAATGGAATATTCCTTGATTACTTCGGCTCTCCGGCTCTTCGATCGTATCTGAAACCTAACGTCTTCGTCCTCGACTTGGCGAACCATGTTGCTGCGATCCCCGGCGACGGCAACGTGCCGGTGACATTCACCTACACTTTCGATCTGGCGCGGTTTATGGTCGCAGCATTGGACTTACCAGGCTGGCCCGAGGAAAGCCGTGTGGTGGGAGATGAGCTCACCTGGAACGAGTTTGTAGACCTGGCAGAGAGTGTTCTGGGTAAGGCTTGATGACCTCTCCATAAATCCAGTATGATATGCAGGTTTCGACTAATCTCGCTGTAGGAACCAAATTCACCATCCACCACGATAGTGTAGAGAAGCTGCAGCGATTCGAGATTACCGAGTTGCCCGGTCATCGGGCGCTGTACAACGCTTTCCCGCAGAAGGCGTTCCAGTGGTTCATGGCGATTTTTGAGCTGTTCACGGTGGACGGGAGTTCCCAGATTGCGAGGGAAGGGGCATTGAATGAGCGATTTCCGAACATTCAGCCTCTGACGGTGAGGGAATTGTTGAAAACGTACTGGCAGGCGTAGTAGCTTAGAACCACCGGCCCCGATGCCGGCGGTGCCCCGGAGATGTCTCCGCGGTGGAGCCGTGCCGGGGCCGACCCCGCATCATCTCGCTTTTCGTCGGCCTCGACTCGCTCGACTCCTTCCGTCGGAAATTTCTCCTCGTTAAATTCTTAGATCCTATCCTCCAGTCGGCGTATCTCGCGTGGAGGCTCCATTCCAACGCCCCGGGAAAGAACCAGGCCCCTCCACCGTTCATGTCTCAACTGCGGAGCAACGCCATCCGTGAGTCATCGAATCCATGGCCGCAACGCTGGCTGCCCCGGTGCACAGCGCGCGGTCCCCGGCCATGGCCACTGACAGTCGACGTCGATCCACCAGCACCGATGGATCAACCCCTGCAAAGCGTCTGAGAAAGGCATCAGACTCCCCAGCCAAGCACCCAAATGGGCCGCGCCAGAAGATCACGAGAGCCTGCGATCACTGTAAAGAAAAGAAGACCCGCTGTACTGGAACCCTCCCCTGCGTCCGGTGCACCAGATTAGCGCTGCCGTGCGAGTATAATGCGGCTTACTCGCGGGGGTTACCCCCGGATCCCCTACCCGCTCCATCGTCGATGGTGAACACCTACGACGGTGCCCCTCCTGCCAAAAGAGCTACCGCTGCTGACAGAGACCTGGCACATCGACGGTCACTATCCGCGCGTCAGTCTCCAGGAGCAGTCGCAAGCACACGTCTGCATCCCCAATGCCGGAATGAAGTCTCCCAGCGCAACTCTCCCGACCCTGCCGTGACCGACTTGGAAGGCAACTATCTGGGGCCTGCATCGGGGGTGTCCTTTCTCAACCGTGTCTGGCGCCGCTTGCATCAGGATCAAGAGCATGCGATTCCTGATCGCCCGGAGAATGAACCCTCCCCCAGGAACACGTCCGTGTTCATGTTTGGCGACAAGCCTTACTCGGACTATCGCGAGGTGGTCTTCACACTTCCTCCGTTCAACATTGCGCAGGAGCTGATAGACATCTATTTCGATTTTTCCATGGTCACATATCGATTTCTACATCGGGGAAGTGCAGAGGAGTGGCTCCGACAGGTGTACGCTAACGATATCTCTTCCGCAAACCTCCCGACAGGTCCGATGGTGGTGAGAACGGCTATCATCCTTATGATATTTGCCGTGAGTACTCTCTATGAGGAGCAGAAGCCTAGCAATCAGGTAGATCGGTGGTGTAGAAGGTAAGCCCATGTTCCAGTGTTATTGCCCTTGGTATGCTGAGCCATTCTAGCGAGCAGTGGTATGCGGCCTCCAAGTACATGACTTCTCTAGAGTCCGGACCTCCCCGACTGGAAACAGTGCAGGCAAGGTTGGGTCAGTGTCTCTACTTGCTATCCACCTCCAGGGCCAATGAGTGTTGGTACTCTTTTGGAACTGCTCTCCAGCTCGTAACAGCCCTGGGTCTGCACCGGAAGTTCCCGGGCAAGCTTCCTAAGGGAGGGAATACCTATCTAGAACGGGAGCTCCGTAAGCGCATCCTGTGGAGCGCCTATATGCTGGACAGGTATCTTAGCGTCATGTTCGGTAGGCCGCGGCTGTTACATGATGAAGACATCGATCAAGACCTCCCGGATGAAGTAAATGATGAGGACATGCTGCAAGATGATCCTGCACGAAGAACCGGGTCCGCCGATTGCATGATGATTGCATCCATTTTGCATTTCAAGTGGGTTCCACTCTTCCCCTTTGATGCTAATACTGATAGTGTAGACTCGGTCGTATCCTTGGCGATATCTCTCGACAGCTCTACACGGTGAATCCTTCCTCACGGAGTCCACCCCTGGAGACGGCTGCTCGGCTCACTTCCGAGCTGGAACAATGGAAATCTACCGCACCGCCGCTCTTCAACAGTGTTCGCGCAACAAGCCTTATCCCACCCCTCTGTAGGCAAAGTCAGGTTTTACAACTGGCATACTCACATGCTGTCATCCATGCAACCAGATCTTTCCTCTTAAATGACTTTTCGGATTTGAGACGCAGACCGCAAATTCCACATCCTGTGGTGTCTAGCCATGTGCGCAAATGCGTTCAGGCCGCCCAAGAAGTCATGGAATTGGTGGATGGCCTGGCCAAACAGAGCGTCTTGATTCATTCGTTTTGGTTCACCCACTATGTGTGCTTCTGTGCAATTACCGTGGTCTATATTTATACCATCCAACAGCATCGATCATCGGACTTGGAGACATCGTCGCCGGGCTCTGAAGACGTCGATCGAATGGGCTCGCTCTTCAGACTTGCGGAGACGTGCCAGCAACACCTCGCAGAGGCCACCCGCAAGAACTGTCCCAGTCGTCGCTATAGTATCATACTCGAGGAGCTAAGAAAGGAAGTCCACCGTCAGATTGGCCCGCGCTCTGGCTGCATGAACGACCCGTCCCAAAATGTCCGGGCCAGATCTAACACAAACCAGGAGTCAATAGTAGAACAACAAATCAGTCTACCTAACATGTATCCCCCAATCCCCCTAGATAGTCCGTTCCATTATTCCGACGGCCTACAAGCTACGGATCTCCAATCGTTTGGGCCTGATGGTGATATCGGCTTTATTGACAACCTGGAGGGATCAGTCTGGTGGACACAGTTAGACTGTTGGGTGGGTTTATAACCATCATTTTACATGATTACTATGCTAACTTGAATCGGCATAGGCGTTTACAAACTTACCTGGTGACCCTGCGACACTGGGCCTGTAACAACAAGTTTGCTTTTCATCATGATATCATCTGTATGATTGGCTTTCAAGCGACCATAAACGCGATCTTGACGTGTTGTCCTAGAAAATTGGAACAGTAGGCATGGCATCCGAGCACCAATTGTGTTGCAAGGTACTCGGCGAGTCAGCTGCAAGGGCTGGGGATGAGCCACGGCACTCTGGTATGGACTACATCATTTCCGGACCGCTCAATTGGTGTAGAGATGATTTCCGGGGGCATCCCCGCGTGGGGAGGTCATGTCATCAATAATCCGCCTGGTTCCTGAGATTCATCCAAGACAATTCGTCGGATAAATATCCGAGCTCCACCGGCATTTCCGCGCTCTCCTTTGAAGCATCCACCAATTCCACCGTCACTGCCTGGAATTTCCAGAAGACCCGGAGTGAAGACATATTAAAGGCTTATCTTTCGTCACTCCTTGCATTATTTGAAACTAACTTAACTCATAATTCATCCATTTTATGAAGTAACACCAGCTAAACTACTACCCAAGATGCTGTCTACGGTTCCTCCGCAGCCACCCACCCTACATGAGCCTCTATCTAAAGGCGATCACACCCTCCCTTCAGAGACCCAACAAGAGCCCTTGACAATTGATGAGCTTGTTCGCCAACGTGCGTCGCTTGGAGCGTCACAACCTATCATATCCTACCCGCGGACCGGCATCGAGTATGTGAACTATTCTCTTCATCACCTGGATGTTTTTGCCTTTCGCGTCTCCAAGGCGCTAGCAGACCGTATCCCCCCGCGGGCATCATCTGCAGAAACTCCCAGAGTCATTGCTCTGCTGGGACCATCGGACCTCAACTACCTTGTGATGCTGCTTTGTCTTGCAAAACTTGGTCACAGCGGACTGCTCCTGTCGACACGGATCTCCGTGGACGCCTACGTGTCACTGCTGGAGAGAACGGAATCAAGACATATTTTCATCCACAGCACTTTTCGAGATACCGCCTTGGATATCAAGAAAAGAGTGCCCGATCTAATCATCGACGAAATACCAACCGAAGAAAGCTATCACTATCCAATCACGGAGGATGCCGATACGAACCTTGTCCCGTATCTGGACCCAGCAGTCGAGTCCAAGTACATTGCATGGATTATCCACTCCAGTGGCTCGACTGGACTTCCCAAGCCTATCTTCCACACCCAATCCGCTGCCCTCAAGAACTATTCCGGGCACATGAACATGTCCGGGTTTGTCACTCTGCCGTTATATCACAACCATGGGATCAGTTGTCTGTTTCGGACGATCCACGCCTGCAAGCAGCTCCACCTCTATAACGCCAATCTTCCGCTTACAAAACAGTATCTGCTCGATATTATGAATGCGATTGATTTCGAGATCTTCTACGGTGTCCCGTACGCTCTAAAGCTGCTCGCTGAGACTCAAGAGGGCATATCGGCTCTTGCCAAATTCAAGGTTGTAATGTTCGGGGGGTCTGCATGTCCAGACTCGCTGGGAAACCTACTGGTGGAAAATGGCGTCCACCTTATCAGCCACTACGGATCGTAAGCCTGCGTCATATAAGCCCTGACCATTGACTCTGCTAATGTTATACAGCACCGAAACCGGCCAGTTGATGATGTCCAGCAGGCCTCGAGACGACAAAGGCTGGGACTGGCTCCGTCCATCTGCCATGGTCAAGAAGTTTCTGCGCTTCGAGGAGCGCTTCCCGGGGGTATTCGAGCTCGTGTGTCTAGACGGCTGGCCCTCCAAGGTCATGACCAACCGGCCGGATGGCTCCTATGCCACAAAAGACCTGTTCGTCAAGCACCCCACAATGGAGGCATACAAGTACTATGCCCGTCTAGACGACACAATCGTTCTGGTTAACGGCGAGAAAGTCAACCCACTCGACCTAGAAGGACGAGTCCGACAAAGCAGCACTGTTGCCGAGTCCATTGCATTCGGCGCAGGCAAAGCCCACATTGGGCTGGCGGTGATCCGGGCCCCTGGCACCGAGACTCTCTCTGGCGATGAGATTATTGACAGTATCTGGCCCGCCGTCGAGAAGGCCCACGAGTCGCTGCCTGCATTCGGGCAGCTCTCCAAGAGTATGGTCTGTGTCTTGCCAGCAGATACCCCCTACCCTCGCACAGACAAAGGCACCATCATTCGGCAAGCCTTCTATAAAACCTTCCACTCCGTGATCGAGGAGAGCTACGCAGCCGCAGACGCCATGACTGGCACCCTGGTCCTGTCCGAGCCTGAGCTAAGGGTCTTCCTCAAGCAGCAGCTCCTCCAGATTCTATCCCTCAAGGACCCGGATCTCCTATCCGACGAAGCCGACTTCTTCTCCCTGGGCATGGACTCCCTGCAGGCCAGTCAGCTGCGCTCCATCCTCGTCCAAACTCTCGATACCCACGGCCACCAGCTGGGGCTCAACATCGCCTTCGAGCAGCCCACCATCGTCTCGCTCGCCCGCTACCTGGACGCCCTCCAGACTGGCAGCCTCCCAGCAGACTCGGAACCCATCCACGACCAGATGCGCGCCCTTATCGACCAATTCAGCCACTTCGAACAGCACATTCCCCGTCCCAACCCACTCACCGGCCGATACATCGTAAGCCTTCTCTCCGTCTACCTCCACTCACCCACTAACCACCATTACAGGTCCTCACCGGTGCCACTGGCTCCCTGGGCAGCCACCTCGCCCACCAACTCTCCCTAAACCCCTCTGTCCACAAGGTCTATTGCCTCATCCGCGCCTCCTCCCCCATCGAAGCCTACCAACGACTCCACGACGCCCTCCACACCCGTCACCTATACGCCTCCCTCCCCAGTACCTCCAAGGCCAAACTCATCGCCCTCCCCGCCCCCTCCCTCTCCCAACCAACCCTCTCCCTTCCCCAAGCCACATACACCACCCTCCTCACCGAAACCACCGACATCATCCACTGCGCCTGGCCCGTCAACTTCAATCTCCACCTCACCAGTCTCGCGCAAGATACCCTTCCAACCCTCCTCAACCTCCTCACCCTCGCCCTCAAAGCCCACCGTCCCACCCCCGCCACCTTCAACTTCTGCTCCTCCATCAGCAGCGTCGTCAACTCTTCCACCACCCCAATCCCCGAATCAGTCCCCGACACCCTCACCACCGCCCAAAACATGGGCTACGCCCAACTGAAACTCATCGCCGAGCACATCTGCGCCAACGCCGCGTCCCAGTCCCCCTCCTTGACAACCCGCGTCCTCCGCATCGGCCAAATCATCGGCGACACCCAAAACGGCATCTGGAACGCCACCGAAGCCATCCCCCTCATGATCCAATCCGCCGTGACCGTCGGCGCGTTACCGAAACTAGACGAATGGATGCGCTGGTTACCCGTTGATGTCGTAAGCAATGCTATCATCGACATCCTCCACCTTTCCTCTCCTCTCTCCCTCCCTTCCACAACCAACCCCCCCACCGAAGAAATCCCCAACAAAGTAGAAGTCTACAACATCACAAACCCCCACTCCTTCCACTGGACCACCGACCTCCTTCCTACTCTCCGCACCGCCGGGCTCCAGTTCACCGTACTCGAGCCCCCGGAATGGATATCCCGGGTACGGGATGTCCCGGACCCCAAGGCTAACCCACCCGTGAAGTTGGTCTCCTTCTGGGAGGGGAAATATGCAGGTTCCAAACCCTTTAAGGGGTTGGAGTTCGTGACGGAGAGGACGAGGGCGAGGGCATCTGGGTTGGAGGGCGTGGAGGGGCTGGATACGGGGTTGGTGGGGAAGATGGTGGAGTGGTTCAGGGGGGTTGCGTGGGTTTAGATTGTCTTGTTTGCTTTGGGGGAGTTGGGGGTCGAGGGTTATCTGTGTGGTTAGGAGATGTGGTGGTGGTGGTGGTGGTGGTGATGATGATGAGTGGTTGTGAAGATCATGGATGATATATGTGATGGTTGGAGTGGATGGGTATTGGGATTTGCTGTGAACTGGACTTCAGGTTGTGTTTATTTTGGATGAGAGTAGTACAATAGTTTTTGTTAAGAATCAGATGAACGATGGATAACGTATCATAGTACTCAAGAGTATTTATTTCGGTATGTCCAAGCTAAGTGACCAACGCCAACGGGTTCACTCAAACGTAAAACAATATATATATATATACATCAAGACAAATCAATAGGAGGCAGCCCTCGCTCCGCGCACCCCTCGTCGACGCTCTCCCGCAGCATCCTGATTGTAGCCTCCCAGGCGACCGCGCTCTGGGAGCTGCTGCCCGTCTTGCCACTCGGGTCCGGCGTCTTGAACGCATCCGACGCATTCTCGTTTTGTTCATCATCAATCAACCACATGAGCCATTTCAGAACCGACACCGCCTTGTCCATATCTTTCTCGTCCACGATAACACGCTTCAGATACCGGCCGAGGGAGACCACGTCTTCTTCAAATGGGCCCTCGCTGCTGAACGCTGCGTGCCAGGAACTAATCGCATCCCGCAGGTCGGATATGTTGGAGAGCTTTTGGGAGGTGAATGTGGGCCTCTCTGGGAGCGGAGGCAGGACGAGTCGTTTTTCTTGCGCTGGAGGGGCGGAGGGTCTTGACTGAGTGGGTCTTTGCGCTGGAGGGTTGACACTTGGGCGCTGGAGCATCTTTGCCCTTCGTTGCTCCTCGAGCACCTCACGACGAATGTCCTCTGGGAGCGCGGCGAGGAAGTCGGCTGAGACGTCAGTCAGTTCCGGGGCAGGCGACTGACGCTCATTGTTGGTTGAAGGTGAAGCAGTGGCTCTTGGTAAGACGAATTGAGCTTGCTTGAATGCCGGATTGCCTACCGACTTGGTGCTGGGCCGCCCACGTCGCTTCTTGGGAGGGCTCGTGGGCTTCCGGATCAGCAGGGATCCCGAGGAGGACGAGGGCCGGGAAGGCAGAGCGAGCGCAGGGACAGGAGAGGGCGTGGGCGGCGCGGGCTGCGGACCGGGGCTCGTGGAGGGCCGACTGTAATAGTCTAGGATCTCCGCACGCACATCCTCTGGCAAAGCGGCCAACGTGTCCGGATCAAGCTGCGACTGCGGCGGAAGTTCTGCACGTGCGGGTGCCCGGGGGCGAGCTGGCGGGCAGGGAGACACGGAGCGTGAATCGCGTCGAGGTTTCCCCTGCGCGATAAGCCGCGACCGGATGTCGTTGGGCAGCTCAGCAACGACGGCAGGGTCGGTCTGCGAGGGTAGGATAAATTGAGTCCCCGAGACGTTCAGCGGCCTACCACTGTCACTGAATGAAGGGACGGGTCTCACCGACTCCGTTTCTCCTTTGCGGGGACTGTCAAGGACATCAGCGTCGGTGCGCTCGATGCCTTGGCGAACGGGAGACGCCTTGAAATTGAGCTGTCGCTGACCGGACCTTCCAGGAGAGCCCGACTTGAGATGCTCAAGTTTAGTCATCTGAACGCCCAGCCCTCTCAAATCTCCAGGCGATATACCCATGCCTTTCAGCATAGCGATGGCCTCTCTGCCCAGAATGTCGGTGTCGTCGGTGGCAACGCCGAGAACAACGCTCTTGTTGAACACATCGCACTTCCCATGCCCCAGATGCTTCACTGGCTCTAGCGGCGCGTCGAGAGATCTCCGCATGACCTTGAGAGTCAATTGCTTTCCTCTGACCAGGTTCTCGACCAGTCTGCGATGCAATTCCTGGCACAAAGACCGCACAAAATCATCGGCCTGGGTCTGATTCACGAAGCGAATTCCCCAATTCACCTCCGCAGAAACCGACTTCCTCAGGACTTCGTTGCCCACTTCGGTCCGATCAATACCGCGAGAGTACTCCCAGATCTTGACCCCAGTCTTGGGGCCCAGGCTCGTAGTGAGCCTCTCACGAGACAGGTCCCGGGCATCTTTGACAAATTTGACACCCAATTCTTCTAGTTTTGTTCCCAGACTGTAACCAACACCCGGGAGATTCTGAACAGTAAGGTTTCCAATAAAATCAAGGACAACATCAGGCTTTAGCTGGAATAAACCAGCGGGTTTCGCTTTTCGTAGAGCAACCTTCGCCAGGAGAATGTTGCCTCCAATTCCCACGGAGACTGCGCAGCCCGTTTCCCTCTGAACTGTCCCACGGAGGTCTTCTGCAATCTCATCGGCTTTGGCCTGTTCCCGATAGAGAGATCCCTCCGAGATACCCCTGCCATCCGAGCCTCCTGCCGCGAGACACTGCATAGTAATGTCCACCAGAGCCTCGTCAATGCTGACACTCTGAACTATGCCATCCACGGATAGAATGGCATTGTAGAACTTCCGGCTGGCTTCTTCGTACGCGGGAAAGTCATAGGGCACTACATTCAGCTCCGGGCAGGCCTGCAACGCCCCCTTCATCCACATGCCGTTTTTGACTCCATGGGTACGGGCCTCGTAGTTGCAACTGGCGATCTCCGATCCGGAGCCGGTGCCGTGTGCGACAGCGACAGGTTTACCCCGCAACTCCGGCCGCTTCAATGTCGACACCGCTGCAAAGAAGCAATCAAAGTCCACGTGCATGATGTACCTCCTTGCTCCAGGCGCAGGCTTCCTCCGCTTCAAATGGGACTGTAACTTTTCTTTGGTGGCAGACTGCAGCTGGGCTTTAAGATCAGCTTTCCATGTTGACAGGTGATGTAGTCGAGATTCGCTGTAGAATTGCTGGATGAATTCCGGATTTGCAACACTGGAGTTTCTCATGCGTGGGTCCGACAGCAGCTGCGCGTTGTATTCCTCGGAGGTCATGTCTGGTTTAGCGGGTAGATATTCCCGTAAAAGCGGTAGCGGGCCTGGAGCCCCATCACGTTGGACATCCACTGACTCGCGCAGGTTGGAATCATTTCCGACATCCTCAAGCTTCAATGGTGACTGTTCATCTTGTGGTGTCCCGGGAGAAGCTTCCTTTGGCGGAGCTGGAGCGTTGGGTGTCTTGCTCGTTTCATCCAGAGAGGTAAAGCTTGGAAACTCGCCGTAGTCCGATTGCGTGCCTCCACTGGGTAGTTGATCCGTTAGGCCAACCATTTCGGAGACTTGCAAAGGAGATCGCTCCATTTCCGTCTGGTCCACGGAAGTCGCCACTTGGAGCTGGGAGGTATACCAGCTGGCATCGGTCTGCTCGCGGTAGCCGGACTGCGGACTATTCGTCTGGCTGACCATCCGCCCATCGTCGAACCTGAGCACTTTCTGGGATTGGCCCTCGTCAAGAACACGAAAAGCGTCCCACGGCAGTAACCGACCAGCCTTGACGCTTTCGACCACCCATGCGGGTTTGACGATCCGATAGCGTCGAAACTCTTCGCGCTTTTTGGGGGTCAATGCGCTGGCAATGATGTGCGTCGCATCAGTTTTGCCGTTGAGATACTGCAGGAACCCCCCGCCATGGCTCACGATGAGGCGATGGAGGTCCTGCAGTGATGGCTGGGTGTAGCCATTGACGTGCGCGACAACTCCACGAAAGATAGGCGGACAGTCGGTGGCGGAGGAGCGTATTTCAGCATCCAGGTTCTGTAGCTTGAGCTTCTTGCGGCGCATATAATCGCCGAACCCGCCAAAGGCGGAGGCTTCGTATTCCTCGCCGTCCTCGTCATCGAAGTGGTCTGGCGACCCGCTGTCAGCACGATGCAGGAAGGCGGTATGCCACCGCCACGGCACGCGGGTCCACTTACGATTCTGGATGCGCTTGCGCACCGCGCTGGAGTTCTGGTCTAAGAGCGAGCCCATGAGGGGCCGGCAACAGGCACATGGTAGGGGGACGCAAAGTCGACCCTCAAACCACCGGGTGGGAGTTCTGGTGGGATAGACATGGGAGAAGGGGAGAGAGAATGAGAGAGGCGTATCATGGGCGGGACGCGGAAAGCCACGAGCGCACGTGATGCGGAAGGGCCCGCAGCGGTGAGCAGCGGCAGATCCGCCCGAGGAAAGCCGCTGATTGGTGGCAGAAAAAAGTCAGAAAAAAGCCGTTGCCGTCGAGTTGGGTTCGGTTGCCATCATCCATCCGCAGCTCAAAACTTTTCCCTCCGCCTCTCTTCTCTTCTCTCCCCTTCTGCTGCTTTCTCGTTCTTCCGCGCTTGATTCGGGTAGACGACCTTTCCTTCTTTACCTGCGTCTCCTGGCCATCCTCTCGTTGGCTTTTTTCCCATCTTTACTTTTTTTCCCTACATCTTTTGATCCAATTCACCATGTCCGGAGTTACGCCCGTTGCTGTCTACGCCCTCCGGGTTCCCGCTGGCGGAGCTATGATCCCCGCGGTTCCTCCTCAGGCTGCTGCTATGGTCAGTAGTTGAGACGTCCCTTGCTAAATCAACCCGCTAATTGTCTGCGACAGTTCCGTGTCAGCATGGCTGCCATTGACCCCGACGAGGCCCCCGAGTACGAGGATGGTTTCGATTCCAACAAGCGCCCCCGTGCCACCCTGAAGCTCGTGCGCGCCCCTCCCGGTCTTGACCTCGACGAGGAGGACGATGAGGACTGGGAAGATGACGAGGATGACGAAGACTCCGACGAGGAAGAGGTCAACGGCGGTCCCAGCGACAAGGAGAAGGCCCGCAAGCTTAAGCTGGCTGCTGCTCGCAAGGAGCTCGAGGAGGCCATGGACGAGGACGACGATGAGGACTCCGAGGAGAGCGATTTCGACCTGAAGGCCGCCATCTCCAAGCTGATCAAGGGCAAGGGCCCCGCTAACGATGACGAGTCGGATGTCGATTCCGATGAGGGTCTGGAGCTGGACGAGACCGTCATCTGCACCCTGGACCCCGAGAAGGTACGTTTCTGTTAAATCTCTTCGATCCATAACTGGAATCTAACCCCACGTAGAACTGCCAGCAGCCCCTGGACATCACCGTCGCCGATGATGAGCGCGTCTTTTTCAAGGTGACCGGTACCCACACCATCTACCTGACCGGAAACTACGTCATGCCCGTCGACGACCATCACCACGACCACGATGAGGAGTCTGACGAGGAAGACTACGACCTCTCTCCCGATGAGGATGAGCTGGACCTCGACGAGCTGATGGGCGAGGATGACGAGAGTGACGACTTGGACGACCTTGAGGACCCCCGCATCACCGAGGTCGACAGCGAGGAGGAGGAGGCCCCCAAGCTCGTGGAATCCAAGAGCAACAAGAAGCGTGCCGCCGAGCCCGAGGAGCCCAAGCCTGCCGCCAACGGTGAGCCGGCCTTGAGCAAGAAGCAGCAGAAGAAGCTCAAGAAGAACAACGGTGAGGCCGCTCCCGTCGAGGAGAAGAAGGAGGCCAAGGAAGCCAAGGAGGGTAAGGAGGCCAAGAAGGTCCAGTTTGCCAAGAACCTCGAGCAGGGCCCTACTGGCTCCACCCAGAAGCCCGCTGAGAAGACCACTGGCACCCTTGGTGTCAAGGAGGTCAAGGGCGTCAAGATCGACGACAAGAAGCTCGGTCAGGGCGTTGCCGCCAAGGCTGGCAACACCGTGGCCATGCGCTACATCGGCAAGCTTGAGGATGGCAAGGTTTTCGATGGTAAGTCCTGACCTGCTCCGCCATGTCAAGGAATCTGCACACTAACAGAGTCGTTGTAGCCAACAAGAAGGGCAAGCCTTTTACCTTCAAGCTCGGCAAGGGCGAGGTCATCAAGGGCTGGGACATCGGTATTGCCGGCATGGCCGTCGGTGGTGAGCGCCGCATCAGCATCCCCCCTCATCTCGCCTACGGCAAGCGTGCTCTTCCCGGCATCCCCGCCAACTCGAAGCTGATCTTCGACGTCAAGCTCCTCGAAATCAAATAGATCGGTGGCCCGCGCTACCCGGTGTGCCACGTCGCTCGTTGCTCGGACGCACCCGCTATCTAATTGCATAGTTGTTCCTTCATATTGTTTTGCTTAAAAGGTGTTTGGGGGTTTTCCAATCTGACATGAGTCCTGTGATATCCGACTTGTTTTTCTCTTGCACAGCCTTCCGATGCATTGGCAAGGATGAGGATATTGCAAGCGATCCAAGTATCTTTGTCTAATGAAAAGTGGCTTTGGTTTGATCCATCAGTTTGGAGCCGTTCACCCTGTTTTATCGTAAACCTCTTGTAGATCCCTCGTAGATGGAATCGTCGCTGAACCGGCAGTTCCTGCCTTTCGTCCTTCGTGCCTGCCGCATCGCAGTGTCCTTGTCTACCGCCAACGTTCTTGTCCCCTCTTTCTCTCGGCCTCGTCCATCGCCCAGTCTCCAACCTGGTCAACACTATGAAGATTATGGATCAGAGTCCTTTCCAAAGAATACCCACTCAGCTCTATCTTCCCATTTATACCATCCCCTCGATCGTTAACATCCCTCCATAACGCGCCCAGTTCACACGGTTCACACTGTCTCTCCATTGTCAACCATCACCGAGATGGTTCCTCATCCCCTGGACGATTCTACGCCCGTATCTCCCCGTGGTTTACCAATTAACCCCGACACTATTGCTGAGGGCAGAGTTGAGCTGTCGGCAAGTGATTCGGCTATGTCGGACGGGGTGGATTTGGAATATCAAGCAGCCCAGCACAAAAGCAACGGCATCCGGGAGCGCATCAGGCAAAGAAGCTCGCGGATCTTGTCCTTACTGGGTCTTCGCGGTCCTAGTGGTGGGAGAATTAGACCGATGCTGAAAACTTCACACTATGCTGACTGGTGACTTAGTGCTCAAGGCAGTGACGACTCGAGAGACCACCGTCCCTCGGAAGGGCTCGAGCGACAGCAATCCGTCGCAATTATTCCATTCCTTTCAAACCGAGAACAGAGTCGCCTCTGGCAGTACCGCTATCGATCCAGAAAAGGTCCATCCCGGCCCTCAGCCTACCTGTATCACCCACAGCCACTTGAGGGACGAGGCCTCACAGGGATCAGAGGCCACCTCGAAGTCACGAAGATCTGATACACGTGGGCTCCAGAGCAAGCCAGCTGCAGTAATGAAACGGAGCCAGTCAACTCCGGCAGCACTCACCAGTCTTGTTTCCACCAAGCTTTCCACGACATTCGGCAATCCAACTGTCATTCGCCGCTCGCATCTTCGTTCGCCGCCCAATATCCAGGCTGTGCAATTCTCAGCCCCCTCACATGGTCTCAACAAACAAGGCGAGAGCGCCAATAACAGCTCAGGTCCCTCGACATCGCCAGGAGACAGCGGGTCTCCGTTGGGCACACGATCGACCCCTCCCACATCAGAAGATCCCTCCGGAAGCTCGAAGCAGGCTCTTAGTAGTTCGGTCAGAAACGAAAAAGATGTGTCTTGCCCAATCCAAGAGGCCGACGAAGACTTTACATCGACCGAAGCATCGTCAGGGACGTCACCTTCTGTTGTCACAGTGGAGGCCGCTACTAACGCCAAGGTCTTTTTTGAAACGTATTTTAACACGGTATTCTGTGGTACAGATCCTCGTTCTCAGCGTCGGCAGGAGCTTGAGCAGTACATGTATGGATTACCGCTGAGTCCCGAAGAAAGAGCCCGGATATGGGACAACTGGGTTACTCAAGAGCGGCACTACCTACGGCAGTGTCGAGTCCTCAAGAGTCGATCTCATAGTGGTGGCAATCATGATGAGACCGTGTCTCTTGCTGGGTTTGAGGTGATCAAAGTGCTAGGTAGGGGGAGCTTCGGGGTCGTACGCCTAGTCAAGGAAAGGAGGGGAGGCGAGAGTGATTATGATGGCTGCTCTGAAGACAAGCTTTTACGCTGGAAGAATGAGGCTACCAGTGCGAAGGCACACGCGCTGGATTCTCTACGGTCCGCTATAGACGGGACAAAGAGCAACCGTCGGAAGATTATGACCGGCGTGAAGAAGGATGTCTTCGCCATGAAAGTCATTCGTAAGTCAGCGATGATTCGCAACAGCCAGGAAGGTCACTTGCGTGCTGAGAGAGACTTTCTGGTGTCATCGGCCAAGTCTCGGTGGATTGTACCCTTGATTGCAAGCTTCCAAGATAGCAACCACCTGTATCTCATCATGGACTATATGGTGGGCGGTGATTTTCTAGGCCTGCTGATGCGTCGAAACATCTTACCCGAAACCGTCGCTAGATGGTACATCGCCGAAATGATTCTGTGCGTCGAAGAGGCTCATCGACTATGCTGGATTCATCGCGATGTCAAACCAGACAACTTCCTCATCTCCGCCTCTGGCCACTTGAAGATATCAGACTTCGGCCTGGCCTTCGATGGTCACTGGGCACACGATCAGGTCTATTATAATGATCACCGTTACTCCCTCCTAAAACGGCTAGGAATCCAGGTTGATGGCGACGCTCTGGACCAAAAAGAGGCGAAAAGGGCGGCAGAGGAGTCTTCTCGAACAGCCGACAACGACAAACTCGATGACAGCACCTGGAACCCACCCGCAGTTGGCCTTCTCGGATGGCGTGACCGGACGCAGAAACGGCGGTTGGCAGGCAGTGTCGTCGGCACCAACCAATACATGGCCCCTGAAGTGGTTCGCGGCGAGCTATATGACGGGCGATGCGACTGGTGGAGTGTGGGCATTATCCTGTATGAAGTGAGAAGCCCAGTCCCAAGTCATGCTGCAATCATTGACAGGAGCACCAGTGTCTCTATGGCTTCACCCCTTTTGCATCGGACGATCGGCAGAAAACCAAGTTGAAAATTCATGTAAACATTCCCTGTATATTTTTCCAGTGCAGGTGCAGCTGACAAGGCCAAAGCATCATAGCACTACGCTACAATTTCCAACAAATCGGCCGTCAGACAAAGACGTCTCCACCGAAGCAATCGACCTGATCAACTATCTGCTCCAGGAGAAGGAACAACGTTTGTCCTCCAGCAAATATCGAGTGAACGACTCCATCACTTTCCGGTTAGCGTCCAGGCACCCCTTCTATAACATGGACCCTCGCAACAGGAACTACCGCGGGTTCTACGTCTACCCCAACGATGCGACAGACATCAAGAACCATCCGTTCTTTCGCTGCGTAAACTGGAGCGATATCCACCAGTCGATGCCCCCATTCATCCCCAAAGTCAAGAGTTGGGAGGATACCCGGTACTTTGACGACGCTGGGTATGACCATGACCCCGAGGATTTCTCCGCGGCGTCAGAGGCAGACCATCCCGAAGAATATAGCGAAGCCGAAGAGCGAGGGGAGCGGGATCGCGAGAAAGGTGAACCACCCCGATATCAGGATATCAATCAAGTGCCGAGTCCCGGAACCAACCCTCCGGTAAAAAATCGCCGAAAAGGGAAGGATAAGAAGCGGCCGCGAGACAAGCTGCTACGAGACAGAAGAGTGAGGAGGACGGTTTTGGAGATGCGCAAAAAAGGAGCATTTCTAGGATATACCTATCGCCGGCCTCAGGCAGTTGCGATGGCCCTGGCTCCAGACCGAGGGCGAGCGCTGCTAGGGCGAGGACACCTGTCAGACTTGTATGGGTAAGGAGTCTGTCTGGCTCTCCACTGGTTCCCTTCCTTTGTCCTGAACAATACTGTATTCTTTCATGATATATTCTTCACTATCATTCTTATGGTAGTATTATCTGGGCCCTTAGGTCCTATTGCTACTTATCATAGCTGCCCTCCCTATAAGATATTATTGATAATGTTGCTGGACAAATGCATGACATGATCTTTCTCGCTGCAACGCCTAGGCTGATGGGCAAAGGAAAAAGAGGCCACATTCACGGTTCATGACAGAGGATTCGTAAAAACGCATTCCACCAACTCCTGTCAGTAACTCCCAAGAATCATCCAGTATAAGGCTGCGAGAGAAACAAACTATAGAACCTATAGACTGGAAGGGAATAGGAAGGTCTAATGCACACACCAATCGAAACATCCGATTCAAAGGGGTAAAGTCAGGTACGGAGGTATAGGTGAATCGGTCGGTTGGTCACTCGGTCGGTCAACATGTAAGTAGGTAAGTAGTAGGTGGGAGAGATGAGCAGGGGGTATCACGACGAAGGAAGTAAAAGTTGCAAATCACAGAGCAGGAGGGGCGCCCATGGCGAAGGCGGAATCGCTGACCCGGTCTTCGGGTTTCATAGTGCCGTTGAGGAGGGGGCAAAGCCTGGAAGAGTTGAGGGGTGAATTAGCATGTGGTTGTTTGTGTGTGTGTGTGTGTGTGTTTTTCGTTTCTCGTTCTGTGAGTTTTCTCTTGAAGGGTCCTCATTTGGGGTCCATGCAGTGGGGAACTGCTTGGGGAATGAGAGGACAGGATTATTCCTCTTCGGATTCCTCTTCGAGTTCATGTCTTAGGTCCTGATCCTGGGTCATGGCCTTGGGGGCAGGCCCAGTGGGGGCAGCTACGGGGGAGGAGGTAAAAAACGAGGGGGCGAACTCTGAAGGGTTGGAGGGAAACCCAAGCAACCCTGAGTTGTAATATACGCACTTTTTGTTGGTCTTGATGTGGCCGACCTGGCCACAGTTGGCGCATTTGCGTTGCGTGCCTGCGGACTTGCCGCCTGGGCCGCCGTCGGCGGGCGAGTCTCCTGCCGATGCACGGGCGGCACCTTTCTGCTTCTCGCGAGCAAAGCGGCGTTCCTTGTTGCGGTTGAGACGGCTGAGTTCCGCTTCGAGGCTGTTGGGGGTTAGATGGGGGCTTAGTCTTTGGGGGCAGGGGGCGGTGGATGTTAGGAGGAGTGCGTGGGTTAGGGACATACAGCTTCTTGTTGCGGGCATCGATCTCCTTGTCGCCGGTTGGTTGGAGACAGTCGAGCCTGAAGAGGTTAGTTTGGTACGAGCTGGAGTGGGAGTGGAAGTGGTTGGGGGCTTACTTGGTGGTGAGAGCCTCCACCCGATGGCGATGTTGGATGTAGTGGCGGATGACGCGTGGGTCCCAGACCATAGATTCTTTCTGGTAGAGCTCGCCCCGTTCGTCTTTAAACGTCCGCACAATGCGCAGGACCTTGCCTCTCTGATCGGGCATGCTGATCTTACTGAACTGACTCATTGTCTCGTCGTCACGGCGGAAAGGAGCCGGCGTGGGAGCTTCGGAGCGGGGGGTCGGCTTGCCGAACTCCTCCTCTTCTTCGCGGTCGATGTCGCTCTCGTCGTCTGAATGCTCAACAGTCGACGAGAGACTGGCTTTCTGGGAATCCCAGATGCGTCGAATGGATGTTTCATAGGACTTCTGCTGCCGGGCAACGTTGTAGCTGTGACCGCCAAGCTCCTTGAGTCGCTGGGCATCAAGCTTGTCTTCCACACTTTCGCCAACCGCCTTGAACCCGCCCTTCATGGAGGTCTTGATGAAACTGAAACCCTCCCCGCGCCCCGTGGGGTCACCTTCTCCGTGCAGTTTCAGCATTGCTTTGCCTTGCGATGCCTGGAGGAAGTTGCGGGTCGCCTTCCAGGGCGCCATCTGTTGTTCAAAGCTCTCTCCTTCCTCGTCGGCATCCTCGTCCCCACCGGTTTCGGCATCGTTGCCGAAACCCGTGTCGTGCAGATGCTGCTGACCGACTTGCATAGACTCCAGAAGACAGACGTCTTCTGGTTGAACCCACGCACGGATCACATCCTGCTCTGGCACAGGTTCCATCGGCACCCAGTACTTTGAGTCCTTGTCGTGCTGAAGGAAGTCCTTGACCTTTTGTCGGTTTTGCATGTCACTAGTGCCCGGGATGTGCGCAGTGACATCGCTGATAGAGAGCCGAAGGTCCGGACTCTTTTTTAACAGGCGGTACACTAACATCTTCATGCGGTTCTTGGCCACCGTGGTCACCTTCCGCGAATGCGGACCGGGAACGTCCACGGATGGGAACTGCTGTCCGGCGACAAACAGATTCTCGATGTTTCGGATGTAATAATCACTGCCCCCCGAGCCAGTACTGCTGCGCACGATTAAGAAGTCGGTTTTCTTGGCTTCGTGCGCGAACAACGGAGCGCGATACATGGAGTTGGAAATAGCAGGGGTTACTTCGCCGGGGTCCACATGCCCAAAGATAGAGAAAGGGCTCTTGTCCTGAGGGAGAAGAACGGCGGTTTCACCAATCTCGGCCTTGGGACGAGTGGGATCCTCCATGCTTTTCCTCCGGTAGTAATTGATGATCCGGTTCGACATGCCAAAGTTGGATAGCATGAGCGGAACCTCTTCTGAGTATTCGACGAGCAGGACGTTGGAGTTGTCCGCCAGCGACAGAGACTTCGTAGAGTCGTAGAGCGCCTTGACTTCCTTGCCTCTTTGATGCTTGCGTTTCATGTACGCGGTGTTCTTGAACCAACACGTCTGTCCCGGCCTGAAAGAGAGAGCGGGGCGGTGGAAGGAACGCGCTTCGGCCTTGGCCAGCTCGGTTCTGTAGTAAGGCCATTGCAGACGCAGTGCGGGCATACTGTGTTCGAGAGTAACATTGCCCAATGTGCTCCGGACCTTGTTCTGGTGGTTTTGTTTGAGCATATCGTACGCCTGGTCGTTTGAGATGTTGTAGCGGGATGTAAGACGTTTCGTGACACTGGCATCCAATTCGTCCCGATTGAGCGCACCCAGTGCCTTGGGCTTCTGTGCAGCAGACTCTGGCCCCCGCTCGTCCAGGAGAATTTGAGGATCGTTCATGTCTATGGTGACCTTCTGAGCGATGCGCGAGGTGGCCTGTTGAGGGTCATCTATCACTGGCACATCAATATGCGACAGAGCAACGATTTCCAGGGGATCCCTTCCGATCTTCCGTTTCTTGGCCGGACGAGTGGTTTCTATGAGCCAGTCCTCTTCCACAGACTCGGCATCATTGACTTCCGGCTCATCAAGATCCATTATAGAGATGTCATCCTTCACATCCCAATCGGCACAAACAACCCGGAGATCGTGATGGGTGATTCCCCCGGGGAGCACCTCATCCGTGTCGGTGTCCTGGTCGAACTCTTCCTTAATCTCTTTTTCCTCCTCTTGAGCGGCCTCCAGAATCGCCACCACACCCGAATGCTCCGACTCTAGCGAACGTTTGAATGCTTGGCCTCCGGACTTGAATGACCGCTCTTGGTCATGTGCAAGTTCAATATTCACCTTGCTCGGGATCACAGGCTTCGGGGGTTTGAGAGGCTGCTTCCCTAAGAAAAACGCCTTCTTATGTGGAATCAACTCGAGGAAGCGCGGAAGGGCGTTCTTGTCGAACATGGGGAACAGCGACTGCAAGAGCTCCTCGGCATTCTCCGGCGGTGCGGGCACGTTCTCGGGGCCGTAAGACGACATGGCAAACAAGGCTTGCTGGAGCTTCCAGGCGCGAAGAGACGCTGGGTCCATTTCCTCGGCTGCCTGGCTCATCGCTTCATCCTCCTGCAGGGGTTCGTCCGCCTCTTCGTCCATCGGCACGGGTTCAGGCTGCGTCGGTGGGGGTTCGACTGGCTCCGGAACCTCGGGGGGCTTCTCATCTTCCTCCTCGAAAAATAGATCTCTCGTCGGGTCGGCATGGTCGGGTCCTGGCGACGAAGGTCCCTCTCCGAACAAGTCGTCCAGGTCGTCACGCGGCGGTTGCTGGTTCTCGTCTTCCTGACCTCCGAAGAGGTCTTCCTCGTCCGCTTCAAATAAGCCTTTATCCGCATCGTCGGTCTCCGCCACTCCATTTTCGGCGGAAGGCCCTGTTCGCTCTTCCTCTTCGGGCAGTTCGTCATCGTCGAAATCTTCGTAGTCCACCGCGTCGTCGGCCTTTTCTCCGGGCTCCAGGTCTCGTGATAAAAAGTCGAAAGACATGCCCCCCTCCACCATGGGGCCGTTCATCTGTCGCATCACATTCTCAAAGGCTGCGTCCTCGGCATCGGGCGCCGGGGGTTCTGTCGCGTGAGGCATTTTGGATGAAGTGAGAGTGAGCTCGGAAAGCTGATGGATATCAGGGTGGGAGGGACAAGGAAAAGAGGTGGAGTATCCGGTTGGGGACGTGATGTCAGTGGAAATGGTCACGCGTGAGAGCGCATTGAGGCCAGCGTGTCTACCAGAGACTTCAACGACCTAACACGCAGACAAGGATAGTTTAATGAGCTTGTGTAGAGATGGCCGACCTCCAGGCTCGACCGTTGCTGCAGCGGGAATCCGGGCAGCGGAGCAGACCATATGTGCAGCACCGCGGAACCGTTACTCACCACTAACCAGAATGGGCTAGTGAAATTCTGCTATACGAGTCAATGAAACAATCATCCAGTTCGTCTATTCACGTAAGGTCAATTTTTATTCGGAAGATTATCACATCTGGTTGTATCCTGTTTAGTGTGGATGGAGGTCTAAAAGAACTTATTGCGGAGAATGCAGAACCCACGTAGTACATCGACATTTGGGTTAGATATATATTCTTGTCACCAATTCAAACGAAGATAGTAGAGTCTGGACTACTAGTCGATATCATACACGAGATTTTTCAACGTTGTACTAAAGCTAAGTGCTATCCGATCAGATTGAACGGACTCTATCAGTTTAGTAGGAGTCTCAGGTTCAATAATACAGGTGAGAACGTGCCCAAATCTTTGTAGGGTGACTCCCACACACGAGATGTAAGATCTTATGAGAGATCGGCATCTACCACAGTATACAGATGCTCAGCGCCTGCGGACTATCTAAATAGCCATAACTAATTACTATCACCAACTATTTAGTGATAGATCTAGCAGGGTATTCCATTGAGGCATAGCAATCACGTTATTATACATTGAGGACATCTGGCGCTTCCAGAAGAAGTTCGAATAAGCACCCGGCAGGAGAGAAGCGCAAAAAAGCAATTATTGGAGATTAAACCCGCCATAGTAAACACACAACGCTTTGCTTGCACCTTCCATGCAGTAATGCATAACCGTTGCCTTCTTACCATCCTTGACCACCTTGGCCATCTGTTTCACGTCCGACGTCCGTGGGAGGAAGAGCACCATGTGCTCCGTGAAGAGAGCATATTCATTGTAGAGTGTTGCAAGGGAATATGGTTCCATGGTGCTCAGATTGAATACTGTATCAGAGCGATATCCCGGCCCTAATATCGTGTCAGCGGGACGTCTAGACGCATGGAGGGAAGAGCATTCTCATACCGCCCCAGGGTGGGCTGGCGAACAGAACACTGTATGGAGCCAGGTCCTTGAGTTGATTCTTGATGATTTCGAAGCAATCTCCCTCGAACCAGGTGATCTTGTCGGCTACGCCGTAGATTTTGGCATTGTGTTTTGCGCACTGCAACACGGCGGGGTTCTTCTCAATAGCGTAGACGCGCTTCCACTTGCCCGACAGCGCAAAAGCAATGGAGTTTCCACCGGCGCCGGCAAATGCGTCCACCAGGATACTGCGTCCTGCGGGTGCGGAGTCGGCCATGTGTTCCGCTATCTTGCTGGACGTTGTGTTAGTCCGAGTTGTGTTTGATAGCATGCGAATCCAGAACTCACTTGGCCACGGGTTCTGGGGTGACGCCAAACCAGGCATCGTCAGTCAGCCACACCCCCTCATCATACTTGGAGAAGATCTTGTATCGTTGCGCCCAGTAGCTGTTCCGGCGTTAGTCGTTTAATTTTAACTAGACGATGCAAGAGCGAAGTACTTCTGAATGTCCCAGGGCACTTCGCTAATGTCGTTGTAGTGATGCACCTCCGGAGGCGCGACCTCTGCGTTAGATTCTCGCGCCATGACGAAGTAAAAGTGCGAGTGGAAAACCGACCGCTCTGCAGCATGGAGGCTGCAGGGCACTGTAAAGGACGCGGCGATACAAGCAATCGCGATAAGCGATAGCGATGTTTGCCCTGTTTGCAGGACCACCGCCTGGCCAGCTCTCCACGTTGCGATCTGCTTTACTCCGCAGTGCCCAATTGACACCAACCCCCCAAATCGCTCCTCGTCGCAGCAAACATGTTCGGGGCTCTGAATCGCTTCATCGGCTTGGATGCCGAGCCTGTCCAGCAGACCCGGGCTCAAAACACTGGCGACAACTCATTTGGGTTCCAGGTCCTCCGCAATAAGGATGCCGAGCTGCCGCTGGAGCCCTGGTTCGATTTCATTGTCGGCATTAATGGTCGGTTAATAGTAAGTGGTCAATTTAATATGTCAAGAGGTCTGGGAACAAGAGCTATGCTGACTATATCAGGAGGACCCCGACCCAAACCTCTTCGCTACAGAAGTGCGCAATTGCGCGGGATCTAGCGTGACCTTTGAAGTCTGGAGTGCAAAGGTATGACTCTATCCCAGCAATCACAGAAGATGCTAACGTTACTGTCTAGGGTCAAAAAACACACACCGTCTCCATCCCTGTCCCCCCATCCAACCCTGATCTGGGCCTGGCGCTACAACTGGCCCCCCTATCCTCCACTCAACACATCTGGCACGTACTCACGATCCCTTCCCCGCTCAGCCCGGCTTACCGCGCTGGTTTGCTTCCACACTCGGACTACATCATCGGAACGCCAAGTGGGACGTTACGCGGGGAATCCGCGCTGGGAGAGCTCGTCGAGGACCACTTGAACCGCACGTTGGTGCTGTGGGTTTACAATAGCGAGTTTGACGTGGTGCGCGAGGTTGAGCTGGTGCCTACGCGGGGCTGGGGAGGCGAGGGCGCTCTGGGAGCCGAGCTGGGGTACGGGGCACTACACCGGTTACCGGTCGGGCTGGGCGAGGAAGTCGAAGGCCCCGGCGAGGTGGTTTTCGAGACGCGCGAGGATGGCACCTCCGCACCTGTCATGGAAGCGATGGGCCAAGCACCCCCGCCGTCCGGACACTTTCTCGTCCCAGCCAACATGACCTCGCCTCCGCCCTTGTCTGGACCTCCACGGAATCTGGCGGCATCACCAGCGACCCATTCACCTGCAGGACGACGGCCTAAAGCCCGTCACACGGCGAGCGCCAACACTGGGTCGTTCGACGACTACTTCGCGGAGGGAGAGCAGAAGAGCAAAGAGCAGGACTATGCGCCGTCCCGCAGAGGAACACCGCTGCCGCCTCCACCCAAGGCTGGGGTGCGGTCGCCGCCGCCTAACTCGGGGAGTCCGGCGCCAGGGGTTGCGTAGTCTGGGGCAGCACGAGTGAATCCTTAGTTGTACAGTATCATGAGATCTGGAGTTACGATGGTCTAGTGGAGTAGTTGAATGGTCATTGGTGCGAGAACGAGGGAAGAAAGTGGATCGCTCTCCAAGCCTGCACAGTGCAAACACGCTAGGCAGGCGCGGCTGATCGCTAGTGGCTTCCCATCACAATAATCCACGGCTTGCCATTGGTCTGGTAGCCACAAGGTACTACCACCACCGTACAGATATATCTACGACTGTGAGCTGAGGTCCTACTGCTACTACTACTACTACTACTACTACTACTACTACTACTACTACTACTACTACTACTACTACTACTACTACTACTACTACTACTACTACTCATATAACTTTACACAGTGTATCATGATGATTGCCGCATCTTTTGTCCCTCAGGCCATGATGTTAGTGGATGTGCTGTCCGATTTACTCTCCACACCGCAGTGGACAGGATGACCCCCAGCCTTGCGACAGCGAAACCAAGACGGCGCCAGGATTTCACTCCACCAGACCACCACAAGGACCATTGGCACGATTGGCTTTGGCCTCCCGTTTCCCACTTCCCCAATAAGCCCTAGATTAGCTCCAGGTCCGACTGGGGCGATGCCGACATGTGCTGACGATGATGTCCGTTTTGTCTAGATTTATAAATTCTGACTTCTGACAGCTGACCCCCTCTCTGCTGTTCTATCAAGGATCAACCAGCCCAGCATGGAGCTCACCCTGGGGACCGTTCTGGCCGCCCTGACCGGGCTCTACCTCCTCTACAAAGTCCTCTCCTTTGCCCGGTTCTACATCATCGGTCGTCGCAGCGGGTTTCCCCTTTTTGTGACCCCTCTGTTCACTCAGCATATACTCTGGCAGATCGCGGGCCCGACCTTCGAGCCACAATTCAGGCGATATCTGCCCCGATGGCTCTACGAGCATCTCGACCTCACCATCCACGGGTGGGAGTTTCGCCACAAGAATGAAATGCATCGCCGGTTCGGCAAGATTTTTGCCGTCGTCTCGCCTGATGAATGCTCGCTCTGGTAGGTGGCCCGATTCGGTCTGTTGGTAGCCTCAACTCTGATCTACGATACAGGATAGCCGACCCGACGGTCGCCAGCACCGTCTTGCAACGACGCAAAGACTTTGTAATGCCCTCCATTGTGGCTCAATTCATGGGCTTCTTTGGGCCTACCCTTCTGCAATCCAATGGTGAGGATTGGACCCGCATGCGGCGAATCATCGCCCCCAATCTCAATGAAACCATCATGGACACGGTGTGGAATGAGACTAGTCGCCAGGCGCATTCCATGCTCGGCTATCTCCTGCAGCATCCCGGCGGCGAGACGCTGAGCGGGCTCCGTAGCGTGGCTATCAACGTACTTGGACAAGCCGGCTATGGGCAGAACCAGCCCTGGTCGCCGGACTTCATGGCGACCCTGGGACAGGACTGGGAGGGAGCCAGAGTGTCGTACTTCAAGACGATTGCCATGGTGACAGATCGATTTCTCGAATCGGCCCTGATCCCAGCCAAGTTGAAAACGTTGCCCTTCATGCCCAAATATTTGCGCCTGCTCGGCCGCCAGATGGCAAATGTCCCACAGTATGTCAAGGAGATCTTGGACGACGAACGGAATGCCAAATTGGGCGAGTCATCCAAGCAGCGCAGTAATCTTATGGACCTGCTGGTTCAGTTCACAGACCCCGACAAGGAGCGCTCTTTGTCGTCATTGTTCCTGACCGAGTCTGAGATCAGCGGCAATCTGTGGGTGTTTACAGCCGCCGGGTTCGACACCACAGCCAACACGCTGGGGTATGCTGTGATGTTTCTGGCTATGTATCCGCAGTGGCAGGACTGGATGCGCGAAGAGCTGCGCGGTCTGGATGCCGATGTCTCGAACTGGGGATATGATGTGTTTCCCCGCTGCCCGCGCGTGATGGCTGTCCTGGTAAGCTGATCATAGTGATTCTTATCAATAGTGGATTACTGACCTGACCAGCTCGAAACTCTGCGTCTCGTCTCGCCCATCCCGCACACCACGCGCTCTGTGGCCACGACACAGCAGATAGCCGATGGCCATGGCATCCACGTACTGTCGCCCCCGATGACCGTTTTCGTCGCGCAGCAGAGCATTCATACCGACGCGGACCTCTGGGGCGCTGATGTGGACGAATTCCGGCCCACGCGGTGGCTGGACGAGGCGGGTCAGGCCGTGGTACCGCCGAAGGGCACGTTCCTGCCGTGGTCCGGAGGGCCCCGCGTGTGCCCGGGCCTGAAGATGTCACAGGTCGAGTTTGTTGCAACAATAGCGACACTGTTCCGGCATGCGCGGTGCGAGCCGTTGCCACTGGAGGGGGTGACAGCAGAGGCATTGCAGGCGCGGCTGAAGGAGCTGATGAATGATTCGGCACCGAAGTTGACAATGCAGGTGAAGAAGCCGCACGAGGTGCAGCTGCGGTGGGTGCAGTGTTGAGTTGAGAGCCCTCTTGCACTCATGTATATAAAATGCTTGATTGCCAGCTTGGCAAATAACTACATCATGATGTCAGCCAGTCCTGATACCTACCCAATTCCCACTATCTTAAATTACTCTAGAGATGCACGACATTGGACCCTAACCATCTAGCCAACAAAATCTTCACGATATCAGTCCATCAATCAGCACGATTGATAACAACCCTCCGCGGAATCAGTCCGTCCCTGTCAATACTATGTCTTTGATTGGTTCTCGACCACGGCGTTAAGAGTTCGTACTATTTTCCATAGAGGCATGAGCCAATTACAACCATTTGCCTCTCGGATCTCGCAAAGTCCCTCTCAAAACATCCTAGCGTGTGCATCTCCACTCCATCCATCTATCCATCACCACTCTCTCCAGTTCTGCACAATCGCCCATGATCAGATGAACAATCTCTTCAAATCCTTTCAAACCATAGCCTGTCTACACACATCATTAACTAGAGACATACACCCCTAGCTTTAGCTCTAGCTCTAGCCCTAGTAATTGTAATAATAATAACAACAACCGGAACAAAATAAATATCAACCCAACCCCATACATACTACTATCCCATCACTACACTCTTAACTTTCACCATCATACTACTCAGACCTCTCCACATAATACCACACCCATTACCAAACACCAAACATGCCACCCAAATTCCCCCCC
The DNA here is from genome assembly GCA_001990825.1 of Aspergillus carbonarius ITEM 5010. Classification (NCBI taxonomy): domain Eukaryota; kingdom Fungi; phylum Ascomycota; class Eurotiomycetes; order Eurotiales; family Aspergillaceae; genus Aspergillus; species Aspergillus carbonarius. Next base: position 1,214,692 of record KV907495.1, read on the forward strand.
CTCCTGTACACATCAACAACCACCACCACCATCCTCCTCCTCCTAACCTCCTTCATCCTAACAACCTACACCCTCTCCTCCTACCTCCACCAAGCAACGCACCTCACCTCCCTCGTGAAAAAAGTCCACATCCAGAACCACCCAATCCTAATCACCACATCGTATCATATCTTCGCTACTATATTTACCTCGGTGGTGTTTCTTACCCTCGTCCTCACTCGGCGTTTCCCCACCAAATCCCCATCCCCATCCCCATCCCCACGCACATCCCTATCTTGGATCTCTAAAGGAATCACTATCCTAGGACTGATATTCCTAACCGCTAGCCTTATTGCGTTGACTGTTGTTGTGGCTACCAGGGAGGTAAGGTTTGGGGATTCGGTGGGACCAAGAGTCACGGTTTATTTGGATGAAAATGCGGACTTGGTTTATAGGGATGATGGGACGGGCGTGGCGGGCGTTGTGGTGGGGTGGGGTGGGTGGGTTTTGGGGGTTATAAGGTATGGTTTATTTCTTTCTCTTTCTTTCTTTCTTTTTTGTTGTCATTTGGCTGTGTTTGGGGGAGGGGATGGAAGGCGATGTGGATGAGCTAACGGTTGGGTAGTTGTGTGGTGATGTTTGTTGGGGGGAGAAGGGGGAGGGATGGTGCTGGAGAGGAGAAGGAGGTGAAGGTGGATGTTGAGGAGAGTAGTGAGGTTGGGACTGGGTCTGATGGTGAGAAATAGGAGGGAAGAGGCTATGGGTTTATGCTTGTGTGTATGGGATTAGTGTGGAGGGTATAGGGGATGGGTTGGATCTGGAAACAGATGAGTTGGAGGATGCTGCTATGAATGGAAAAATGTATCAGCGTATCTAGCTGCACAGTAGACATCATCTACTAAAGTACATATGCAAGAACTTAAACAACCAGCCATGGAGCGCTAATGTCCCTTGCTCACCACCTCCTCCAGCTTCTTCCGCGCATCTCCGATCTTCTCCTCCATCATCGCCCGCGCCATCCCGCTGTGCGCAACTCCCGTGTACCACAGGTGCTCTGCCTGGCCGCGCACCTGCAGGTGCGTGTCCGCAATCGCCGGCACCCGCTTCTCGTACTCCCACACCAGATCCGACACGTTGCGCATCGTCACCGGCAGCAGGGTCCACGCCGCAACCGTGCCCAGCGCCAGCGGCGACGCCGTCCGCAGCAGCACACCGCGGTTCCGGGCCACAATGGATCCGGCCATGGCCGCCACAACGACGTACACTCCGCCGGGGAGCAGGCGCTCGCCGGACTCGGGCGACGGAGCCAGAGAGGCGACGGTGTTGGTGAAGGCGTTCTCAATGTGCAGGGCCCGCGACAGGAAGTTGTTGAAGCAGGTCTCAACCGCCAGCGAGTTCTGGTACAGGAAGAGCCGGGCCTGGCGGACCTGGGCCGTCAGGATGTCGGTGGGGGTCGGGGACGAAGACGAAGACGAGGACAAGGGCGCGGACACCGGCGTGGGCGCCGAGCGGACAACGGGCTTGGGAGCGGCCGGGATCTCGGTCGGGAAGTCATCGTAGATGGGTTTTTTCTGCAGAGGAGGTCATCGGGTTAGAGGAGGGGGCGGAGGACAGAAGCGAGGGATCGAGCATCGTACCGAGTCCTGGGGCTCCTCTGCAAAGGCCGTCCGCCGGGGATAGAGCGTGATACCGCCAGCCAGAAGAGTGGCCGCGATGGGGGCCACAGCCCGCTGGGAGGAGTTAGCGTGGATACAGCAGAGACCAAAGAAATAGAGAGCACAAAACTCACCTGCTGAAGCATTGGCCGGAAAGACATGATGGGAGAGGCCAATGGGGGGGAGAACGTGACGGGGAGAAGGGAGAGGAGAGGTTGAAGATGACGGAGACGAGGTCGCCGCCAAGCCTTTTTTTTCGTGACTTTGGCTTGTTTGCTGCGGAGCCTCCGTCATCGTCCGTCTTTCTTTCTTCAACCTATCTTTATCTTTCTCTCTTCCTCCTCTCGTCCGGTTTTTCCCTTCTCCTCCACCCCACTCCGTCCGGCGTGGTTCTTCTTCTTGTTCTTTACTACTAATCGTAATATGATCCCCATGTCGACCCCCTCTTTCTCTATTGCCCTCCCCTGAACGTCACCATGGGAGCTCTGCTGCTGCCGCTCCGCCGCCGTCCCTGGACCTGCCGGACCTGCTTGCTGCAAGCCCGCCGCTCGCTCGAAACCGCGGCCTCCCCCGCCCAGCGCTCCGCCTTCGACTACTTCCCCTCCAAGAACGATGCCCAAAAGCAGTCCGATGATGACACGTTGCGCCGCGTCTTCGACTCCCAGCCCTTCTGGCGCGAGTTCAGCCAGCGCAGCGCCGCCCAGCTCAAGCCCACTGGCCTCGTCCAGAACCAGTACCTGACCAGTCCGGACGGTTTCCGCACCTTCGCGACCACCACGCTGCAGAAATGCCAGGCTATCGTCGCCAAGGTGCTGGCCGGCTCGACGCTGGAGGACTACCGGAACATGGCCCGCGACCTTGACCGGCTCAGCGACCTGCTGTGTCGGGTTATCGACCTGTCCGACTTTATCCGGGTCATTCACCCCGATCCCCGCGTGCAGGAGGCTGCGACGCAGGCGTACGCCCTCATGTTCGAGTATATGAACGTCCTCAACACCACCACTGGTCTCAATGATCAGCTGAAAAAGGCCGCCGCCAATCCCGAGGTTACGGCCCGCTGGTCCGACGAGGAGAAGATCGTCGCCCAGATCTTGATCAAGGACTTCTCCAACTCCGCCATCCACATGCCCCCTCATGCACGCCAGCGATTTGTCAATCTGTCCAATGACATCAGTCACTTGGGCAACAACTTTGTCAACGGGGCCGAGCCGGCCAAGTCGCACGTGGTCGTGAGCGCCAACAGCCTGCGCGGGCTCGACCCCATGCTCGTGCAGCAGATCAAGCGGTGGAACCGGACGGCGTCCGTGCCTACCATGGGCCTAATCCCGCGCCTGGCGCTGCGGTCCGTTCACGAAGAATCCGTGCGGCGGGACGTCTACCTCGCCACTCGGACCTCCAGTTCGCGCCAGATCCAGCGGTTGGAGCAGCTGCTGGCCAAGCGCGCCGAGCTGGCTCAGTTGTCGGGCTATGAGAGCTTCGCGCACATGACGCTGAGCGACAAGATGGCCAAGACCCCCGAGGCGGTGTCCAACTTCCTGACGTCGCTTGTGGGCAGCAACCGGCCGCACGTGCAGGAGGAGCTGGCGCAGCTGCAGAGCATGAAGGGCTCTGTGGGCCGGCTGCAACCGTGGGATCACGCCTACTACGTCCACCAACGGGTCATGCAATACTCGCAGTCGCGCCGGTCGCGGGAGCTGAGCGCCGTGCCCGAATTCTTCTCGCTGGGCACGGTCATGCAGGGTCTGTCGCGGCTCTTCGACCGACTGTACGGAGTGCGGCTAGTGCCGCAGGAGACGGCGGCGGGCGAGACGTGGAATGCGGACGTGCGCCGATTAGACGTGGTGGACGAGGCGGACCGGCACATTGCGGTCATCTACTGCGACCTGTTTTCGCGACCCAACAAGCACCCGAACCCGGCCCACTACACGCTCCGATGCGCGCGTGAGATTTCGGCCGAGGAGGTGGCCGAGTGTGCCACCACCTTGGACGCGTCGGCACACCCCAACGACGGCATGGCGACGGCCGTTGACCGGGCCTCCAAGACGCTGCGCCAGCTGCCGACGATCGCGCTGGTGTGCGACTTCCCAGAGCCGCCGGCGACGGGGGCGGGACGCCCGTCCCTGCTGAGCGAGCACAGTGTGCGCACGCTGTTCCACGAAATGGGCCACGCGTTGCACTCGATCCTCGGCCAGACCCGGCTGCAGTCTATCTCGGGCACGCGGTGTGCGACTGACTTCGCGGAACTGCCATCCGTGCTTATGGAGCGATTTGCGACGGCGCCCGAGGTGCTGGCGCTGTATGCCCGGCACTGGCAGACGGACGCACCACTGTCGGAGAGCATGATGCGCAGCATGGAGCAGGATCGCACCGCACACGGATCGATCTACGGGGCGATGGAGAATGAGTCGCAGATCCTAATGGCGCTGGTGGACCAGGCGTACCACTCGCTGCCGGCGGAGAAAGCAGCCGTCGACAGCACGGCGCTCTACCACCAGGTGTCGTCGGCACACTCGACGCTACCGGACCCGGCGGACAGCAAGCCGCCAACCTCATGGCAGGGGTTCTTCGGACACCTGCACGGGTACGGGGCGACGTACTACAGCTACATCTTCGACCGGGCGATCGCCAACAAGCTCTGGGAGGACGTGTTCCAGAGCGGACGGGCGGCGGTGGACCGGCAGGCGGGCGAGCGGTACAAGAACGAGGTGCTCCGCTGGGGCGGCGGGCGCAACGGCTGGGGCTGCGTCGCAGGCGTCCTGGGCAGCGCCAACCCGGCCAACGCAGACGGCCGACTGGTCGAGGGCGGCGACGAGGCCATGCGCGAGGTTGGACGCTGGGGACTGGGACGGGATGGAGGGTCGGAGTGATGTTGCGGACCTGTACTGGCCGATGTGATGACCCGATGTTTGCTACAATGTATACTATTATGGCCCCCCGTTAGATACATAGCCCCTATGAAACGCACATTCCCCGTCTCACCATCGTCGGCGCAACCGTGCCACCATCACCATCACCATCACCATCACCATCACAACCGCCAGGCCACGAGGGCCCGCCAGTCGTATGCCGCGGTGCCCCCGTCAGACAGACCGGCACCGACTGCGCTTGTCCGACCTGGAGAGCCCGTTGATGTGCATGTGAGGGGCGGGTTTTTCATGACTCGTGCTTGGGAGGTGAGGGGGAAAGGGTGCAGCATGCCGGCCTGGCGTAGTTCAAGTCGGCGGGTCTGCAACATTGTTGGCTCAGGCAAGGTTACGGTGGCTGCTCTCTGTCAGGCGGACTACTTATATCTTCCCCTGGGATCCCTGCCCAACTCATCGGAGTTCTACTTGACTCTGCTCCCTACTACTTGATACCGATCTTTCGTTTGCTCTTTCTTTCCCCCGGTCGTCTAGATTGTACGTTCGTACAAAGTATACTTCATTCCAGATTTCCTCGGATATTACCCCCTTTTAGAGAGAATGAGAGAAATGACCGCAGGCAAGATCCTCCCTACTGCTCCACCATCATCGGCATCTTTCACCCACCATCCTACTATCACCACCGCCACTACTACCAGCAGCAGCAGCAGCAGCAGCAGCAGCAGCAACAACAACCAATCCTCCACCCCCAACCACACTCACCACCACAACCACAACCGCATCCTCACCCCCATCTCCATCCCCAACCCCAAAAGCAATACCAACACCAGCAACCCCAACAACAACAACAAGAACATGAACACCACCACCGCCACCACCACCACTCACCCCCTCCGCCACTGGCTATCCCTAAAATCCAAACCAAAACCAAAATCCACCCCCAATCTATCCCCATCCGCCACCACCACCGCAAATCCAAGAGGTTTATTCCGATCTAAGACACCTGGGCCTACAATTACAGTGACAGCTACACCTACACCCTCAAACCCAACTTCATCCCCAGTCCGCACACGTACCCCTCTCCTCAATCTCAACTTCCATTTCAATCTGAACTTCACCCCTAATACCAACTTTAACCCCTCCAAAGACATCGATCAAGCATCCATCACCACCGCCTCAACTACCCGAACAACCTCCCATCTCGTTCCTCAATCCACTTCCGAAGAAGAACTTACTTCCTCCTACGCGGCGTACTGCGAGGCATTCACCTCGGGTTTAACGGATGAAAATTATCTCCATCTGTCGGTGGGAGATCAACAAGAACGACAACAACACCCAATCCAATCCGAGAGAGGGAGAGAGAAGAGGAAGGGACCGATCTATGATCTAGGGATGCATATGGATACGAGGATGGATATGGGGTTCGAGACAGATGATGAAGATGACAGGGTTCTCCCCGCGAGGGATAACCAGGGGGAGATCCTACACTGGTTGCGGATGCCGGAGGATCAGGACCAGGATCAGGATGATGACTCCTCGCTGGAGCATCGTCGGATTTCTCCCCCCGCCAGAATCCTCACCCCTGCCCGCTACGAACAGTCGCGACGGGCAGCCAGACTGCACCAACGCCGCCAGGACCGGTGGAAGCGCCAGCAGCAACAGCAGCAACAGCAGCGGCGGCGGCATGCGTGGTGGATAGCCATCCGAGCAGGGTGGGCGCGGGTGCGCCGACGAGCGGGCGAGGCTGCCAACCCCGAGAACAATAGGCACAATAGGCAGGGCTACGATTAGGCTCAGTCAATGCTGCACTGCATCCACGGCAAGAAAAATCAATAATTCGTGCAACGTCGCTAGCCCAATAAGATCCCCAGGAATGGCAGCAAGGGATGTCAATGCACCCGTCGGTTGCAATCACACGAAACGCGCAGACAGGGGTATCCCGAGCATCTTATTACATACAGCCTAGGCCGATACAACAACAAAGGAAAAGAAAAAGCCCCGGCGCAACCTTCACGCGGGGCCAATCAACAAAGGAAATCCGTTCTTCGAGCCATCACCACTGGAAATCCAACCGTCACGAGGATCCATCATCCGCGGCCTGGTCCGACCCACTGCTTGATCTCTCCGGCTGCGGCGTCGTCGACTGACTAGGCGGGTTGGGCGTTGCTCGGCGCGACATTTCGGCCAGTTCGCCCAGGATTCTGAGACACTCGGGTCAGCCGGTGCGCCGTGCAGGCAACAGGGTCTAACTCACCGTCGGTGTTCGTCATACCAGTCATCGTTGGACGTCCGGATGTGCTTAAGCTGCTCCTGGATGCTTGCCATCTGCCAGACAACGCCAATCAGTAAACCATGCCGGGTCAGGGAACGGGCCAATTCAGGTCAAGCGAGGAAAGTTGGGAAATAAACGGGGCAGTCCCACCGTTCCCTGGATGGATGAGCCAAGATCCTCACCTTCCGCGGCCTCTTCCTTTTCGCCGGCCCAGCGGCTGCCCTCCAGCCCCGTTGATCCGCCGTGGGTGTCCTTCTCGGCCTTCAACGCCGCCACTTCGGCCTCCAGCTCCCGCACTCGCTTGCGGTTGGCCGCGATCGACGAGTCCACCTCGCCCAGCTGGTTGAGGAGCGACATGTTCTTGTCGATCTGGCTGTTCAGGTCCCGCTCGCCCTGCTCGAGGCGCTCTTCCATCGCCCGGTTCTCCGTCTTGCACGCCTGCAGCTCGCCCGTGATCGTCTCGTGCTGGCTCTTCAGCTGCGACAGCTCATCCTTGGACGCGGCCAGTTGATGCAGGACCGCTTCCAGCTCGGACTTGGCGCTCTCCGAAGCCGCGAGAGACTTCTCGAGCTCCGCCACCTGGTTGGTCACGGCCTGGTGTTGCTGCTCCAACTCGTTCTTCTCGGTGAGGATCGTGGAGAGATCGGCGTTGTGCTTGCCCGCGAGTTCCTTGGACTCGGCGGCAGATTGCTCCGCTTCGTTCAATTTCTTCTCGAGGTCGGCAATGGTCAGCTTCAGACTCTCAAGAATAGAGACATCCTGGGCGGCGGCGTGGGCCTCGGCCAGCTGTGCGTGTACCTCCGCAAGGGCTGCGTCGTGGGTCTTCTGGAGCTCCTCAATCTTGGCCTGGTTGGTAGACTCGAGGTCGGCCCGGAGGTTGGAGAGCTTCTCTTCTTGAATGGTGAGAAGCTGTTCAATGGCATTGCTGTGCTCAGCATCTGTCTCGGCGGCCCGGGACGACTGGCTGGCCTGCAACTCCGCCTGGAACCGAGCCTGGGTCTCCTCGTGCTGCTGCTGCAGTTCGGCAATTTCCTTGGCACGGGTCTCGGTATGCTGCGCGATCTCCTCGGCATGGCGCTGAAGGGTGGCCCGGAGCTCGGCCTCAAGAGACTCAATCTGCTCGCTGTGCTTGGATGAGAGGTCGCCGTACTTCGCTTGGAGCTCGCTGAGCGCCTGCTCGTGCGAGCCAGTCGTACTGGTCTTGGCCTGCTCAAGCTGCACGGCGTGCTCGGCCTTGAGGGATTCGAGAGCCTGTGCGTGCTGCTCGGCCACCACGGCGGCTTCTTTGACCTTGTCCTCAAGCTCTTTCCCGGCAACGGCGGCCTTCTGTTCCAAAGTCTTGAGCTGGTTTTCCTGCTCAGCGTCCTTGGCTTTGGTCTTGTCCTCGAAGGCGTCGAGGCTCTGCTGCAGCGCCTCGGCCTGTCCCTGCTTGCTCTGGATCTCGTCCTGGAGAGACTTGATCTCTCCCTGTCCCGTCGAGAGCTGGGATTCCAGGGCACCGACCTTTTCCTTGAGTGACTCGATCTCCTGGATGGCGTGGTCCTGAGCAGAATTGTTGCCATCTTCCAGAGCCTGTCGAGCCTCGGTCAGATGCTGTTCCGTGGCCTCCAGCCTCTGCTGGAGCGCATGCAGCTCCGCTTGGTGGGCGGCGTCGAGCTCAGCGATCAATTCCTCTTTGTCCTCTTCGGCAGCGGCTTCAGCCGACTCGAGCTTCGCACGGAGCTCCTCGAGCTGCTGGGAGTGACTGGTGCCAGCCGACTCGGCGGCCTCCTTTGCAGCGGCAAGCTCCTGCGCGTGAGTTGTTGCTGCGGCAGCCAGCGCTTCCTCGTGTGCTGCCTTCAGTTGAGCGATCGCCGCCTCTTGTGCTGCCTCCAGCTCCCTGATCTTTTCGCCGAGCTTGTCCTCTCCAGCCAAAGAGAGAGCTTCTTCGTGCTCAGACTTGAGCTTGGCAATGACAGACTCATGAGTTGCTTCAAGCTCCTTGACCTTCTCTCCCAGGGCCTGCTCAGCAGCGGAAGAAAGCGCTTGTTCATGCTCGGCCTTGAGCAGAGCGATCGTGGCGGAGGCTGCCTCATCTTGCTCAGCCTTGAACTTAGCAATAGCAGCCGCATGTGCTGCTTCAAGCTCCTTCACCTTTTCGTCAACCCTGCCTTCAACGGCCGAAGCCAATGCCTCTTCGTGTTCAGCCTTAAGCTGAGCGACCGTGACGGAGACTGTCTGTTCATGCTCGGCCTTCAGCTGAGCAATTGTAGTCTCATGAGATGTTTCAAGCTCCTTGACCTTCTCTCCAAGACCATGCTCAGCAGCCGAAGAGAGCGCTTGTTCATGATCGGCCTTAAGTTGAGCAATCACGGCCTCATGTGCAGCCTCGAGCTCTTTAGCCTTCTCACTGAGTTTATCTTCTCCAGCCAAAGAAAGCACCTCTTCATGCTCAGCCTTCAGCTTCGCAATAATCTCCTCATGTGCAGCCTCGAGCTCTTTGACCTTCTCACTGAGCTTGTCTTCTCCAGCCAAAGCAAGAGCCTCTTCATGCTCGGCTTTCAGCTTAGCAATAACCTCCTCATGCGCTGCCTCGAGTTCTTTGATCTTCCCACCAAGCTCGTTCTCAGCTGCCAGAGCAAGAGCTGCTTCGTGGTTGGTCTGGAGCTGGGCAATGGCAGCCTCATGTGCAACCTCAAGTTCCTTGATCTTCTCACCGAGCTCGTGCTCTGCGACCTCGCGAGCCTGCTCAAGTTCAGCCTGCGCCTTGCCCAACGCTTCTTTGAGCGCGGCAATTTCCGTGTCTTTCTCAGCCAGGCGTGCAGTCGTCTCCTCGCTGCTCTGGTTGGTCGCAGAACCGGCGTCGGCGAGTTGGGCTTCCAGCGATGCTACCTTCTCCTCCAGGGCCAGAATGGCATGCTTCGCGGCCTCCTCTGCGGCCCGGGTTTCCTGCTGCTTGGATTGGTTCAACCGATCCATTTCCATGTGCAGATTTTCAACCACCTGATCCCTGCCGTTCAGCTCTCGCTGAAGATCTTCCAGCTTGGTAACCGTCTTCTCCAGGTTGGTGGTTGCCTCGGTAAGCTGGCTCTTCTGCAGTTCGAGCTCTGCCTTCAAGGAGTCAATTTGTTCGGCATATCCAGCCGCCGCCGCCTTCTGCTCTGTGAGGTCTTTCTCGAGCGCTTCCAATTGGGCTTGGTGCGACTGCTTCAATTCTTCCAGGGCTGCAGCCGACTGGGCATCTCCCTGGGCAGCGGCTGATTTGGCAGCCTCATCCAGCTCCCTAAGGGTCTTTTCCTCCAGCTCCTTATGCTTCATCTTGGCCTCCTCGAGCTGAACGCGCAACTCCTGCAGCTGCTCCTCATGACTGGCTGTCAGCTGTTCAATCTCGGCAGTGTGCTGCTCCCGGAGGGCCCTGGTGGCCTCATCGACGTCCTGAGAACCATCGTTCGGGGCCAGAGACAACTCGGTCAGTTTGAGATTGACGGTGTCCAAATCCTCCTTCAGCTTTGCCACGGTGGCCTCACTCTCCGACAGCTTGTTCTGAAGCGACTGCAGCTTCTCCGAGTCTTCTTCGGCACCCTTAGGGACGGTGCTCAACCTTTTGGAGATGGTTGATGCCGGCCGGGTGACCGTAGAAGTAGGCCTGGTGGTTGTACGCGCGGTGGCGGAAGAAGAGGTGGTCGGACGTGAAGTCGACGTGCTGGTGGCTGGCTTGGTCAGCGGCCTCACCGTGGAGGCGGTGCTAGGCCGAGAGGTGGAGGTCCTCTTCTCTGCCGTAGTCGAGCCAGCAATGCTGGAGCGCCGGTCCAGAGCGGAGGTGGTGGGCTTCACCGGGGCTCTGGTAGCAGGGGTACCGACCAGCGACATCCTCTTGGCTGCTGTGCTGGAGATTCCACGCTTCTCATCGCCGGAGCTGGCCACAGACCGGTGGGACTTCTCATCTGCGGAGCTGCTGACTGAGGCGCGGGATCGATGAGTGGAAGAGGTTGTTGTAGTCCCCAGAGGCTTGCGCACAGTAGTAGTGGTTGCGGGTCTGGTGGGCGGCTTGTTCAGGGTGCTGCCGTTGGTCACGGAGGTGCGTGTGGTTGAAGTGGTTTTGGGAGGACCGGACATGGAAGTGGGCCGCTTCGTGGTCGTGGTGGTCCCCGACAATGGACGCCGAGTAGCCGTGGTTGAAGTCGGGCTCTTCTTGACCGGGGAGGTTTTGGCATTCTCCTTGTCCTTGGAAGCATCCGGGCTGGTTATGAGGTCCTCGCCCCCGGACATAATGGACGATTCCACAGGAGTAGCGGGAGTCGCAAACTCCGGCTCCACCTCAGGCGGAGCAATCGGGGTAACGGGTTCCTCCGTAGACGCCATGGTGTGGGAGGGAGAACTCGAGTGCGGTCGGCGTGTAGACGGGGAGACGTTCAGAGACCTTCGAATGGTCAGGTCTTAGCGAGGCAGTCTAACGAATTGAGAGTGTCCACGTTAGCGGATCGGAAGAGCAAAAGCAAAGAAGCATGCGATGTCACATGAAGCGAAGGAAGCGGTGGACAGTGGTCGCTAGAAAACCAAAAGCTGCAGATGGAAGCCAGGGAAAGGGGCAAGACGATGGAGGCCCGCCCCAAAAAAGTGCCTCTGGTTGTTCCCCCGTTGGGGGAGCTGCGACGGATAGCCGAGGCGGGTCTCCTTTTTTTCTTCCAGCTCCGCGGACCACCGCGCAGACGAGTTGATCATGCAACGCTGGCGTGGTTGGCGCGCTCAATGGCAGAGGATAATGCAGGGATTGATTCTCAGAAGTTTTGGGGGCTCCTAGATAGGAAGTGGGCAGGGTGGGAGGGGTCTGAGGCACGGTGCATGGTTCTTCTCTTCCCCGGAGGTGCAGATCAAAACAGTTGGGGTCACTCACCAGGAACTGCCCGTGGGAACAAGGACAACAACGGAGGGATTAAAAGAGGTAGCAAGAGGGAACAAGAAGGATTAAAGAATTACAAGGTAAATAGAAAGAAAAAGCAATAGGAAACAATACAGGGATAAGGGAGTAAGAGAGACAGAGAGAGATGGCGAGGGGGAGGGAGGAGGAGGAGGGAGGAAAGTGAGGGAAGAGGAAGAACGGGGAGGGGGGGGGTGGACCAGAAGGCGGAAGGGACAGGACAGACAGTACGGGAAAGTCTGTTCTGGCGGGCGGCCGGCCGTGATTCGCCTGCCACCCGGCGGCCGGCCGTCAGGAGGTCACCTGGCGCCCTCCTGGAAGCCTCTCGCTCCTAGGGAGTAGTTAGTAGTCCAGCGGGTCTTTTTAGTCGGTGCATCCCACACACTACCGTCGATAATGTCTCGCGTTCAGACCACACGGTCCTCCGCTGGTTGCTGCCGTGGGTGCCGCGCTCCCCCGGATGAATCCCATGGTTTGTTGTGGTCGGGTCCGCGTGCCTTTCCCCCTATAAACAATGCCATTCATCGTTCCATGGTTCCGGCTCTATAGACTTCAACCTCATTGATTGGAACATTCATACGATAGACAGCCTCAAAACAAACAGGGTATCTGACATCCAGCCGCATCGGCTGGTGCTGCGCTGAACACATAAAAATCAAGCATCCATTACTCTCTCACCTTCAGCAGCCATTCCCATTCCTGACGTCCCTTTTCCGTCCGCACCAATTCCTGGATTTGGGGGAAGATGCGGCGGTGTAATCGCTCACTTTCCCTGCGCACCTCCCTCATCCCACGTTTGCCAAGTTCTTCGGAGTAGGTTTTGCAGATTTGATAGTACCGGTTGGGACCTAAGTGCGGATCATGAGCATGGAAGGTTCCCTCCAGGGCGGGTACAGGAACCTACCTTGGAACCGCTGTAAACCCTCAACGAGAGCATGTCCCTCCTCGTCAGTCCATTCTCGTCGTCTCTCGGCCGTCGTAGGAAAGTTGGTCCGGCCCCTATTATTGGAGTCCGTAATCTCAGACAAGTGCCGCCTCTCCACGCGTTGATCCTCAAGAGATTTTAGGAGCTGCCTCAAGGGCAGGCGGATCCCCGGGCTGACGGCATGGTAATCCACGTATTGCCCTTTGATCAGACCGTGGATCTGATCACAGAGCCCTAGCAGCCCTTCCATAGCCTGATGGAGATGATCGTTTGCCTCGGGAAAGAGTCGGCTCTTCGCGTGATAGGCCTGGAAACAGACCAGAATCAGTCGCACGAGGAGCGGAACGACAAACTTCTCAAACCCCTCAACGAGAGATTGTCCTCTATCCTTACTACCTTCGGTGGAGAGATTGTAGACGTCTTCCAAGTGACCACGTCCCTGCCTCGCTATCTTTTCATGGGAGAGTGCACATGTACGGACGTCATGATTGGAAGGTCCAGTGTCATCCGTCAAGTTATCGATTATGTTTGTATACATCTCGATTAAACAGAAAATATCATGCCTGATACCTTCGAATTTAGCGGTGGGAGTTAGTCGAGCTTGGTTTTCTAAAGCGTGCGCCTTCTGGGTTAGCTTCTTCCAATTCGAGCTCTGATCATTGAGTTTCAAAGCTTCCTTGAACCATGAGCTATCCTCAAGCCTTTCTGGTCTACGACTCTGCCCTGTAACGGTAAGTTCTTCCCGTGCGGGTTCATCTTGGGGGGTTGGCTCTTGTGAAACTGGGTCTTCCTGGACAGATTTCGTAGTATGGTGACTTTCGGGATCCTCTTGACTATGGGAGTGCGGGTGCTCTCTGACTCGCTTCTTACTGGAAACCAGAGAGCCGGCCTCAGGGGCTGCGGGGGTGACTTTTTGTCCAGGCTGCGTGTTCACTGGACTGGTTGCTTCCAGATAAGTGATGGGTGGGCGTTTCCTTTTGTTGGACTGCTTGGGTGGACTTGAGGCCTCTGGGCTTGATTTGCCAGAGTGATGCTGAGAATCCGACTCGGACGAGGTAATATCAGGAGAGGGCACTGAAGATGAGGATTCTTCTGGGGGTTGATATATCGAATCCTCACTCAGTGTAGTGTCTTCAAGGTCGGCGCCCTGGTCTGCTCTCTGCGCGTCATCCGTCACTGGAATATCAGTAAAATGACGGGCCTCCGTTGTAACAGATATAGACGAAGAGTATTCTTCTGTCCTCGTGATCTCGACCGCAATTGTCGATGTTTGCTTTATAGGTGAGGAACGGTTGGAGTTTGAGTGCTGCCTATCGGCTGGTTGTGCTGATTCAGAGTCGGACGGGCTCTCGGGCTGCACACGAGCAGGTATATCCTTACCAGATGATGACGACGGACTGCATTGGGCAAAAGGGAATGAGTTATCATTGTCTGAAAAAAGCTCCACGTCCGATCTAAGGCCTTCCCCGTCGAGCACTTCGTCGTTTTCCTGTAGGGGGCCTTCATCCTCACTGCCCAGTTCATCGTCGCTTGGTTCAGACACTTCGACTTGATCTTCGGTCTCCGTTTGCTGGTCACCCATGTGAATAGCATCCCCGACACTTGTCTCCGTCTCTTCCGGATTTCCATCGTCACTTGGCTCCTCAAGTTGCTGGCCAATCTCATGCCTCCGCTGTGGGCTTCCATGACGTCGTAATTTCCGCGTGCTACCACCCGGGGTAAATTCATCAGGAATTGGTTCCGAAAATCTCAATGACCGGCGAGGAGTGAGCAGTTCGGTCGGAAGAACGCGCCGGGGCTTCGATGGTAGAGTCTTTGGGGATGGAAGCTGACCGAGATCGCTAGGCGAAACTTGCCTGCCGGAGTACGTAAATCGACGCGAGGGATGGGGTGTAGGTGCATGGGGCTTTTTCATCGGAGTAGGATGCTTTTGTGTATTCATGAGGCCATTCAGATGGTCCAGTGCCTGCGCGGTTGAATCACGCTTTCTCCTTCGCGGCACAGGACGCGGAGAGCCCGACATCATGGACAGCCATGAACTTCAGGGGCGAGTCAGAAACCGACGGCCAGCGACTTGAATCACCGGGGAAACATACATGACCTGTCAACAGCAGCTATCCGCCGCGTGGCTGGGATCAGGAGTCAGCTAGTGCTGCCTAGGAAGAAAGCAGGTTGATGATCGCGCATTTCCCGTGATCGGCGGGCGTCATCGACTTCTTATCGATAACGCCGCCGCTCCAGTCGACCACAACATCACATCCCACCCCGCCGTAGTTGTTCAGTTACACATCCGGGCTCATCTAGTATATACCCATTGAATTTCTGCCACCAATCATTCTTTCACCATGGCAGTGAGCGGACTTTCTGTCCGTGTCTTGCCCACCATCGATCCCGCTGCGGGACATACCTTCATCGAGCCCACCAAACGCATTCACGAGCATGGCGATGTCTCCGAGTTTCTGTGCTCCAAAGCCTATGTGGACATCACGACGTTCCTGCTCCAACTCAACCGTTCAATGTTCCCAACCGAACTGCCTGATGGGTCCATCCAGACCTGGCCCCTGAACTCCGATGCCGTGGAGTACTCCGCGCCTGTTCGCCAGCTTCAGCAGCTGCTATCCAAGCTAGAAGCGATTCTCGAGGAGGCACCGCCTGACGCAGGCCCACGTAGGTTTGGAAACATCAGTTTCCGGAGATGGTACGAAATTGTAGAAAGCCGTGTGTCGAGCCTTCTGGAGGAGTGTGTTTCGGCGGAGATTCTTGAGAAAAAATCCTCCAACCCTGACGGGCCGACAGCGGCGGCAGAACTCAAGGCATATTTCCTGGGGAGTTGGGGAAGCCCGCAGCGCCTGGACTATGGCACAGGCCATGAGTTGAGCTTCTTGGCTTTTTTGGCTGGGATCTGGAAGCTGAATGGGTTTCCTAGGAGCACCTCGGGGGTTGAAGAAAGAGCGATCGTTTTGGGTGTGATTCAACCGTATGTATTGTTGCCAGCCTCCTGGAAGCTTGATACTGATTGGTTCCAGGTATCTAGAGCTAGTGCGAACCATCATCAAGACATATACCTTGGAGCCAGCCGGCTCTCATGGCGTGTGGGGATTGGATGATCACTCTTTCATTCCCTACATCTTCGGCTCTGCACAGTTTGCGCCAGCTCTGTCAGAGGTGGATCGGGTGCCGGAAGAGGGCTCTTTGCCTGATGCGCCTGAGCCAACTGGTGTTGCAAAAGCAACTGTAGTGGAGCGAGAACGAAGGGGAAACCTGTACTTCTCTGCCATTGGCTTCATCTACGATGTGAAAAAAGGACCATTCTGGGAGCATAGCCCAATGCTCTACGACATTTCCGGCATCAAGACCGGCTGGGCGAAGATCAACAAGGTACTTACCATGAGAATGCGGCACTGCATGGTGCACTAACAAACCTCTTAGGGCATGATCAAGATGTACAACGCAGAAGTGCTGTCCAAGTTCCCAGTGGTGCAACACTTTCCCTTTGGCTCCCTGTTTAGCTGGGATCGCGATCCTAACGCAGTACCACCACCAGCTGCAGTCCACACGACATCAGCACCCCAACCTCGACCAAGAGAAATTCCTTCCCCAGTACCCGGACCGGGAACCAAAGCCCCGTGGGCAAGGTCTCAGGCCGTACCCCCATCAGGAAGCGGAACGGCGGCGCCCTGGGCCACAGCAAGAGGCCCAGGTAGAGGCCCAGGTAGAGGCCCAGCTCTACCTGACACTTCTCGGTTACCGCCAGGGCCGGCACCTGGTGATGTTGACCCCAGAGGGGATGTAACAACCAAGGCGCCTTGGGCTAAATGATGCTACCATCTTAGCAGCATTCTGTACATATACCTTTTGCATGATATCAGTTGCATCCATCAGATGAGTAAATGATAAAAGCATGACATGTATTCACGCCACATAACTCCAAGCCCTGGGTATCATCCATATCATAAGTCAACGCTTCGTAAACATCAGCAGACCCGACATTCACTCCGAATCCGATGCATAGTCCACCAACCCCGCCACCGGCTGCGGTGTCTCTATAACCTCTCCAGCAGACGACTTTTCCGGCTCCGAGCCATTCCCAGCCGGGGATTCACCAACATCCTTCCCCTCGCCCGATTTACTCCCCGAGACCAGCAGCTTCCTCCTCTTAACCTCGGGCCTCCACACACTCCCATCACTGCTCAAGAACGGATCCACCACAGCGCGAGTATTCCCCGTCAACTCACTTCGAAACATAGCTTTCCTCTCAGCCACCAAATCCGCAGTCTTCATTCTCTTCCCATCCTTCCTCCCACCACCACCACCACCAGCCCTATCCCCCACCCCAAACAACGGCTTCATTCTCGCCCTCCTCAACATCTCGCCCTCCTCCCCTCCAAAATCCACCAACCCCGCCCTAACCCGATCACTCTCAATCTCATCAACAACCTCAATCCCCAAACTCAACTTCTCCTTCAACGCCTCCCTCTCAGCCTCCTTCCTCTCCAACCCCTTCCTCTCCACCCGAAACCCCCTCCTCAACCTCCTCGACCTCTCATACGGATCCTCCCAATCCCTCGCCTGTCTCTCCTGCAACTCAAGGATGCGATCCCGTTCCGACTCCCCCCGCTTCTTATCCTCCACTTTCCCCTCCAACGTAGCAAACGGATCCGTCCCCGCAGCCGCAAACCCCGCCAGCCCATCCCTCAGCACAATCTCCCCCTCCCTATCCATCCCCCCAGTATCCCTCCTCCTGGCCCCCTCCACAACCACATACTCCGTATTCTTCGGATCCGTCCGAATCTCAATCCACCCGCCACAAGCCCCATGCTTCATCCGGAAACTATACACCGGCGTGGAGTAATAATTCCCGACTTTCTTTTTTTCGGCGTTGAAGCGCACGCCTTGGCCGATGATGGTTTCGTGGGGTTTGCATGTCGTGCACCAGATTGCGAAGGGCATTTCGAATCGTACGATTAGGGAGCCGGGGTGGCGGGCGCGGGATCCTAGGGGGTGTTTTTTGTGGAGCGCGTTGGGGGTGGTGAGACCTTCGAGGTCCGGGGGGATGTATCGGCCCATGTCTGAGTGGGTTAGTTGTGTGGTTAGGTGAGTGGGTGGTTTGGGGAGGGGGAGGAGGGGAAGGGGGGAGGGACGTACTGAAGCCTTGCATTTTGGCGGTTTGCGGGTGGTGTTGGCTCTGTGGGATAAGAATGTAGAGTGATGGTGTGAGTGGTGGTGGTGGTAGATTGTTGGTGAAGATGATGCGGCGATGCGATGCGATGCGATACGATACAGATGGAATGGAGTTATGAAGATGTCATTGGAGGAATGGTGTGCGGATGACTCAGCGAGTTGGGGCTGGTTGTGCATAACTCTATCTTATCGTCAAAGCTGGATCATTTCACTCTATGGATCGAATGGATATAGATTGGGACTATGGACAACGAGGCCTATAAATCGACCTTGTTTTTAAAATCGAGCTTGTTGAGTATGGACATGTTGTCTTTAACTTAATGCCTGGATTATCAGCCAGCAAGAGCCTTCTCTACATATGGACTATATCTAGTTTTTTCCTCGCATCTCCAAGCCCAGACGAGATAGTCCCCAACTTGCCAGAATTGCGAATAGGCCTATCTTGAGGGTTCCAGGCAGGTCGATCAAGAGCTATTGGCTGCTTGTAATTGAATCTCTAATATGAGATTGGTTTATGAAAACAACAACCCCTCATACTGTAGTCTCCGATTAAAGATGATGGAAACATACTACTTTGTCGAATTCACTAACCCGGAGACCAAAAGGATCATGATACTATATCCCCTCTGACTACTGGTATAGAAGGTAGAAGGTGTCCCGAAAAACTTCATTATTAAGCTGTTGTAGTCCACTGTTAAACCCGAATACTATGTTCCTTCTATCGAATTCTTCACGAAGGTAAAGGAGGTAAGTATAGATTGAACTTCTCCTAATGTCAGCCTCAATTCTTACCAAATGAAAGAGTTACTAAACAATAGTAATAGTGGACTCAACAGCCAGCTCCATAACCGTGTCAAAGTCGTCCGAGTCCAACACCGTCACCCCCAGTCGTTCATAAGCACCTCGTACTCGGGGAGATCGCCCAAGAACAAGGCCCGTAATGTATCCAAGTTCCCCGTATAATGGAATGATATGTACCGTGGGATATGCATTCTTACCGGTTTCTGCGGTAGGCTTTTCATCAGCATACCACCGGCTCAGCGTGGGTACTATAATGCCTGACTCCAGCAGCCCGTTTCCAGTACATAGTTCCATGTCTGGCGTGAAATATTTCACCGTTACCTCACACCCGGGAAAGGAAACTTCAAACGCAAAGATGATAGTACGATAAAGTTTTGTTTCACGGACCAAGCCACGGAGCTGCAAGAAGCCGTCTGTCACTTCGCCAAATCTGTTTTGGCCTTTCAACGTCACGTCTGCATCGATCACAGTGGCTAAGGCCCGGGGATGCTCGAAGTGCACTGGATACCCAATTGCTTGCCTGATTCCAACCGAAGCCCAAGACCATGAAGGGGCGATATACTGCCTCGGTGGACCGGGAGGACTGGAGCAGCGATTCAAACACCAGCCTAAATCGGTAATCAGGGAGCTTCGCCACAGACCAGCGAGGTATTCGTCTCCCAACCTCTGCGAGACCTTATTTGCAATACCCGAAATGGCTGGGAGACTATCGGAAATGGAGGTAAGATCTCGACGCATATAAGCTTTTACATATTCCCGCCATGTCCATAATGGCCGATCCAGGCTTGCCGCGAATTTGCGGTGGCCAAGCAACTGACGTTCATCAACATGTAACATTCGACACTCCCAGACCACCCTGTTGGGAAGGTAGTGGACTGTCCGCCGTGCCAGGAGATCTTCCTGGAATGTCCATCCTCTGTCATATAACACCTCCCCCCATTGTCTGCTCGATATTTCCTTTACCTTGATTGGTATCCGCTTAAACATATCCTCTGCTGTGGTGAGGCGTGAAAAGAGGCAAGACTGGGAATGATCCTTCTCCGTAAAGTCGAACCGGACTTTTTCCTCCGATAGTCCTCGCCCCCTAAGAATAGGGGCGTGGGGATCGGGAGATGAAGCCGCCACAATGGTGAGATACGCGTTTTCGAAAATGCTCGCCATATTCTGGGACTCTCTTTCCCAGTCTTGTTGATCATCCTGGATGATACAAAGAGAATCGACCCAGATATAATCAACTCCTAAGTAGCCAGTGATTTCAATAGCATCTTGAAAAAGTCGCGGCAGCCTATCCCAAGGAATCTGATCTCTGAAGGTCTTGTAATTATCCTGAATAAGCATCAAACGGATATGATTCTCTTGCCCCCAGCAATAACTCAATGCTGTATAGGATCCCTCTTGGTCCTGTGATGGCTCTACAAGCTTGCAACATTGTTTTCTTGCATTCACTTGCAGAAGTCGCCTTGGTAGTGGCAGCGGCTCTATAGCTTGGCAGCTTGCATGGGTTTTGTCACACTCGGAGAGACAGTCGGAGATAAAGTCATAAACCCCCTGATCATTGGAGTGGTTAAAGATCATGGCCCCACTCCCAATGAAGGGAGTCTCAGACCAGGCTGGAATATCATTCTCTATGACTATCCGCAACAAATCCTGGCAGTTGAGTGCTCATTCGAAGAACAAACCAATACCTTTGAACACTTCGATGCAATCTATCCCACCATACAGTGGATAGGCGTCAGGATGGGTTTGTCTGATATCAGCGATAAATATGGTGTTTCCTGGCCTTATCTTGAGCTCGAAATCTATGGGAGACCGGGAGTTCTCTACATAATGTCCGAAAACACGTGTCAGAAATGAACAAAACTGGCAGTCATCCTCGGCCACCCAGTCATGCACATCAAGCTCCAAGCACTTGTCTTCATTGATAAAATGATCCGGGTGGAAACCGTAAGGTGACAGGTTATTACAGACTCGACATCTGCTTGGAGAAGGCCCGCAGGTCTCGAGCTCGTATCTCTTCTTCCTTGTTTCATAATCATCATCGACGGAATTCCTATCTATTTCGAGTCTCAACTCCTGCATGCGTTCTTCGTATTGAATTTTGCGAGACATTTTCCGAATGCACGCTGCAACACTTTGAGAGATACTGACAATCACCCCACCCAACAAAAAACATGCGTCAACCGCAATGAGAAAAACCGCCAGTGAAGGGGAAAGATATCGAGCACGGTTGGCAGTTCTCATTCTTATCAACAATTCCGGACGACCCCGCACCCAAGATATCTTTTACCTGTCCCAATGTTCCGGTTGATTCAGTTGACGGCCTTGCAGGGATGTTGCCTGTTGGGCTTGATAGAACACCCAGTCCGCATTACACCGTACATACGTGTTTTGACACAGCCACACGCTTCAAAAGACACCGTTAAAACACCAAGCACTTTTTAAGAGCCCCGTTAAGTATCTAAACCCTCGGTCCTTGATACAGATCTACGGTCTGAACTTATTCAAACACCTGGTTCAGACCTATACTCTGATATTGCGTATAGAGGAAGTTCCCTTCCCCCCCCCCCCCCTCTTTCCCCCATCCCAGATCTCTTCTCCCAGATTTATGGACAGTCACTTTACCGTAATCATTTGATCGAATGCCTTCCAAAAAGCCCTCGGAGCTCCCCACAAGATCCGTAAATCGAGTGTCAGTTTCACTATTTATAAATTGTTGACTTTTGCATGTCTTGATCAGTCGTATTTAATCTAAAGCACATTCAAATCGGGGGAAATGACAACTAACCCCCTCGGTGATCACACACCTGTCACCTCCTCACCACACTTGATGATCATGCACTACTACAACCCTCTAGAACCCTATATACAAACCCTCATCTATTGGAATATACTTTATTCAAGTATACCTCACTCCAACCGCAGTGACCTATGGACTCTTCTTCCTCATCTACCCATCCATCCACCAACTGACCATCCACCCCAACCCAATTCAATTCCAATCAACCCATTCGTGACCCCTAAACAACCTTCCACATCTCCCACCCCGAAACAAGGGTACTCACCACCATCCCCACCCCCACCCCCAACTGCTCCACCTGAATCCACCCCAGGAACGTCCCAGGGATAAGCAAGTCACATGCATCCCCAACCATCTTCTTGAAAAGACCAAACCGAGTGACATTTCCTGCTGTTAGCGTCTTTGTACCTTTCTCTTGCTTATCTGCTTCAGTTGACGCTGAAGAAGAAGAAGAAGAATAAGAAGAAGACATAACCGAAGATAAAAAAGAAACCCCCGCCCCAAGCAGCGAAAATGACAAGGCATAGAACCAAAACTTATTTGCTTCTGTGAGGATCAATTTATTCAAGGGTGCGGGGAGGGGATAGATGGATGTTGCGTGCAACTATCACCCATTTATTCTTCATTAGCTCAAATATTCTCAAATCTAACGTCGATTTTCATCAATAGCATACATACATACATACATACATACATACATACATACATGCATAACACATGTATACCCAAACACAAACACCAACTCCAAACAAAATAAAGCAAAAACTCAACAAAAAGAAATAGGAAAGAAGGAAGAAAGAAACTTACAAGCGTCAAATCCTCCAACAGAAAATAACACCCGAAACAACTCCATTTGGTGATTTCTAGGACTTGAGTCAACATCCCACTTCCACTTCCACTTCCACTTCTACTCTGCGTAGCTGTAGTAGGTGTAGCCAACAAAGCCAACACGCGATTGAAGCACTCGATGAAGTTGAAGAAGCGGAGGAAACGTCTTGCTATTTCTCTCATCAATAATCATCTTTTTTTTTTTTAATTGTTTACTTTACTCCGTACATCCTAGGATTAGAGGGAGGGAGGGAGGGAGGGAGGGAGGGAGGGAGGGAGGGAAGGAGGGACCTACTCAACGCTAACTGCTGCTTTGCAATCCCGAAACGTGAAACAGCCACATGGTTTAAATCGGGGACTTGGAGAGCAAGGACGCAGAGGGATTGGATTAATCGGAGGGTTTTTTCTAGCCCTGGTGTGGTGCGGGTGAAACGGGAGAGGTGGGTGAGCATTTCTCTTATTCTTGGTTTCTTATTCTTTGGTTCGTTGTTTGGGGCTGTGGGGCTTTGGGTATGGAAAGGTATATACTAGTCTTATGGGGTGAGGAGGGTTGATGTATAATTGTAAGTGTGGTAGTGAAGGTGAGGGTGTCACGGGGAAATAGACAAGGGGGCTGGCGGTATCGCGATATGGCGGATCGGGTCCGGTATCCGCTTATCTGATCCATCTCACTATCACTATCATATGCAGAACAGTAGTATTTGTAACAGAATACTTGCAACAACGCTAAATATTTACCGACCCTTTCCACCCGAAATATCCTGTCCCAACCGGTAGCCTCCCACCTTCTCCCACTCGACCTTCTGTCTCGTAATCGGCAACTGTCTCCGCAGCCCCTTGAACGCCCCCTCCGCCGTGTTCACAAACGTTCGGTTCAGCTCCTCCTGGTAATCCCGCTCCGCAGCCGCAATCTTTGAGATGATCGCCCCAGCATCCACCGATGGCACCGTCAAACTCACCGGCTTGGTGGTGTTGAGCGCCACATTTCCATCTTCGTAGTAGTGCACATCGACCTTGATCTGGCCGGAGATGGTGGTCGAAGAACCCACGGGAAGGGTGTAGATGGCGCGGAAGCGGCCGTTCCTGTTACCATAGCATTAGCACTGTCCCCATATAATACGATGAGGGTGAAGGCGGAGTACCAAAAGTTATTCGGCGAGTAGCGGTTCGCAACCAGAACAATTGCCACGGCACTGTCGTCCTCGATCGGGTAGACGCCGTACGAGCACGAGCGGTAGTGTTCGGCGGCATGTGCGGAGAGGGATTTGAGGAGGGATTTACTATCCAGTCTGATCAGCCTGTCATTCCAAATCTGTCGGATGAGGGGCTCACATAAAGTCCGCGTTCTGCGACTCCAGAACGTACGACTGTGCCGCGGATGCTTCCTATACCCAATCGATCAATATCCCGTCTTCCTTGTAGCTTACCTACTACCCACCTGTGTAATATGGTCCACCTCGAACGACGTCTGGCTCTCCACGTCAAAGTATCGGTTCCCCTCGAGTTTGTTGTATTCACTGATCAGGACCTGTGGGTGTCAGGGATGTCAGGGGTCGGTTGAGGGACGGGCAGCATACCTCCTGGCTGGCGCCGGGAAGCTTGACAGTCGCGAGCTGTGACTGGTTGTAGCGCTCAAATGCCGGCGCGAGGGAGGGGATGATGTCGGGGCCGTCGGAGGTGAGGGCTTTCACGTCTGCAGAGCTGTTCAGTACGGAGGACGGGGTCGCATGCGGGGTGGGAAGGAGAGTAGTTGGGTGGACGGAGTCGGATTGGCATACCTGCAACGACATCTGCGAGCTGAGGACTGCGTTAGTCGGATTCAGGAGTAGCAAGTATAGGAGGTGGGATAGGAGGGGCCTACCTCGCCGGGCGGGGCACCCTCGATGAAGGAGGATGCGAGTTCGATGGTAGACGCCATGAACGATGTGGATGGCACGAAACAGCTGGGATCAGGAGTATCAACGGAAGAAGAGGATGTATCAAGGATGCAGCAGAGGAGGGGCAGCTGTTGACATGAAGGTGAAGCAGCTGGAGCTCCGGTGTTCCAGCCCGACGGGGCTAGCGCGACATCCGCGGCCCGCACGTGGCCCCGAGCTATGGATGCGGCCATCCGCTGGTAGCCATCTATCTATACGGCGTTACGACGCAACATCGGAGCAGTGGGTGGTGATTATCATTAGATTATGGAGAGGAATGCGCTTCCTATGTATAACAACCGAAAGAAACGCCGACCCCATCGACCAAACTTCGCTAAGCAGCATCAATGTCGCATGTCTACAGTGAGAACCGGCTCAGCCAGCTACTCGATGCTCATGTTCATAAACCCATCGTTGGTCTCGGTCATCCCCTGCAGCCCAACCCGCTTGAGGGTCCCCGTGTGGTTGTTGCCATTCCGCGGGCCACTTTCTGTGACCGGCCGGTCCGGGAAAAGCGAGCCCAGGTTCGATCGCGGTGGCCCCCAGATGCTAGGGCTCGTGTCCTTGACGACCGGCGAATTCGGCATGATCGGACTGCTCTGCGCGCTCATGCTGGGCGACACTGCCCGTCGTTTGAACAGATTCGGATCAAAATCGTCATCCCGACGACGCTTCCTCTTGAACTCGCCCAGGAAGCTCGAATGAGCGCCCTGCGTTTCACTCCGCGAGCTGGGCCGCTCGCTCGGTTTGGCAAACTCTGTATGAGATCCGACCGTGGTGGACGGGGTCAGGTCCATCGCCACGTCGTCTTCCGACACCGAAGAAGCCCCGTGTCGACGTTGGGGCGGGGGCGGCGTGCGGTAACGCTCGTCAAACGAGTTCCAGAATTCGACGCCTCCGGAGTTTCGATTCGCCTGTTCGATGAACTTCGGTTCATCAGGGGTGGTGATCCCGCCCTTTTCAGGTATATCCTCCGGAGTGTGCCCCGGGCCAACAGGGGTGGTGTCGAGAGATGACAGGCCCCCCGAGGGAGATTTTGCCTGGACTTCAGGCTCGCTCTCTTTTACTTGTCGAATCACCTCGGCTTCCCGCTTCGCTTCACTATCAATGGGGGCAGATTCCTCCATCAGTGCAGCCCGAATGCGCGCAAACGTCTTCGTTTTAGGCTACATAGAGTTAGCTGCGATCCACACGACTAGGAACTAAAAACCTACCAGTAGACTCCCCCGGCGGGTAACAGCACGTCGGATCACCCCCAAAGGCCCGCCCTCGGAGTTTGATGTGCTGGGGCTCTGACCACGCGCAGCGCGGTTCTCGCCCTCGTCGCTGACATCCGACAGACGCAAATCCCGTGTGCCCAAACTCAGACTTCCGCGTCGGGGCCCCGCGCCAAAGTAGCCTCCATTCTGGCCCTCGATGCTTTTCATCACGGGCGGGGACAGCGGTCCCGGACTTTGCTTGGAACTGCCGCTCGCACTGCTGGAACTATGTCGGCTGCGTCCCTTGCGGAACCGGGCGCGCTGGAAGCTCAACAAGCTCGCCGCTGCCTGCGAATAGCCACCAATCCACTCGCTCCCCGGGCTCGACACGTTCCCGACCGCAAAAGGGCTCATCCCGCCTCCCAACCGCTTGGCCTGTGGTGTGTTAGTGATCATCATGTCATCGCGATCGCCGACCATGGGCTCGTCGTCCTCATCACTGCTGCTCGTGTCAGACTCCATCATGTTGACGCTGGATACGGAGCTCGAGATCGTGGCCCGATCGGCCGGGTTGGACGTGGAGAACTGAAGGCCGGAGGTCGAGCCGGGCGAACCACGCCGTTGCGGGATATTCACCCCTCGTCCGCCAATGGTCGGGGATGAATCCGGAGACGCTTCTGCAAGGGTCGAGTGATGAAGATTGGTGCAAGCCCGCGAAAAGTCCAAGCCACGCGAACGACGGGGCAGGACCGAGCCCGGCGAGCCGTAGATGTGGGAGGAGTCGAGTTTCGGTGAGAGCGGGGCACGATTGGATACGGATAACGGTCCGGATGCTCTGGAAGGGAGGTTTAACGAGAGGCCATGCATGGACGACCGCTGCGGTGTTGCTGGGGTCGCCGGGGTTGCTGGCGTCGAGAGGAGTGAGGAATCATCTTTGCTGGGAGGTCGAGAATCTTCGTGATTGATCGGCGTAGCGGAAACTGGTTTTGCCGCGTCGCTCAATGAACGGGTGTTCGGTGAAGGGCGCAATGGAGGCCCAAGAGCAGGACTCTTGTCTCCGACATGGTCGGTGTCGGTGCCTGAACCGACTTGCTCGGTCCGCTGCGACAGTTGTTCGCTGAGCCGGCTCGCAAATGGAATGGCCAAGCTGTGCGATAAAGTTGAGGGGTTGGTGGACGACGTCATTTTCGCAGCTGAAACCACTTTTTACACGTGTCAATGCGGCCGCTGTACGCCTCAGACCGCATACAGCATCGCGAGCTTCTTCACGCGAATTTATTCCGGCGGTTATTTCAGGTGTAACGATAACGGGGGACAGTATACTGGGTAGAGACGGTGTGGCGTTCACGGGATGCGGGGAGGATAGTTCCGGCTATCGTCTGGATGGGATGGGAGGGATAAGCGTCAACGCATGACAGAAGATCAACACGAGAGCAGGACGCGGTTGAGGCCATCCGGAAGAGAGCAGCGCCTCGAGGCTCGCCTGCCTTGGCTCCATCGGCGCCCTGACGTCCTCCGCCCCGTCCGGCCAATCACCACTCCTCTGCCCCGCCTTCGGGAGATGCGCTCTGATTGGTGCGGTTAGCTCGTACCGGTACCGTACTACGGAGTATAGCAGTACTAGTAGTACGTTAAGT
This sequence comes from Aspergillus carbonarius ITEM 5010, assembly GCA_001990825.1. NCBI lineage: Eukaryota > Fungi > Ascomycota > Eurotiomycetes > Eurotiales > Aspergillaceae > Aspergillus > Aspergillus carbonarius. The sequence continues at coordinate 1,241,640 of KV907495.1, forward strand.
CAGCTGGACCCTGATCCCATCGGAGACATCTCCGATCTCCTATCAAGGTGTATCATATGGAGAAGTCAGGTACATCAATCTAAGCGACTATACAAAACCAGAACACAAGCCAATCATCCTACACAATCTGCATGTCGTCGTTCAATCATCCAAAAAGCATCTCTACCGGCTTCAAGCCAGACTCATTGCCGTGCTAATCGGCGCAACATACCACTCCCAGTCATTGCACTTGGCCATTTCATCCGAGGCACCAACCGGTGACCCCTTCAGCATGTCACTGTCTCGGGCCTGCCACACCTTGACAATCACCGCTCTCGTCCGAGCAACATTCGACACGCTGGACTCGGCCATGGCTGCCAACGCCCGTAGGACAAGCGGCCGTCCATATACCACGTTCTCGCCGCTAGAGTCCCGCCAGACCTCATCATGCAAGGGGTCGAGCTCCACTGCAGCGACGAAAACCGGCCATGTCATGCTTACAAGGGACCCAGAGTCGAGCATGTCCGACACCAGTCGCAGGATTCTTCGCACGTAGCTAACAACCAGTGGCGTAGAAGGCGATGCCCCATACAGGGCACAATGTAGATACAAAACGGCTGCCAATCGTTTCAATTCGGCAGCAGATCGAAGACTCCCGTCGTCATCGTCATCAATATCCTGGATCAGACTCTCTAGTCTGCGGCCCAGGGAGGCTGATCGTTGAGCAAATGTTGCGCGAGCAGCGTCAGAAGGGAGCTGTCGCCTCGTTCGGCTCATTTCTGTGATCGACGACAAAATCGAAACCAATTCCGGGCTACAGCCCATCCACAGGTCGATGTGGCGTTCGTTCTCTTGCCAGTAGTCGGTGCCAAACAGCACTTCCTCGCCACAGGCGGTGCGTCCCATGACATCCTGGAAGGCGAAGAAGAGCTCAGCAAAGGCAGAGACCGGATCCAGAGCGTGACGAGGCCGAGAGAGCGTCGATTGCTGCTGTCTTCGTAGACGAATCAAGTCTTTCGCGCCTTTCAAGTGGATCGTCCAGCGTTGGTCACAGTTGTCCACAATCTCGTACTGACACAACATCATCATAATTGCCAACACCTCCGGGTCCGCCGAGCAGACCACTGAGCCCTCAGTGGCAAGTCGGTGACGAAGGCCCCGCAGAGCCTCGGATTTGAGCCTCAGCCCGATTACACTGTAGGACGAGTCGAACCGCGACCAGTGACACGCCCCTAGAGCTTGGATGGCTTTGAACAAGATGGGGGACGCAGACATGCAGAAGGGAAGAATAATCGAGGCAAAGGGCGAGAGTAGCTTCGAGCTAGCAGTAGTCCGGGGACACACTTGCTGGAGATAGTAATCAAAGAGGAGCCCTTGATTGGACTCCGATAGATAGGGAAACATCGACAAAGGCGGGGTCAGCTGTGGAGATGGCGGTGGGACAGGGGAGCAGTCGGAATTGTCTAGCATCGACAAGGACCAATCCGAACTCTCTTCGCGCAAATCATCGTGCCAAAGACTCTTGCGCTTGTCGCGGACCACCAAGGCATTCAACTCGTCACAGGCGACGTTGACCTCGTAGGGCTGTTCGAAGGTCGAGACCCCACTGTTGACGAACCCCCACGACTCGACCAGTGGGGTAGGACACCATTCCTGATCGTCGAGCAGAAAGGAGGCTGCGGCGGCGGGCGAAGGCTTCGAGGGAGGCCCGCCGGCAGCCCGAGCCTTACTCCAAACGCCGGCTCTGCCAAAGGCTAGGCCGCGGCTGAGGAACTCCGATTCCCATTTCAGGACCAGTTGGGTTGAGCATACTAGGCCTTTCTCGAGGCACCTGGTGCAGATCGGCTTTCTCAGATCGCAGCGGACTCGACTCGCGCGGCATTCCTTACAGCCACTGCGACTTCGGGTCTTGACCGGACCCACGCGGTCTGCAGCCTTCTTGCGTGGCATCCGACAGGGGATCTTTACATGGCCGGGCAGTCCTGCGGATTGGAAGAATCCTCTGGCTCCGGAACGGGTTGCAGGAGCAAAGAGCAGCAACCCCTCTGGGTGGAGGAGACTGCGCTTCGGTTGGAGTCAACCCGTGGCAAAAGCGCAACCAACGTGACCAGAGAGGGGCACCGGCGATTTCAGGGATTGACCGGCGCAACAAGACCGAGCTGGACCCAACAAGATGCCTGCAGGAAGCAATCGATTGGCCTGGACAGCTCGCCGGATAAGAGCTGCAGTGGCTTAATCTCAACGACCAGCGAACAACGGGCGAGGCTTATCGACACTTATCGAGTCGCTCGGAGGTCTCTCGGGCCCGTGACTAATATCGCCAGATAAGCGGAGCCACCCGCTTCCGCTCCGGCGTACAGCCTGGGGCATCAGCGGGCTGCCTCCCAGCGAGACACTATAAATTGTGGCATCGGTAGTATACAGATACCGCCCCAGCGGTACTTGCCCGAGGGCTGCAGGGAACACGTCATTCATGACTTCTAATCGAAGGTATGCAATCTCAGTCTTCCAACACAGTCCAGCACATATGTCGTCCACTCTCATACGTCCCCTGTCTCTCATTATCCTCCGGCGGATCTCTTAAGCCCACGTCGTGGGCCCGAATGTTTCGTTGGCTTTCAGCTCCAGCCATGGAGTACCCTTGCTATCCACCGTCCCAGCGTTGACCGTATTGCCCCACCAGTTGAAGGTAATGCCCGGGAAGGTCAACGCAAAGAATATCACAATGGCTGCAACAGCAACCCCCGAATCCAACGCGGCAGAGAGCACATAGTTGTATTTGGCCCACCACAGCGGCTTACGGCCCTTGATGATCTGTAGTATGTTAGAGCGGCTGCCTCCATGACTTGAGATGGTGTTCCTTACCTTGTTGAAGATAAGACTGACCACAAATGCCGTGGAGTAATTGATACCCGTCTATCACCATCAGTCAGCGCCTCAAAGTCTCGTAGATAGGGCTTCACATACCGCGGGAGGCAGGTTACCGGTGCCTGCAAAGAAGATTGGCCAGTGGATGGCGTCCAAGAACCGTGATTTGGGATATCTCTTGCGCAGCGCAAACGTAATAATAGGGAGCAGTGCCCCAATCCAGAAGAAGTGCAGGAGACCGGAGTAAATCTTTCCAACGTTGTATAGCCGGGAAGGGCCAATTGCTACACTTTGTCAGTGATAGACTGTTGAGCTTGCACGGACTGAACATACCTCCCCACAAGACTGCACTGTTATAGTTGACCCGACCCTGTGGACAGGTGAAATCATCCGGTTGATCCTCAGAGCACACGTCGCTCACGTTCCCCAGCATCCATAACAAGACACCATCTTCCCAGGCCAGGTGTCAGTTGTCAGTTATTGAAGAATGGTGCAGCACTCACTCTGTGTCAGAGTTCCAAGTATGCAGGCGATCAGCTGGGCAACAAACAGCGTCCTGCGTGGGACTTTCATGTACATTCCAAGCTAGAGAAAAACGGGTGTCCTGTATTAGCAGGGCTCCGGTGAGACTCGTGGACTTAACCAACCTTCATGTCTGCACCATAATACATAGCTTGGCTAAGCCCAGTGTATGCATAGAACTATTGTCTCGGTTAGCAAAAGCAGGCCCCGAACAGCCTCCCAACGGCTCGTACCTTGAAAATCAAAAGAACAAGCGGTCTTCCCTTGAGAAGGTAGCCAGACACGATCTCTCCCAAGACAGTCAGGCAGTTACTGTTAAGGTTTGCTACAGCATATACTGTTCCGACAGGGATCACATAGATCGCGGCCAGAGCTAAGGTGATAAACAACCCCCAGAACGGAAGTCCAGTGTCCCATACATATTGGGTCATAATGGAAAGGGCCACGATAATGACCTTTTTATAGTTAGCTTGTTCATCACTATCAGGGGAAAGGGGTACCGACCGTCAGAATAGCGTACCACCACCACGGTACATCAGGATACCGGGAAAGCAGCCTGGCGTGGATGTCCTTCTTATTTTCGCCCCGAAATGTACGGATGATATCTTTCGTATGATATAGTAACACATGTGTGATCAGGCAAGTCAAGACAGCAAACCCCACTCCGTAGCTCAAGGAGAAGGTCACGGGCAGAAAAATCGGGCTATACGCCTTGTACTTCTCCTCACTAATGGCACCCGAACTGTCCAATATCCGACTTGAATTGTAAAGGTTTCCGGTGTTGTCATATGCATCAGAGCTTGTGAGGGGAAGATAGGCCGTGAACCACGTATTAGTATAGTAGAGAATCGGGGCCGCTATAGCATAAACACAGAACCAGCCTGCAAAGACGTTGGCTTGAGCCCAGTATGGGATAGTCAAGGGCGAAGTGTTGTATGCAATCTGACTCCAATCGAAAGTTGTTGGCATGTACCCAAGCCCTGTCGTCATACCGAAGAGGTTGTTGACGACCTTGTTATCTGAAAACGATGTCAGCTGTGCTATCTTCTTCTCAAGAAGGGCTCACCTACTAGGAGCTGCCCAGCAAATAAAAGCAAAAGTACTCAGTCCAGTAAAGATATAGCCAGGGAACCAGTACCAGCAGAAACTTCCGATGCAAGCGTACATGAAGAACCGATACCGAGAGATCTTCCAGCCATCGGCCATTGGGTTGGCACCACTGTGCAGTGTTTGGAAAAGCGCGGCATTAGCCAATGTGGAAGGCCAGATCTAATGCAGTCAGTCGAAGTTGGTCTCCTAACTGTTCTCAACAACCTACCATCTGAGGGGGCTCAATGATGTATCGGTACGAGAGCCCAGCAAGGCCAAGACCAAATAGCTGCATGGATAGCGACAGCAATATTTGATATCCGACCGGTGTTGACATCTTCAGATATACCTTTTGTGCTTGGATGATAGCACTCGCCTATGATGTGTCAGTGTATCTCTGAGTCTGGCATCCTAGATTGACAAACTCACCCAGGACTGGTTGAAACTGAGGTTAGACATGATCGTAATCACAGCATGTTCCTTGATATTGAAATGGTGGTCTGGGTTTATGTCCAAATCCCACCGTCCAAACAAGCGGACCTTCATGATAGGCAGTGCTTTGGCAAAGAAACATCCCACGGGGTAACTAAGCAGCTGCGCCACCAGGGAGGTAATTGTCACACTCGGATACCGCATAGAGAAGAACTGATTAACGCCTGTACCGAGCTCGAGGGATGTCAGTAAGTTAAACAGCATGAGCCCAACGGTATACCTACAAGTGTGAAGACGACACCCAGGAACCACATTCGGAATGTGTTCACTGGTAAGGTAGGATCATCCGTGTTCGGCACATTGGCTCGCACTTCCAGGTAAGGGGAGTTGTCCGAGTCAATGGTATATTCAATGTTGCTGCTTTCTCCAAGGGCAATTTCTAGGGCATCCTCACTGGCTACGGGCTTCTTAGAGATGCCATCGTCACGCAGTGTTGGAGCCCCCGCATGTTCCTCAACATCTGCGTCTTGCATTGTCTCTGACAGAAAGCGAGCCATGAAACATGCACTATTTAGCACTCCCCAGCGGACTGGTCTTCTCACAAACGACAACCAACAAGCTCGAGATACCAGTTCCGATGTTGCGGCAAGAAAAGCAGCCCATCCGACAGTCCCATCTTCGCCCTTTTATAGCGGGATACCGCCGCCAGAACTTACCCGGGGTGTCGTATCAACCGACTTCCATATCGCAGAGCAGATAGGCCCGAGGGGAGAAACGGATAGATAGTTCAGTGCATCGTAGGCTTATCCTGATAGAAAATGCCGAACGATCACACTGGCACAAGCTTAATGCGAGGTGAAGGACAGACATGCAGCAGCAACCGTTATTGGACCCATGGCGAGCCCAGGGCAAGCCACCGAACGGCTGCTAGGTTTCCAGGGGCAATTGGGTAAGGTCCAAGCGAACGAATAACCGGCAACGACGGGTGAAATCGCCCGGGCATCCAGTGGTTAAAGCCTTATTCAGAACAAGCCCGGGCTGTGACCAATCTAGTCCTATCTCGCATTCAGGCTAATGCAGCCTATTTGCCATCCGGCAGTGTCGAGCCATTCTCGCAGCGATGATTCGACATGCCAACTGCCGGCGGGGATGATGTTCTCGGTCTTGCTCCGGACACAGCAGGCTTGGCCGGCCGACGTCGGCGGCGGGGCGGGCCTACAAAGCACGCAGCGATAAAGCTCAGGTGGGCCTGGGATAAGACGCGTTGGACTGTGCACGCGGGGATTCTCAAGGCGACTGCTCGATAAGCACCGCGTGGACCTTCCTGCCTATCGCCGACATCTGATGATCCATTGGCCCTCATTGTCGCCATTCTAGTATCGTAGTATAAAGAGCCATCTCAGTAAACTCTCCAAGCCCTCTTTAATCCCTCCCAGCAAGGCGCTTGGAACACTCTCTCAATTCCAAAAGTCCCCCATTTGGAGCGGCGTTGATCAAGGAATCTTTGTACCTTTCCCTTCCCCACACCGTATTCACGGTCGCTCGCGACAATACACGATTCACAATGGCGATCACCAAATCCTCCTCAATCCTGATCGTCGGTGCTGGTACCTGGGGTTGCTCGACTGCCCTTCACCTGGCTCGCAGAGGTTACACCAACGTGACCGTCCTAGATCCCTACCCTGTCCCATCCGCCATTTCCGCAGGAAATGACGTTAACAAAGTCATTTCCTCCGGTCAGTACAGCAACAGAAAGGATGAGATCGAAGTGAACGAATTTCTGGGGGAACAAGCTTTCCAGGGCTGGAAGAACGACCCTCTCTTTCAACCGTACTATCACGATGTCGGTCTTCTCATGTCAGCTTGCACCTCAGCTGGCCTGGACCGCCTGGGTGTTCGTGTGAGGCCTGAGGAGGATCCAAACATGATTGAGATGTCACGCCCAGAGCAGTTTCGTGATCTGGCACCCGCTGTGCTCAAGGGTGATTTCCCTGGCTGGAAAGGTTACTTCCTTCGCTCCGGTGCCGGTTGGGCCCATGCTCGAAACGCCCTGGTTGCGGCCGCAAGGGAAGCACAAAGGCTGGGGGTCAAGTTTGTGGCTGGATCGCCAGCAGGCAGAGTTATCACTCTGATTTTCGAGAACAGCGATGTCAAGGGTGCCGTAACTGCGGACGGCAAAATCTGGCGTGCGGAACAAACAATCCTGTGCGCTGGTGCAAATGCAGGACAATTTTTGGATTTCAAGGACCAGCTGCGCCCGACTGCCTGGACGCTCGTACACATCGCCTTGAAGCCCGAGGAGCGTGCGCTCTACAAGGATATGCCGGTCATCTTCAATATCGAAAAGGGCTTCTTCTTTGAGCCAGATGAGGAGCGTGGCGAGATCAAGATCTGTGATGAGCATCCAGGATACACCAACATGGTCCAATCCTCAGATGGAAAGCTACAGAGTCTTCCCTTCGAGAAAACCCAGGTCCCCTTGGAGTCTGAGAAGAGAGTCCGTGCACTTCTCAGAGAGACCGTGCCTCAGTTGGCAGATCGCCCATTCAGCTTCGCGAGAATCTGTTGGTGCGCTGACACCGCTAACCGCGAGTTCATCATTGACCGTCACCCCCAGCATAAATCATTGATTCTGGGGTGTGGTGCTTCTGGCAGAGGTAAAACCCCTCGTTTGTGGGATAGACAATTTTTGCAATTGCTGACGGATTGTCATTGAACAGGCTACAAATACCTACCATCCATCGGAAGCCTGATCGTCGATGCCTTGGAGGGCAAGGTCCCTCAGAAGATCCATGAGCTCATAAAATGGAGCCCAGAGATTGCTTCAGACAGAAACTGGAACGACACCTTGGGCCGATTTGGAGGACCCAACAGGGTTATGGACTTCCACGAGGTCAAGGAATGGACCAATGTACAGCATAGGGACATTTCCAAGTTGTAATAATAATGGCACATAATGAATATCCCAAAATTAACGGCATCAAGCGGACAAAGTAAGCATGTGCTCTGCTAAACAGCAAACAGAAACAGTGCAGAAGGAATGATACATCAACCATTTGTGACTCTAGGGTATCATAGAAATAGAACAGAGGGATAGAAAATGAGCTCAAATCTACCTCTCCTGAGAGGCTGCGGCTTCTGCAAGCTGATAGGACTCCCGGGCATCCCACAGACGAGTGGCAGAGCCATGACCTGATAGTTGCTGTTCCTCATCACCAGGAATCTTGGAGAAACCATCCGGTCCGATTGTTTCATCTCTTCCATAGGGGCTCTCGCAGCCCACTGACCGAAGGGCTGGGTAATAGCGTCGGTACGAGAAGTAGGCGACGAGCAATCCAAGAAGCGATCCACAGGTGACATCGTATACATCATGGCGATAATCATCCAGACGAGAGATGGCAATCAACAAAGCGCAGAGAAAGGGCACAAAGGCCACGAGACAGCGACCGAGATCGGTCCGTGGTCTAAATACATGCATTTGGCCAGAAAGAAACCTAAGCATCCAGTCAACGTAGTCGTGAGGGAGTTGCGGCTTGCCAACTTACAATGACAAATAACCCAGTCCACTAAATGAGAAACTACTGTGGCCACTGGGGAAGCTCCTCCATCCTTCTTGGAGAATGTGCTCGTTGGGCTGTGTGCAGACTGTCCACGAAACCAATGAGTCCTCGGGAGTACCCTTCCGTGGGATACAACGCGAGATCAGATCAGGGCGGGGTCGCCCGACGGCGTTCTTTATGATGTCCGTGATGAGGCTCGTTAACATCAACGCGATGAGAAAGCCAAGCAGAGTGACTTGGACCTTGTGAGGGTATGGACGGAACACGGCAGCCCAGGCAAGTAGGATGAGAAACGGGATCACTCCGGCATAGATGATATTCCACACTGTAGGCCGACAGTAAACATGGAGAAGAAGTAAGCATGTCGGAAGGGGTTAATTCTCACCGACGGGGACCCGTTCCACGAGGGCATAGGGAAACTGGATAGATCTATTGTCTAGGGAGAACATGCGATGGAATGGGGTCGCAAACATCTGAATCTGCAGAGAACATCGAATTAGCGTCCAGGTTTTCCAAGGAGCAAGTTTGAAGGCGAACCAGGATCCATGCGCCTACAATGCACGCCAGCGCGACCGTGTCGATGACCGGGTATGAGCGCTGATAGAGACGGGACATTGTGCCAGTTGCTTCGACCACAGGGGAGCGAGGGCTTGCTGAGCCAGCAGCAAGACCACTGCGAGGCATTTCTGAGGGACTCAGTCGGAGGATGCCAGATTATCGATAAGGTAGTTTGGTAAGTTCAACCCAAGGACGGAGTAGGAGGCCGTACCATGCAAGAGGTGGCCTGGCCGCCCGAGCGAGCACGGGCCAACCACGCCGGATCTCCGCACTGCGCCGCCTCGACCTGACCACAAAACACTACTACTACCACCTATCACCGTCCATCCAGTCAATTCGTTCCCTTCGCTGCAACGTCGCTTTCAGTCAATTCTTCTGCTGTTCGACTGCCACCAACATCATGGCTGACGCTGGCCAGCCACGGTCCCTCGCAACTGCATTTGCCCCGCCACCTCCGCTCTGGAAACATTTCACACCCGATAATCTGAAGAAGCTTGAAGTGATCAAGAAGGAGGCATCCAAGGGTGAGGATGGGAAACCGCAGCGAAAGAAGTGGTCGCCTTCTGAATTACGCGCTCTGGATCTACCGCCAGAGCTTCGGTTTCTTGTGCCCCCAGCGATACCTAGCTCTGGACATTACAGCGTGTTTGGAGAACTCCAAAGCGTACGTGCGCAATTGTCCCCACGCTGTGACCCTGCTACTTACACGATTATTCCCAGCTTTCGACCGCTCTTCCCTCCTTGAAGGACCAAGGCATCACTCAGCTCTACCCCTCCTCCCCGCCAGCAGACACCGACCGTCAATCGCCTTCGGAGCCGTCCCGACCTCTCAACCACGCATATTATCTTCTGAAGATCAGCAAATCCCTCCTTCTAAACTTTCTTGAATTTGTTGGTGTTCTTTCCATATCTCCAGAGCAGTTTGAATCCAAAGTCGAGGATTTGCGCAACCTTTTCATCAACGCACATCATCTCCTCAACTTATATCGACCACACCAAGCGCGCGAATCACTGATCATGATGATGGAAGAGCAATTGAGCCGAACGAGGGAAGAAATCCAGCAGATGGACAGATTGAAGGCCGAGATCACAAGTGTCCTGGAACGTTTGGAAGCGGATGGTATCGCAGCGCAGTCATCTGCCCAACAAACGGATGAGGACGGCAAACAGAGTTCTGCTTCAAACGAAAAGGCCCTCGAGGACGCAAAACTAGTTTGGGAACTCTTGGATGGTAAAATTGAGGGTTGATTCTCTTGAATACGGATAAGCTCATGTTATTGAAGCTACCTGCCGGGAGGGCCCGGCTCCTTATTACAAGCGCCTGCAATTGTTGCCCGTGACAAATCGACGTGCAGACCAATACATCGGACTGTCTTCGAGAGGACGCGCGCAAATTTTGCGAACCAGATCATGCTCCCGTTTGGCCCCTAACCTATCATACTACGACGAATGATTGAGCCGAGTGAAGCAGGATAAATACAGGCAATTTCTGCTCTGAGTATTTCCCCGATACCCAAACACGACACGCGCACTGGAACAAAGCATCCACTTTGATACCCATAAACCCACTCTGCGATCGGGAAGAACATAGTTCCGTGCACATCACGTGCCGCGCTAATGACGCGCATTTAAAATCCCACCAAATTTTCTCCCGCAACTTTTCTTCAACCATACGATAACCACCACAACATTCGCCATGCTCACAGCTGACCATTGAAAATTGAGCACTTGAAAGCTTGATGATGCTTCAGAGTTTGTTCAATTCTCAAAATCAGCCCTTAGCGCCAATTCGCAACTTCAATCGGATCTAATCGGTAAGTCGAGCAACGATTCTCCCTTGCACCAGCTTATATGATGAATTGCCTTTATCTTTGTTTCAACCCCATCAGAAGTACAGCAATGTACACTTTGATGATAATTGCGCATCTTACCTCTAATATTTCTGAAATAAGCTCAATTGCTTTTTTTTTTTGCTTTGAATACAATCAACATGATTGAATGAATCGTCTTGCTGACTCGATTCAGATTCTAGGTTTCTACTTGTTCCATATTATGATACTTAATACTAAAACCCTTTTGGAAAACCGTCAATATCCTTTCGTAAATAAATTCTATAAAGCTTTTAACGTAACGTAGTCATTCATCTCTCATCAAAACATCCTTCGATAAAGCAAATCCGAAACCCCTTCCACAAAAAAACCCACAAATCAAACGCCAAGTCTATTTATCGCAATGAACCCTAAGTATTTAATAGCGACAAAACAAGAACGCCAAAATACTGTCCTACCTACCACCCACCTACCTGGACCGCTCAGTCCATGCCTTCTCAATCGCACAACTAGCAAGTCTGTACAACTCGGCCACGAAATCCGCGACCATTTTGATATGCACGATCTCGTTGACGGAGGACGGTTGACGTAGAAAGACTCGTTCCATCATACTCATAGCTATTTTGAGGAGACCGAGGTCTTTGGTGGATTGGGGGTCGGAGGGGTTTTGGAGGATGTTGCAGAAGATGGTGAGGAGGGCGGACATGGGGTAGAAGATTAGGGTCCTGGGGTCGTTAGTATCAAAGAAAAGGAGTAAAGAGGATGATGTTGTCATTTGGGCAAGTCCCCGGTGTGAGGCACGGTGTGGTGGCAGAGGAAATAGGGGCACAAACCAGAATATGCCGTCGATTAGAACGTGTTCTGATGCTTGGAGGTATAGTAATGTTGAACGACTGGCTTCGACGGAGAGAGCTAAACTGGAATTCACGCCGTGCATTATTCCCCCTTGTTCGTTGGACCAGGATCTGCAGCGGCCGCTGGCTTGGTGGATGATGGTCATGCAGAGATGGTAGTTTAGTCGGAGTATAACCGAGTGCATGTTGGCGTTGGGGTCTGGGGTTTCTTGTGAGAAGGACAAGGTAGGTCGCCATTGCAGAGGGATCGACAAGCGCCATTTCTCGAGCTCGTCGTCCAATTCCCGGATTTCTTTGAGGATCTCGGCGTCGGTTTTCTGGAGGCCTTTGAAGGAGTATAGAGCACTGTAGGCTCGGGACTTGATTATGCTGAGGCGAATGTCCACCGGATATACTGGGTCTTCGGGCATGGCTTCTGGGGGGACATGTTGGTAGTCAAGGGGGCAGGTGAACAGGTTTTCACCATAATTTTCGGGTATTGTCAGGTCACAATTGTCGTCTGAGAAGAGTTGGGGTTGTCCAGTACGGAGAGATACGTCTTTCTCAATCGTATAACATAACCAGAACATCCGTCGAACATGTTTCTGCGTTCTTAACGTGGTCTCATTCGGTGGCGACTCGGGATCTTCACCAAGCGAAGTTGTGGTATGCCCGCCTAATGAGAATATCATGCGAGATGCTATAGAACCGTAGTAGCTAGCTGACTGCAGGTTCCCAGTCACCAACTCATAAAGTGCCTATTGGTAATGTTAGACCGTGAGACCCCTTTTTCTGATAACGGATGGACAAATGTGCCGCATAAGCATTGGGTATCAGACCAAGATAGTATGGTACAAGTCACACTACTGGTCAATGAATCTGGAACTCACCAGCATTACGACCACCTGCAATCCTTCCACCGAACCTGATTCTTGCAGTACCTGAGGCACTAGCCATTGAGCCTTCGTGAAGTAGGCCTCCCCGTCAAGAGGGGGTAAACTCCTATATTGGTGTTCGAGATCAGGCGGAGGCACGAGAGACACAAAGGCAGCAAAAGCAAAGACGCATGCCTTGAGGCTGGCTTTTCCATAACAGAACTTGAGGTGACGTTGCTGATAGGCGCTCTCGATAGTTTCCTTGAAAAGAACGGGGTCCAAAACGGGGAAAATGCGGCGCATGAATGACAAGGAAAACAGAGTGAAGTAGTTATCGATAACCGCTCGATCAGGTAGCTCGAATGCGTTCTCGGTCTGCGGGTTCATCGCCAGCGCATTGGAACTCAGCGCCCGTTGCCTTTCCCATGGCGGCTTGTTAGAGCTGACCAGTCTGCTAAGTGAGATATTCTGCCCGGTCCGTGATTGAACCCATCGCTTGCCCTCCGGCAGCAGTAATGGGATGCCGGTGAACAAGCTAAAGCACCCCAGCTCTCGACCCGCAAAATGGAGAGGTACCGAAGATGAGCCGGATTTCCCATTCAATTGGGGGGAGTCTTTCGGAAAATCTAGGGCATGATTTAACAGATGTGATTCTGGAGGGGTATCATAGTGATCAGCACTAGGTGGTGTTGCGGATGGTGCTATAGGCATGGTGAGTGAATGACGAAACCAAGTATGACACGGCATACGAACTAGGCTCCTTCAAGAGATTCTCCGTCAGGAATTTCTCTATGCGCTCAATGCGCTCGGCTAATCCAGGCGTTTCTCTCTCGCTGGCATCCATGGGTCAGAATTAATATATGCCCCAGATGGGTTCTTCGAAGGCAATTGAGCTCATACCCCCGTGCATCATGTTTGGCTTTACGCTTTCGCGTGATGACCCGGGTGAAGGTACATGGAATGTCATGATGACTGCACCAGTTACATTGAGGCTCGGCAGCATCGCATTTAATCTACAAAAGTCAGAGGACAGAAGTATGCACGGCAGCGAAACCGACCTTTCTCTTGTAACACGAGTCGCAGGCCCTTGCGATACGCTTCTTCGACTTCTGGGCGTCCTCTTCTGACCTGTCGACAGACGGAGGGGAGTGATACATGAGTACACAGCGTCCGTAAGGACCATAGAGTGTAGTAGGTCAGGCGTCACTGGGGAGGAATGAGAAGGGAGGATGACGGAAGTTGCACGAGGCGAAAACCCTCCGATCCGCTGACAAAGCACGGCCGTAATTTACACGAAACGGTCGTGCCTCTGATACGGCCCCTCCTCCACCTCGCAGCTGACTTCTTATCTTGTGAGTTCTCACGACGTGGCTCCCAGTCCCAAAGCTCCATATATTCGGTTATATAAGTATAGAGTTTACCTAGCTCTACAGAAACCATGGATCCTTTCCAACGTCTCCCTGTCGAAATCATCCAGTCCATCGTCCAGTATATCCCGGATTTCGTCGGCTTAGAAAGTCTGCTATTGGTATCAGCACGAGTAAAGGCCATCTTCCATCATGACCCTTGCGTGGTGGACTTGGACGATCTTCTCGCATCGACGTACATCTTGGGAATGCCCGACATTCCTCGGATATTCCGCCAAGTTGCTTTGGTACACAGCCAATCAATCCGCTCCAGTAGTGGGGATGATAACAATGATTCAGCATCCGAGAACTGTCCCGTGAGCAGTGCAACACTGTTATATATGATTCATATCGCAGCGCAAATCCAACGTCAAGCATGCATCTGCTTACCGACGATGCGGCACAAATTCTGCACCGCTGTTGAGACCCATCTGGCTGCTTCGATAGAAACCGAGGACTTTGCGGGGCCCTTCTCTTGGGTCGAGGAGTACCGAACTTACTGGGCTCTATGGCACCTACGCCACTACTCCGATCTGCAAAAACTCGCGAGAGACCATATTAACTCTCCTGACAACATCAGCATAGTCAAAAGACTGAAAACATACGCCTCTTGGAACGGTCTCGGTGCCCCTGTGGTCGATGTTCTTCTTCACCGTGTTGAGGAGATCTGGTCCATCGCAGCGACTCTGACAGATTTGGGCCTACATGCATCGTACGGATCTTTGGCTCGCCAACAAGAAGAACCCCGCCAAGATCGCCAGGGTCGCCCATCAAGGATACCAATGCCTCTTTTTACGTCATTCAAATTTCCTCCTCGTGCCATAGATCATCCAGTTTGGTGTCCGCCGCCAGTGCCGGACAATACGGCGGTTGATCGGGCCTGGGATCGGGCTGTGCGGACCTCGGAAGATGCATCTCGGGGATCGTTCTTTTACCAGCAACTAGTCAATATAGTTAAGGCGTTTCGACCCGCCGACCCTGCTATCCAGGATATGCCACTATATCGACGTCTTGGTGTTTTTATCTGGGATAGCTGGCGGCTTTACTCGGCGGGCTTGGAATTTATAACCACCGGGAATACCCCAGCTCCTAATGGAGGGTTTGTTCAGTCAAAGCATATCGATCAAGAAACAATCTATGACATGCATGCGAGATGGTTGGCATTGAGGGGCAAGAATTGAGACTACTAGTAGGTCTAGGAAAGGACATACTATCTTTGCAACTTGACCAGGTATTATCGCAGCCACGTGATACCTAATCTAGCCATTTACAGCCATTGACCATGCCATCGTTTCGCACTAGATCTACTAATTATTTGAGGTTTGGTCCGCAATAGCTTTGATGATCAAACGAAACAGAGGAAAACAAGTATAACTAACGGCCGGCAGGATGGTCATGGCCTGTCATTAGTAAGCGGGCACCCGGGACATCCAGATCCGAGACGTCTGATTCCCATAGGGGTGTTGTCGAGATCACGGACACAACATCACTCGTAAATCGTTATCCTAAGCTAAAAGATCGTGATATACACAAAGAATGGAAACGCATCGAGTCTACCAGTAGACCGATGCAGCCGTACAGACAGAAAGCTTAAGCCCCAAAAACGGCCTGCTCCTCCTCTCTCAACAAGTCGGCCTCGATTGCACGTCTGCGAGCCTTTTCCGCTTCGCTCGAGTTATCCTTGAAAACTTCGTCCATTTCTTCCAAGCTCTTGCCCTTAGTCTCAGGGACGAAGACCAGGGTCCAGACAAATGCGAGTACACAGAATACTGCAAAGAAGACGTAAGCTCCATAGCCGGTGTTTTCGATCAGGGGCGGCGTGATCAGGCCCTATCATATTTGTTAGAACTGCGTTGAGCCGGGAGAGAAAGATGTGAGTACTTACAATAATGAAGTTGTTGAGCCAGTTGGAGCAGGTCGAGAGGGCTACGCCCTTGGCACGAAGAGAAGATGGAAAGACCTCTGCGACTAGTTAGATACGAACCATTCCTCATGTTCTCTGAGGCCGTTGCTTACCAGCGGGTAACGCCCATCCCACTGGGCCCCAGGAGCCACCAAAAGAGATCATATATACGAGCAGAAGGGCTACACTGGCCCAGCCCGGTCCGCGATGTGCGGGCCAGTTGTCAGAGTAGAGTCCGACCAAGACGGCAATGATAATGTGGCAGGTTGCCATAATAGCCACACCCCATAGAAGCAGAGCCCGTCGGCCAAACTTGTCCATTGTCGAGATACTCGTAGTCACTCCCACCAGCTGGCCCACATTCACAATACCCGCCATCAGCAACTGCATACTGTAGTCTAATCCCATGGTTTCGAACAGCGTGGGTGCATAATAGATGAGAGCATTGATTCCAACAAACTAGAAGTTTATCAGCGTTCGTCTAAGGCGTTTATCAGAATGGCTTCGTTGCTTACCTGTTGAAAGAACATCATCATGATACCGATATGTGTCCTCCGCCAGCAACCTTTCTTGAAACAGTCGGCCCAGCATGCCAAATCAAGCAGCACCGCATTCTTGAAGCCACTGCCTTGGAGGCTGGGGTGCTTTTCTGCGTTGAGTTGCTGGTGGAAGCGGACCTCCGCCCTGATGTCCAGGAGCTCTTGCCTAACGCGTTTATCAGACGTTGGCAATTGACGCAACCTGGACAAGCTGTGGAGAGCCTCCTCCTCCCTTCCTTTGGCGACAAGCCATCTTGGAGAGAAAGGCAATATAATAACGCCCGCCACCAGGATGAACCCGGGAATCAACTGCAGCAGGAACGGGAGGCGCCAGGCCCATTCTCCAGTCATATACCTAGTACCATAAGTAATCCAGTATGCAATTACAATCCCAAGCACGATGAACAACTCTTCCATAACCAGAAGAGTACCTCGACACTCAGGGGGACCTATCATAATAGGTCAGCAGATGCTCATGTGATATCACAACATTCCGGTACTCACTGATTTCCGAAATATACAATGGAGCAACCATGGACAGCATGCCAATGCCCACACCGCCAATCAATCGGGCGACTGTCAACATAGCATAGTCAACTGAAGCTGTCTGCAGTACCGACCCGATCGTGAAGATGCAGACCGCGACAATGATCGAGTATCGCCGAGAGATCTTGTCCGCGATCCAGCCTTGGTTAAAAGCGCCGATCAATGCTCCCAATTCGATCATGGCTGTCACCAGACCCTTCCAGAAGCCCGAGTTAACCTCGGGGAAACGCTCCAGAAATTGGTCCATGACCAGGATGACTGAAACTACGCCCTGATCATAACCAAAGGTGAGACCACCCAGAGTCGAGCAAGCGGCACACATGAGGACGAATGGATTGGCGACGAGGCCCCGGATGCCTGGAGGGCCGTATGGCTCCCTATCGGGCAAAATATCCTCTGCATGGTGGGTGAACCCACGGATAGACGAACGACCATCCGGGGACAGATCCTCTACAGGCTGTGTGGACTTTTTGTCCATATTGAATGGAAAAGACGGGACAAGACAGGACGGGAGATGATCGATGAAAGGAGAAATGGGTACGACCCGGCTGGGTCAAGGGGATGCCTTTTGAGGATAGAGAAGTGGCACGTGAATTGTCATACCAGGGAAGCAAAAGAGGACCGGAGTTACACCGCGACTTATATAGATATATCGATCAATTCCAATCAACCCGGGCAGCCAACCAGAAGGAGCCAGATACCCAAGGAAAGGCAGAGCCCATGGAGCGACATGATTCGCAGCAGATAGAACAGTAAGAACGGTAGGATTCGGGTGTTTCCATAACCATGAGGCAGAAGAGGAGAGAAGAAACAAACCCTAAGCTGGGATCTGCAGGTGAGTGTCGAATCGCAAGGCCTGGAAGGGAAGTGGGTCGCGGGCGGAGACCGACAGGGAAGCGCGAGGTGGAGGTGGATTCTCCCTGGCTCGAAGCCACTAGAACGGCGCAAGCGTGGGATGGAACTGGATCGAAAGCCGGTTTGCTGCTTCAAAGGCGGTCTTAAGGATTGAAGTCCATCAATTGCACCTTATTCCAGGGAATGGTTTCTGTTTGTCGGTTTCTCCTACATTCTTTAATTTTCCGATTGACGAGGACAGGCCATCCCGTGACGGCGACACGTGCGGGCATCACCACCTCCTTTCTAGCCAGATGAGCAAATCGACGATTGTCTCACCCAATCTTAGTGTCGGAGCAAAGGCGTCCTGACTGGTGTATGTTTCCCAGCGCAGATGCTCCGCATCCGCATGGCGAGAGGTCCACTGTTGTACGCATGGCCGAATAGGAAGCATCCAACTTTCCAACGCCATTTCGGACCAGACAGCCTATGTCATCGTACACTTAACAGCCATGGATCAACGAAGCGTATCTTCATGGATGATGCTTCTGCAACGGCCAATCAGAGGGGGGCTTGGGATGCCCGAAAGCAGCTGCGGCATGAGCGTGCCACGGATGCTGCATCATCCTGGGCGGTTGCGGCAATCGAAGCGGAGAAGCCGTCAGGTCGAAAGCCGATCGACGGTCTTCGATAGATACCTAGATAGTACTCCGTAGATACATCGTAGTAGCTTGGCCCAAGTGGACGTACTTGTTGATCCAACAGGGGGCGGGGGGGGCATGTACCCAGCCAGGTGGCTTGGGAGATATGTTGGCCCAAAGGGTCGATAGGATGAAGTCGGTCAAGTCATGAGAGATCGGTGCCTGAAGGACAGTCCCGTGATGATAACCATGAGTGCCTTAGTAACCTTACGGCGAGGGCAGCTGCCCCTCCTTCGGGCGGGCGTGACGTGACTCTCTCCAAAGGGCGTCCTCCGCGTCTTCATTCTTCTTCTCCCTCTCACCAGCTCCGTCCACCAGCTTCTCGATTTCTCTTCCGTATCTCTGACGGCAGTTGTATCTCTCCCCACGGGGATTTAAACTTCACCCTTAGTTCCTGGCAAATCGGCCCAGGATCCAGTTCCCGTTCTCCTCTTTTCCCCACCTGTGCTCTGCTCAAACGCCGACCGTCTGCTCGGTCGACCACCGGTCCTCGTCCTACCTTCCCACCTGCATCAGTTGCTCGCTCCTGCACGGCATTGCGCATTCTACCACCGGTCCGTTGTCGCCTTTGACATCCCGGCTCTCTGCTTAGTTGGTCGCTCGCGTCTCGGGTTCGTGTGTTGCTAACGGGTTGTTGCGCGCCTGGTCTTTAGGAAGGGAAAAACTCAACCCAACAACGGATTCCAGTTTCCGGCATCAACGTCATTCCACATTTCCCCCTTACCCCAGAGCCGCTCTTTGTGACCCAGTCTCCAACCATTCCCCGCAACTAGCCGCAATCGCGCATAATCCGAAATTATGGGCTCGTTTATGGAGGATCTCTGGTCTAGCATCTTTACCCCGGGTCCCACCCCCACCCTCCTCATCGCGACCAACGTCACCTTCGCCGCCCTTCAGGCCCTCTTGTTCGTCCTCCTCCTGGCCACGTACAGCATCCACTTTTTCGTCCTTTCCTTCTTGTCTGGTGCCCTATGGTGGTCCATCAACTGGTTTTCTCGGGAGCTGAGGCAGGTGCAGGCGGAGGAAGCGGAGAGAAAGAAGCAATCGGAGGAGGAGTCTGCAGAGAGCCAATCCGAGTCGGACGGCGATCGGAAAACCCCGGGGACTCTCGATAGTGCCGAAAGTGATACAGAGACGGAAAGCCTGCCCGAGCGCAAGGGTGCAGCTGCCACCGCTTCCGCTCCTCGGTCTATTGCTGCTTCGGCAACTCTTCAGCCACCAGGAGAGCACGGCGGAGTTCGGAAGCGCCTGAGCGTGAGCGGTGACAGCTCGGGCTACCAAAGTACCGATAGCGAGTGGGAAAAGGTGGATGACGGTAAGGCGACCTAGGCATGCAGTGGTGGATCGAGGACTGCCAATGCAGCCGAGGGCCCGTATGGCCCAACCTTTTATACCGTTCTGCATCGGGCAGGAGCCGGGCGGCTCAGTCTACACCATACATCCCATGCTAGTGTTCTATATTGATGTAGAGAGGCATTCTGTTTTCTCGTACCGGCGAGATACCCCATAGATGACTGATACATGCCGGAGAATGGAATTTACAGAGCTATTTATACTAAGATGAGGTAACCCAGTGACTATATAGACCCCTGTTCTTATTATTGTTACAGGTAACACCACGGCAAAGGCTTAAGCCCGACCTTGCATCTGCGGAACATCCCTTAGCCCGGTACAGGAGGTTGGCGTTGTTGATATCCTGCGCTCGGTGTTCGACCCCTCCCAGCTGCAATGCCAGCAGCCCCCGTCGGACCAATGGGCTCGACTACCTATACGATTGCGTCAAAGGCCACGAGAATAACATCCTGCCTTGCTTCTTAGCAAGTCCAACCCCATCGCGTCATCCGGCCCGAGGGATGTGCGCCATCGATGCTACCTCAATCCGTCCTTCCTTGACCATCCGTAGATGCCCTAAGAAGATAGAGATATCTTATGCCTTGATTGAAATTAATTCAGTCAATTAATCTACTAGTAATGATGTTATCAGTGAACAACATCCACTACTATCTCGTAGTATCATCATGTCTGATCTCAGTATATATATTTTTGTTAATGTGACACTATCAATTGATAACACCTTCATTTGCGAAGTTCAAAGTAGCCTGATATTGAGCCACCAGCAAGACAGTAACTACTAGACACTTTTTAGAATATACTGTCAAAGCGCAATCTCCGGACAGAAGTCAAGCTGCTATGTCGCGACCCGCTATACAGCACTGTTTGAATATTTCCTCTTTCGGACCCTTATCGATAAGCATGTTGATCAGCTGACTAATCGCATTATCCAGCATTGCTCCAAACGCCTTCATCAACAATACCCAAACCACAGCTCTCAGCTAAAGGAGAGCTCTCAAACACAATCCCTAATCCAATGCAATGACTCCAATCTGACACCAGCATGCCACCCACCACAGCTCTTCACACCAGCCGCCGACGCGTCTTCGGCTCCGTCCTTCCCCCCGCGTCCCTAGAAGATTTCCCGTCCGCGGGTCTCGCAATCGGACCTACGACCTCCAGCCTCTTCTCCTCGAGCGTGAAATCTCGCGATACCTCCTCCCAATTCCGCTCCTCAACCGCGTCTGACAAAACCGACGTCGATGAGCCATGGCTGGACCAAGCGACATGGGACCGGGCCTGGCAGGCCGCGACAACGTTTCTTTCCATCCCGGATCGAGGCTTTGAGGTGCTCCCTCGATATGAAGAGATCGGAGAAGCGGAGTTTTTGCGACTGTCGAATCGGGATAAGAAGCCGTCTCGGGAGGTGCTGGAGGCGTTTGGATACTTGATGAAGCCGTTTACGATGGGGTTGGATGTGGAGGAGGATCCGCAGAGGAGCTTACCGGATTGGTATGAGTATGAGATCCGCAGACACTTTTTGAAGAACCTTAGGGGTGGGCTGTCCAAGGTGAGTTTTGAGCGAGGTTATGCTCGGTTCAACGGTGCTGATCGTGTCTACAGCTTCTGAATCACCCCGAGAAGGACGGGTTGCTGCAGAAGATTGTGCAGTGCTTGCAGCTGACGAGGAGAATATATTTTGCACCTCTGGTGGAGTTTCTGCTGCCGCCGTTGGAGTTTCCGGAGCAGGAGCGCGTGTTTGTCAAGCTACAGAGATCGTTTCATATGATGGTTGCTTATGCGTTGCCGTGGTCGTTGCGATCGACGCTGCTGACTCGGGAGATTACGACGGAAGCTTTGGTTATACTGGGGATCGATACATTGAGTGAGGACGAAGATGCGGAGCGTGATGGTAATATGGAGGTCGATCGGCGATATTCGGTCTCGTACCAGGATTGGCGTGATGCGCCGTCTATCACAGTCAGGATGCAGCTGATGGCTGAGGAGGACGCGCGAGTGAGTGCAGCCCGGGAACGCCTGTTGGGGCTATTTGATGGGTTACAGATTGTCGGTATGGGCGGCGACAAGGCGCAGAAGGTCTTTGCTAGTGTGATGGACGCTATGCTGAGCGAATTTATTCGCGCGGCGTATACAGGACGGTGGGAGGGACCGTCATTCGTGTCCCACCATCTGCGACACTGGATTGAGAACGTGTTTGCGCGCTTGATCGTGCAGGTTTTATCCATTATTAACGTGCCAGACTGTTTGGTTAGGGGGCCATATGGTCTTGATGTCAGTCTAAATGACGTGGAGAAGTGGCAAGAGATTGGGATTGCTCGCTTAGGGGCACTCCGGACGGGCGAGCTCTTCGATGTGATTGTCGAGTGGCCTGCGAGCAGCGGAGCCATTGAAGATTTACGGCACTTTACTACGCACCCAGCAGCGCGGTCTCATCTGACCCACTCGTTTATTGCCGTCCTCAACCAGCGATTGCTGCACCCGGGTGCTTCAACGGTGGAAATCCTGCAGGTGTATATCTCCATTATCCGATCATTTAACCTACTAGACCCCAAAGGGGTGCTCCTGGATCGGATTGCTCGGCCCATTCGCCGATATCTTCGTGATCGCGACGACACGGTCAAGGTTATTGTTGGCGGTCTCTTGGCTGATCCGGCCGACGCTGATGGACAGACTGCTGCTCATACGGACACGCTGGTGGAGTTGTCGGCGGAACTGACCAAAGCACATCAGAACTCTCTGCGGGCTGATAGCGGGGAGCTAGACTGGGATGACATGAACTGGGTCCCCGATCCGGTCGACGCGGCACCAGACTACCGCAAGTCGAAAACGTCAGATGTCATTGGCAGTCTTATCAGTCTATTTGAGTCCAAGGAGATGTTCGTCAAGGAGATGCAGAATATGCTGAGCGACCGGCTCATACAGAAGCGCGCCGAATTCGACCAGGAGATGTCTGTCCTGGAGCTTCTGAAGGTGCGCTTTGGTGACAATGCCCTGCAAGCGTGCGAGGTCATGTTGCGGGACATTTTCGACTCGCGTCGCGTTGATGCTGTCATCCGCAATGATCAAGGACTGGATGGAAAGCACAGTACGCAGGTGCCAGCTACGCCTGATGGAAGGGAGCCAGAGGAAGACATGCCAGAGTTGCATGCCAAGATTCTCTCCCATTTCTTCTGGCCTGAGCTCCAAGGACAGGAGTTCAGGGTTCCCGATGAGATTTCTGCCTTACAGCAGCGGTACTCGCAAGGATTCGGATCACTGAAGCAGTCGCGTAAGCTCACTTGGTTGAACGGGCTGGGACAGGTCACCATCGAGCTGGATCTCGAGGACCGCGTGTTCGTGGACGAGGTCACGACCTGGCAAGCCACTGTGATTTATGCGTTTAATTCCGGTTCAGGTGAGGCGGTGATAAAGACAACGGAGGACCTCGCCTGCGAACTCGACATGTCGGCTGCGCTCGTGCGCAGCGCGTGTCTATTCTGGGTGAGCAAGCGTATCCTTGTGGAGACGCAGCGGGAGACATTCCAAGTATTGGAGGTTCTTCCATGTGAGGAGGCCGACGCAACCGCAGATACCGGTGCACCTGGCACAGGCATTGCGGAGGATCGGTCTGCAGAGACAGCTCAAGCCGCCGCCGAGGCCGATGCAGCAGCTGCTGCCGCCGCCAAAGAAACGGCTGAAGCGGCAGCCATGGAGAAGATGAATCTGTATTGGCAGTTCATCATGGGCATGCTGACCAACCAGGGCGCAATGCCATTGCAACGGATTGTGATGATGTTAAAGATTGCCGTCCCGGGAGGATTTCCATACAGCAACGAAGAGCTACGAGAGTTCCTGGCCGGAATGGTATCCAAGGGCAAGTTGGAGATCGTCAGCGGGGGCAATTACAAGATTGTGCAGTAGTTGCGTCAATACGAGCAGGATTGTATGAGTTACGAATAACGAGGTATCACATAATTCAACAGACTATTCTAACATGGTATTGAGCTAAACGTACATCAGACATGACAATCATTGGAAGGACTTATTCGGCGTCCAGTGGTGCCACCGGAGCCTGATCATCGACCTGAATTCCACCTCTCTTCTTCTCATTGCTATCCCAGAACGGCAGCTTCCAACCACCCTCATTCTCAGGCGTGGCCAACCACAACCGCATGAGATGGCGCCTGGGCGTAGGGGGAGCATGGTCCACATAGGCCGTGCGCGCATGCAGCACATGGGAGTTGGCCAGGAATTGAATATCGCCCACCTCCAGGATCATGTGCAGCTTGACGCGGTTGCAGGTAGCCTCGAGGACCTCGAGGGCCTCAACCTGGGCGGCGGAAAGCGGAGGAATGATGCCAGCATCCGAGAAGCGAGTGAGTGAGCGGACATAGTAGGGGTCCCATCTGCGACTGTCAGCCACATCCAGATCTGCACGGAAAGGAACCATCAAACACATACTTGGTATAAACGCGAGGATTCTCCCCACGCTCAAGGTAAACCACACTGGTCTTGATATATTCCTCCTGTCCCTTGCTGGTCTCGCCCTTTCGATCAAAATACCAAATCGGCTCCGTGAGCGTCTTGAGCACATCCGGCCTCTCCTTCGCCAGAACATTATAGACGTGATGCGAGGACACCAGATCCGACTCTCCTCCCTCCCTAGCACGATGAATGCACAGCAATCCAACGATATCCGAATCATCTGCATGGAAGAATTGTCTACACCACCAATCAGCATCCACCCACCGACCCAAATAGAAACAAAGAATGGAATAGGGGTTGATTCTCACCTCGCATTCGTTCTATAAATCCTCACCGAATCAATCTGGGTCGGATCTTCCCCCAGATCCTTGACATGACCCAGCACGTGACCACGACTATTCTGGCTCACAAAGTATCCCAAATACGTGCCCAGACCCATATACGCGATCGCGGACTTGTGATTTCCCCATTTCTCGACCGGGAAGCCTTTGAATAGAATGAAGCCTTTTCCATCGAGTAGGTCGGAGCGGAGTTCGTGCAGACGGGTGGAGAGGTTAGGGAGGGGGAAGTTGCTCTACCTTGCATCAGTACACATATCCCCCCAAAACAAGAGGAAGAAAAAAAAAAAAAGAAGAAGAATCAACAAACATACCTTACTTATCCCCGTCATGGGGATCTTATTCCTAAGAAACTCATCCGCCGCCACCGAAAGCTCCTCGATCTCAGCCTCCGTAAACTGATGGGTCCATTTCTCTGGATTGTCACGATACTCTTCTGGTTTCCAGACCGTAGGGCCTGTGATTTCGGTAGGAAATTTCTCAAAGGGATGAATATGTTCAGGGAGAGGAGGATGTTGGCCGGTGGTTTTGAGACCATCGGGGAAGATGTCCCGGGGGATAGAAATCGAGGAGGAGGGTTGATGTTGAGTGAGGGCCATTGCAGCAACAGTTAGTAGTAATTAGGAATATCAAGAATAAGTAGTGAGTTAAAGTCGATGATGAAGCTACTATTAAGATGGGGATAGATGCAGGGAAAGGAAACGGGTATATATACCCCTACCCCTACCTACCCCTCTACAACCCCTCAATTCACGAGCTCCTGGTACAGTACTACTAGTAGGTACCCGGCGATAAGGGAAAAACTAAGGAAAATGTAACCATCAGTGGAGGGGAATGGCGTGCCTGCAATACCCGATACGAGGAACGTTAAGATGCGCGTTCTCATAGGAGGAGACGGCCGCGGCGACGATCACGAATGTGGTTTGCCGATGGCGCAATCTCGGGTGTGATGTTGTGATGATGATGATGCGCGGGAGGGAGGGGTTATTCCCATGAATTGTGATATAGTTGTGTTTTATGTGAGTTGATTTACTATAGGGGCTTTGTAGGTTAGTTTGGTGGTAGATGGGTGATTGGGTTGAGTGTCTACTACTAGGTTGGAGGTAGTAGTAACTGGTAGGTATGGAGTAGGGGATATAGGTAGGTGTGAATGCAGGGTATACATGATCGGGTATATGCTGGAACTCGGGGAACTTCTCGGGCGAGAGATGAAACCTTAATATGGGTCTGGATATGGCATGTGGAGAGATTATTTATGTATGTTTCACAGGTTCTGGACGAGGGGTGGATTGGGAATAAGGGCATGGGTTGCCCGATCGGGTAATCGGCTATTTTATGATGGGGTGGATGTGCATGTGTATGCGTATGTTTATGGATTCTGGCGTATGTTTTGTTTATATATGGCTTGCTGGAATAGGTTTCCCTGCCCTTCTGGTCTGGGTATATAGTTCATCTGTAGTTGCAGTATCTGGATTTGACTTTTCTGACTGGTTGATGATAGGATCGGGGTTTTGAATGACACGTGTCTAGGTGGAGTGACTCTTGGGTAAGTGTAGGATTGAGTCAGCTTGGTAAGCTGCAAGTGCTCGTTATTGTGTTATTATGATTGGCTAGGGTTTGACTATGTCAAGCAAGTGCCAGATGAATTGAAGCTTTAATATCTCATGGTTATCATTATACAAGTTTAGATTTCCACATAATTAAAATTTTGCATACTGCTTATATCAAATACGGTTGTGTAGTGTAATGGTCATCACTCTGGATTCTGATTCCAGCAATCCCGGTTCGATCCCGGGCACGACCTTTTTGACCTTTTTTACCGGTTCTTCGGATCTGTCGGCTCTGATTGGACAATATCTTGTATAGACAAATGCCGGCTTCAGTAGAATTGTCGTAGATTAAGCCCCTGCTGTTCACAAGGTTGGATTTAGGATTCAATTCATGAATTAGGGTAGGCGAATGCGCGTGCAATCAAGTATACACTCTCCTGTATTTCCTAATACATCAAAATGCATGAATGGGAGGATGACCACCCTCATCAATACTTCGGGTTTCGTCAAGTCCATGAATAGTTGGGGGTATCTGCCCTTGTCAAGGCATAAGGCAGCAAACTAGGCAGCAAGGCAGTCTGAGTTGTGCCTATCTAGGGGAATGATATAAAACTGATGACTCTCAAATCATCACCAACATTGGTTCGACCACAATCAACTCATCAAACTGCTCACCATGAACAAAGAACCCACCTGGACGAACCTCTTCTTCTCCAACAACCCACCCGAATTCATCCAAGAACTGAACAATGAAGCCAACCTCCAATCATTCCATCCCAAATATGAGAACTGGAAACTAGGAAGCAAAGCAGACAAAGGACGACAGCCAGATCCAGATCAAATCCAAGTCTTCTGGCTCCCTAGTCACGGACACAGAAATTATATCGCCAAGGTGGTGAGTCCATACTACAAACATACCACATACAACATATAACCCCAGTCCAATTAACCAACCTAGTTCCCAGAGTACACCGAACAACAAGCTACCGCGCAACCCCGACGCCTCAGGATTCCCCAGTCCCATATACCAAACCTGATACACAATGCCGTGCACGAGTTTGATAGGTTTTCCCGAGAAGCCAGGGCATATGCCCATATTGATCGATTTTGTTCCAGTCAGGAATGGATCTACTTTCCACGGTTCTGCGGAGTGATGATAGATTTGGACAGGTCCAAATTCTCGTCAGGCTATCCCCAACAACGAGCCATCATCCTAGAGGCCATTAAGCCAGACATTCGCTCTCGACGCATTTTAGCTGAAAGCACCTCCCTACCGCCCGAAACACAATCCGAGGTCTCCTCGCAAATCCTTGCGGAGCTATCCATGAGCCCATTCGAACATGAATGGTATCTCTCTTTGTTACATGACCGACTTCGTCGTCTGAGTGCTCTGCATCGAATGGGAATCACTCACGGAGACGTGCAGGACTGGCATTTCCGAATCCCCGACGACTTCCACGATACCGTCTTATATGACTTCTCGGAAGCGTACACTTTCTCCCCCCGATTACCGTTGTGGGTTAATCACGGTAAGCCCCGGCCGTTGAGTCGTATAGCAGAGGGGGAACGCCGATGCGTTGAATTACAGATTGAAGAACGGTCAGAGATAACCAATCTACCTACCTTTCATCGATCATCACTAACGCACATGCAGTGCCAAACAACGAGATCTGCGTTCTCATCTCATCAAGTCCAGCCCGGAGCCGATCGTGGATAATGCACTCTGGCAGCCACTGGACAAAGAGGAGGGAATGCTCGAGTTAATCATCTTGAAAGTCTGGAGTCGTCCGGATGGTGAGTCTTCATGTTTCCCCGTTATCAGCGCAACCCTAATTAACTAACGAATCCAGATTTCACAAGGCCTACCCTCAGCTCCGTCCTCCCTTTCCTGGAGTATCTTGGCCGAAAGTCGGATCCGGGCTGGCATATCCGTCGAGCGCGACTCTTAGCCCGATATGAATCCGTTTGGGCAATTCCCCATGACGACGAAAATGATTCCAGATCAACAATCTTTCAAAATGAATCGCCGTTTGAGACCGTCCACGGCTCTCACTTTTTGCTTTGCTTGATACCCAAGTCGTGGGGGGTGAGGGATCCAGTCGTGCGAGACAAGCTCCGACACGCTTGCTGTCTTCTGGTATCTTCTGGACGCTCGGGGAGGATTATCGAGTGGGATAATTTTATAGCATAAGTTGTTTTTATTCCCTATCTAAACCTCCCATGTTTATGTATTATAACAGTGAGAAAAAGTCCTAAATCTCCACAGAGCCCAAATCTTACCCAAAGCCATTCCTTTCCTAAACCTGTCCCCAAAGCACGCCTCAAACTGGCGCTTTAACACTATGTCCATCAATTTATAACAAATGACCTAATATTTTACCCATTTCCTCATAGCCACTTTCCCCGGATCTCAAACCTTTAGATACTTACAGATCCAGAATACCAGCACGCAACTATGCTCCGGGAACATTAAAATGATTATCAACAGGTATAGCAGAAACAACAGGAACATGAATAAGAAGAATGAGCTCTAGCTAGCTAGATAGACAGACATCGATTAGTAAGTAAACTGCCATTGAAGATATAATATATTTATTCTCCAATTTTGAGTACAAGTATATAGTATATATAGTATTAATAAACTGCGTTAACAAGATAGTATACCAAAACCCTACTGCAAACCCTCCACATCCACACGCTGCATCAAAAACATATCAAACACCAAATCTTCCGCGGCGGGCCTCTCCTCCACCACCACCCAACGAAAGATCTTTCGTAGAAGGTGCAGAAACAGCGCTTTATCCTCGCCTGTTAACCACTTCACTCTCTTTTCCAAGGTTTGGTCCCGAATTGGGATCGAACCTCTCCAATGCCCTAGGGATATTGAACCAAGTTAACCCTTTGCCCTTGGTATATAGTAGAGAAAAAAAAAAAAAAAGAAATAAACATACCCTACTCATCGCAAACCCTCTCACACTTACGACTCCGTTTAAGAAACTCCACCGGAGGCGGACCCATAATCGCCACCAACCCCGCGAGCTGTTGCTCCTCGTCGTACATGTCGTCCTTGTTGGCGAGGAATAAGTTGTCCTCGTTGATCAGGTTCCAGATCTAATTATCATATGTCAGTTTCGTGTATAGTCAGGATGACTGTATTGGTGGCAATCGATAGTCAGCTCATGCTGAGGGTGTGGGCCCTGCTTGCATATTTTGATAGTGAAGAACGTCTTTTTTCTATTGAATGTTAGAATTGGATGTCTTGGGAATGGATGCCAAATAACCTAAGAATTGGGGATTTATATTGTCTGCCGAGGGTATTTGATCGATCTGATGAGACCATCTCCTGCGCAGTCGCCGGGATCATTCTTTGATCGCTGGTCTGCATCACCGAGCAGCATGGCCAACTGGTAAATCCACAGATATAAAGGAATCTCCCTGGACATTTTGACTGGATGAGCGGGAGTAACCATGGATCCTTTGACGGGTGCCCAACCTCACGTAGCCTTGACTGGGATATAGGAAATGTCTGGCTTGTAGCTATAAGGTCGGTCGAATAGAATGACGGTTTGATTGACCGTCTCGGGATCTGCCATACAAACAAAGAGGGTGGGTACACCCTCCTTGAATGCAGTACTAATATAAGATCCCATGTTGAATCATGCATCTTTTGCTCCATGCGGGGTTGACCATATTCTCACGTGCAAGAATCACCAAGCTGCTACTTATCTGCAAACGATCTCAACTAGATAGCTAGGCATAGCTCTCCTATAACTTACTAATCTTCTTCTTCTGAGATTTACATCTGCTATTTCCCCTCCCCCCCCACCAGTCCTTCCCATCTCCTAACCCGGTTCTACACACATCCATACTTGATTTCCTCCTTGCCAGAGGCAAATCCCAATCCATAATGACTACATCACTAAGTCAGATCGCAAACTTCGAACCAAAAAATCCCCGCCAAACCCTAATGCGCCATGACCTGCCCCATCGGGTAATCCGATCCACCTCGCCTTATCTTTGGTCCCTCGATCTAATCGGATATCAACTGGCCACCGCACTCACCCCCTCATTTGGACAACTCGCAGTCATTCATACACCCCTGTACGGAGTACGTCGTCTATTCAGACTAATACCTATTCACAAAGCCATCCACCGAGAAAGAAAAAAAAAAATGAAAACAAAACACCTTCACATCGCTGTTCTGGACACCGATGTTCCCGTACCAAATGTCTATTACGCCCGTGGGCTCTACAGCACCCAGTTTCGTACCCTGTTGCAAGAAGCAGCAATACGCTGCAACAACCAACCCCCCTCTATAGGTCATGCAGAGGAAGAAGAAGAAGAAGAAGAAGAAGAACTTCACGTCCATACAACCGCCTTCGACGCCTTGGGGGGTCACTTACCCCCGTTGTCCAGCCTAGCCACTTCTCCAACTCAACCAACCAACAAGACTGAGGGTGTAAATCCCCTGGCAATCCCCATCTCTGCCATCCTCATCACCGGTTCGGTCGCTTCTGTCTATGACCCTACATTACAATGGGTGTCACCGCTAGGGGAGTTTATCAGAACGGTGTTTGAGCGGTATCCGCAGGTGAAGATCTTCGGGAGTTGTTTTGGGCATCAGATCATTGCTCAGGCTCTCCTTTCTGCCTCTTCCTTCCCGTTGGAAGGGAGGGGTACGGTGCGGGTGGAATGTTGTCCCCTAGGGATGGAGGTCGGGTTGGAAAAGGTGCATCTCACGAGGGGGTTTGTGGATGCGTTTCCTTGCCTCAGGGACAGACAAGAACTGAGGCTGCAGATGGTTCATGGGGATTGGGTTTCCTCTTCTGTATCAGCAGACGAAGGGGGAAGGCTTCCATCCCCGTGGATGAATATCGGGTCCACGCAGCAGTGTCCCATCCAAGGCCTGTATTGTCCGGGACGCGTACTGTCGTATCAAGGCCATTTCGAGTTCGATTCCTTTGTGAATCGCGAGACGTGTGTGGAGTTCGGGAGGCGGTTGGGGTGGAAGGAGGAGATGATTGCGCGATATGTGGAGGCCATTGGGGAGGTCGATGGTGATGAGGATGATTCGAAACTGGCGGCGGAAATCGTGGTGAGGTTTCTTGCCGGGGAGGATAGGATGCCGAGGGGGGCAGGTGGTCGGGACCAGGCACAGGCAAAGAGCCCTGGGGTCGGGCACTGGGTGGGAGAATGGATTGGGGGGCTGGTTGGGCAGTTGGTTAGTTGGTCTACCAGACAATAGCTGACAAGTCAAGCATCTATTCCAATATATTCGTAATGCAGTAATCCAAAATCAGAACTCCATGCCTGTATGTACCCGCCCAGCGTTATTGTATCCTACCCAAACACCCTGTCCTTTTCATCAATTTCCGGTCATGGCATGGGGGCTTCTTGTCGGGCCAGCCCTTCATCACTCGTCCCGAGATGGTCGGACGCAACATCATATACTCATACCTGGCCGGCATGTCATTGCTCCACAATGGAGTACCGTGCCCGCAGCCATTAATCATAACTTCCGTAAAACATAAGGTCAAGGCGCCCCAAGGCGCCTCCCATTGAGGTAGATCACCTAAAATCAAGCTGGAAAGCCTTCCACTTCCCCCCCACCGTACGGCACCGAGGACAGCCTCGAGGGCTGGGGTAACTGGTCGGACCGTGCGACATCGCGCTGCCCGGACTCGATGTCACATTTCTAAACGATGCGGGAGGACTCCCGATGAACAACCCTACGCACTCCCGGCACACGCCGCAAATACACTCCGTGCAGGCATAGCATTCGTTTAGCGCCCACGGCCGCTTGCAACTGGCACAGTAAATGTGGATCTCTTTGCTGCGGTAGGATGCGGGGGTCGGGTTCGAAAACCGATGATGCTGGCGCTGGGATGCCGAAGAAGGATACATATTCAACACCGGACTGGACTCGTTGTTCGAAGAACCGAGGTGACTGAATGCATAGGTCTTCCCGGACGCCGAGGACGCCGAGTCTAGCGAAGACTCAATAGACGGGAAAGGTTCCAGATCACTGTCGCGACTGCGTGCCGTGTCAAATGGGGGCGGGGTCAGAGACTTGTGCAAGGGCGATGCCGCATAGGAGTGAGGGGGAAATGCCCGGTGGGAGGCGGGCGGTGGCAGTCCTGGCGAGGGCTGAAAAGCCGGGGGTAGCGATGACCGGTTCTTGCCCACCGAAGGAGCCGATGTGATGTGGGAAATCAACGGGGGCATTGTAGGCGAGCGACCAGCCTGCCACGGAACTTAGTACCAGCCCGAATGTAAATGCGGAAAAAGCAGGCGCCTACCTCCGAGTTATGGTCGTCATCCGCTTCCGTGGCCGAGGTAGCGGCCTCGATCAAATCCTCCCAGCGCTTGCCTTGAGCCCACGCCGCAGTTTGGGGCTCTGCAGACAGCGCCTTGCGATCGCCTAGACTCGGGCGTCGTGCGTACTCCTTTGATCTAGTCCGTTCATGCTTCGGTTTTCTGGCCTTCGAAATGGAGGACTTGCGAGGGCGGGGAAGCTTGTCGCGGTGTTGAATAGGTGGCAGGGTTGAAGAGCGACCGGGCGGCGAGTGCGTCAGAATTGATGGGAGAAGCTCTCGAGGGCGAGGGGACGAGAACGGAGGCAAGGATTCCTGCTTGAAATGATCCCGGAGGGACGGCAGTTCAATCGACCGCAGGCGATCCTGGTCGTTGTCCGAGTGCGTTTCCTGCGCACCAGTCAGCCGATTCCCATTTTCTTCTCCCAAAGCAGTATATCATACCATGTCCGTATCCCAGTCAGACGCGAGACGGTTGTGGTGTAATTGCGCCAATGCGACGGCGGCAGTTGCTGCGGCGGGGTGAGTCTCGTCCATGCCCCGCGGGGTCGCCGGAGAGCTAGCGTCAGCGACGTAGATATCCCGGTCCGCGACTTCTAGAGCCAGTCAGTCGAATTGCAGCATACATCCAGTCAGTGACCGACCATTGCGGCGCCGCGAGGGGGCCTGATTGGGAGGAGAAAGATGGGCCCGCTGGTCGGGAGGCGTGGTGACCATCAAAATGAAGCTCTCCTCGGTCGCCGGGAGCTTCGGGATGTAGTGACTGGGGTGGGCGCGCCGGATGTGCTCCTGCATGGAGCGGTAGCGCTTCTCCTAGAGGCACAAAACCTGTTAGAGCCGGCATCGAGATGAACCGCAACAGAGGGATTCCTTCTCAGCTGTGCTCCAGCCAATTGCCAGGGCAGCGCAGGCTGCTTGCTGCCCATTGCATGAAAGTGGGGCACCCGATCGATAAGTATCGGGTGGGAAGAACAAGAGAGCTGGAGAGGGAAGGGAAGAGCTAGCACTCACGCCCAGGCATCGTTTGCGACAATTGGAACCATCGTTATTCTTCAAGGGACAGACCACTTCATTGTTGACGTCGGTGACAGAGAAGGAGCTGGTCAGCGAGGCTCGCGGCGGCATGGTCTGCATGGATCCGTCCTGGCGGCGGGGTCGGGGGGGAGAAGCACAAGCACAAGCAGAGCACAAGCAAAGCACAAGAGATCGAGATCAATTCAGTTGGGCACCACTGGACCTCAACACATGCTCCAATGTTTTGTGCAGGAAAAGGATCCGGGAAGCAACGAGGATGTAAAGGAGTAGCTTAAGAGGCAAACGAAGCAGAAGAAAAAGCTCGGGGAGGGAGTGAATCCGTGGTCGAGCAAGCTAGACGGCCAGTAGTAGAGTGTATGAGTAATATCGAATGAATTTGCCCTATTGCCGTTCCAGCTGAGCTACTTCTCGGGCCAGTTGCGGTACTCAGAGGGAGGAAATAGTAATACTGTCGTGTATCCGTCGTAGTAAGTAGTCGTTCAAGCAAGTAAAGCACGTCCGGTGTAGTGGCAGGAAACTAAAGCACCGGCGTCGAGGAATCGGTCAGGTCCAAGAAGGGGGAGGGGGAGGCCCAGGAGCTAGACCAACTACAGCCCAGCTAGGCTGGGAGGGGGCTAGTGGCCTCGAAAAAAAGAAAATTGACAGCCCGCGGATTGGGGGATGGCAAGCATCCACTAAGCAAAAAGAGCAAGAGTCCAAAAAGAAAAAGGGTTAAAAATTGAAAACTGAAAAAAAAAAAAAGAAAAAAAGGAAAAATAGGGAAAAAGGCGACCAGGCGATGGTCTGGAGGGGAAGAAAAAGGAGGGTGGGAACCGACCGAGCTATACACCGTACTCGAATTATTACTCGTTCTTTACATACAATACCGAAAAGTCAAAGAAAAAAAAAAGTGGGAAGATCAATCCGAGGCACCCCGATCGCGTGGCTTGTAGCTTGCTTGCCAGGATGTTCGGAGGATCCAGGATTAGTGAACAATCCAGAAAACGCCCTTGTGCATCGGGACAGTGGCCTGGTAGCCCTCGAGAACTGGGATCAGAGTATCACGGCACTGGATCCGGTGACACGATAAGCATACTCCAGCCCCGTACTGCGGGTGGGAGGCAAAGAGGAGGTCACGGGGATGATAACGGACCTCCGATGGGAGATGGGAGATGGGAGCCAGCTAGCTGTTAGCTAACTCTCGAGCAGCTACGACATCGTGCTACGGTGGTAGTTAGCCAAGCAACAGAGGACGCCTTCCTGGCCATTCTCATCCGATCAATAATCCCTATGAGGCATTATCATCCTGGGGTAACTGGTGATACAGCATGTGCTCGCTCGGTATTACGGTTTCGTACCGCCGTATGGGTAGTACTATCTGATGCCGATTGCGTCTATCGATAAACTGTAATGTGGGACAGCGCGATATCCGCACACAAGGCATGACTTCGGGAGTTCGCTCCTCGCGGATATTACTCCTTTAGTAGGCCAGGTCCTGGGATTTTGATCCTAACAGGTAGCATGTTGTACTTTGCTGCTCCATCGGGCCCATCTTGACAGCTCGGGGGAGCTATGAGCCTATGAAGCATGAATGCATCAATGCATTAATGCAGCAGGGTTCAAATCTACTTACCGATAAGTCTGTGACACTTACACTCGATAGCTCAGCGGGTCGAGATTACCGTACCGTACCGAATCTAGGAGGGGTGGCATGGGACATGATTTTCTAGCTGCACCGACGGAGACCTCCGTGAGGATATAAATGTCGGCCGACTTCCATCTCACCCTGTACATCCGAGTCAAGGAGGTAGGTCGACATAGCTGAGCTTGGAAGTCGGACGGGTCTCCGTTCATCCATGGCAGATGCAGGTTGCAGCTAGGTGAAATAATACATACCATACATACATACGGTACGGTACCAAAACTTCGGGAATGCCGGTGGAACCCCTCCATTCTTGGGGGGTTGCGACAGCTGCAGCATAATCAGCTTTGACGACGGATGAATGGGGAGGCTTTATTTGCCATGGCAGATCGAAGGTCACATTGCTCGTAGTCAGGTTAGGCAGTTGAGGATTCCCGCTCGCGTGGTGGGTGGCCAGCCAGCGAACAGACGGGCAAGAGTGGCCATGTGCAACGTACCCCTCTTCCTTTTTCCTAATTCTTCCAGCTCTCCCCAGCTCCGGGTTGAGCTTCCATGCAACGCCGCGCCGAGCTCCCAGCTGGGAGCTTGCCTTGGGGCCTTGGGGCGTGGCCTTAGTGGCCTCAGGACCAACCGGGCTCAGGCGCTAGTGGCAAGTCCGGTTTAGCTCGACGCCACTCCAGTTCCTTATTCCCGTCTGGGTGGGGCTCTCGAAACGGGTGTACCTTAGCAACTGACTGAGCAACCGATGCACGAGAGGAAATTTTCGCCTTCTCGAAACAAGTGGCCACCGCCGATTCCATGGGAGGCTGGGGCAATCCGCTGGCCGAGTGTCTGGACCGCCGCCCCCCCTAGGATGCCCTGTCCATGGTGAGATGCGGCAGAGTCCTACTCCCCAGGAAAAGGGGCAACCCCCCTCGGGAGAAGTTGAGAAAGTGGTCATCGATCTTGATCTTGGGACCAGGCAATGGCCGAGAGGAAGTGGTGCCTCGGGCTCACACTACACACTATCGCAGTCCGCCGGAGTGGAGGGGTTGATGCCCAAGAAGACCTTAAGCGAAACAGGGTGCCGTGAATTCCCGCGCTTAGTTGAGGCAGCTCCGTCCTTGTTTTAATTCTTGCCCGTGTGGTCACTTGTCTGTGGCCCTCCGTAGGCAGTACTTTGTCCTGGCAAAGAAAGTCTATGCACTTGCACACGCGGCTAAGCGGTTCTAGCTCGGGGACAGGAGGGGCCCTGCGGTGGTCTGCTTAGCTTCGGTTACGGACTTCAGCCGATATGGTTGCTGGTACGGAGTACCTCCAGCCGCTAAACTCGCACAGGAATGTTCACCATATTCCAGGGCTTTAATTCGATATGCAAGGAATAATGCCTGCTGGTCAACCGTCTCCCAAATCCACATGGGTGTGCCCTTGGTCTTGTCCAAAACCCTCACCGACAGAGAACTGGTTGAAAGTTTCACTTTCGTGCGGAGAAAATTCTATTCTTGGAAAAACGAACCTCAATTGCCCACCAGTCGCAGCGTGCGGTTGACCACTGCGAGTCAAGTCTTACATCTTACTGTGGCATCCTCGCTGACTCCGCGGTGGCCGAGCGGGACTTGATACTACTAGGTAGGTACTACTCCAGGATAGTTGACAATCGCATTGACAGAGCTTTGTTCTCTGATCCCTTGCATCTGCCCAGCCAATACAACCACGATGTTCATGCAGGAGGAGAGCACTCCTCACAGGGGACCATGCACTGTTCCAACAGCAGCAGAGATTCCAAGCGGCCGTCTCTGGGGGAGCTGCCTGCATTGGTGGCGCCGAAAA
Source organism: Aspergillus carbonarius ITEM 5010 (assembly GCA_001990825.1). Lineage (NCBI taxonomy): Eukaryota > Fungi > Ascomycota > Eurotiomycetes > Eurotiales > Aspergillaceae > Aspergillus > Aspergillus carbonarius. The sequence goes on from KV907495.1 coordinate 1,278,598, forward strand.
TTGCACGTCGAAATGGCACTTTCTGCGGGTAGCTGGTCACTTGCCTTTCCGGGCACGATGCAGTGTGCAAAGCATTATGATTGGTTGGCTTTCCGGCAGGGGGTGATGCACGGTACCCAATCAGAGGCCGGTTGATGGTGAATGTCTCGACCGATCCGGTCTAGTCCCCCACCCGGCTTTGCACGTATTCTTCAATCTTTCATCCGGGTACCGGTACTGTAACAATGGCCGGATGTTTGGTAGCCATCCAGTCCCGTGAGAACAACCCCCCTCAATCTTTAGCGACTCTCGCTGCATTTTCCATCGTCGTCTTGATAGAGGTCGCTGTTCCATGGCATTGCTGGTACGATCATGATTGGATCGGCAACGATCGGGGGAATACTTACTACATAGTTTTAACCTACCTACTAGCGATCGTGGTCAACGGCTATCGGCAGGATGAAGTACATGCACCTGCGTTGCACCGCAGCCTATATACTCCGTGATGGTATCAATCACAGTAGCATCGACCATGGACCGCCGAGAGTACACCGGAAGATTTGCAGGAAAAGAGACCGACCAGACTGCTAGAGGAGCGGAGTCTGGTTGCTTACCTGGCTCCTTAATCCGACGCATGGATGTCGAGCCACTGGCAAAGACCCTATATTGCTGTAGAGTGATGTCGGAATCATCCACTCCTTCCTCCATCCGACGTATATGAAGTCCAGGGGTGCTTCGCCGCAAGACAGCTTGTATAGGGGTTGACAACCGCTGTCGGATGCGGTGATGTCACGCAAACACTGGCTGTAGCCCGAAACCGAAAGAGACACCTTGACCACAACGACTGATGATCCTCCACACGAGCTACAAGCTAGCCTCGATCACTCAAGAGCTTGTTTTCGGCTCTCTCCATCCTAACAACGCTGCAGCCGCTGCTGTACAGCATCATGGCTGACCTTCGGCTACGCCCAGCAGTGCCGTATATCCGGGTCCGATGCCCCACGGGGATCAGCAACAACGGCATCCGATGGGCCTGAGGTCACTCCCCCAGCATCCGACCTCCACGCCACGCATACATGACATTGTCGCGGACGGAGACGCTCTGTGTCTCCTAGATACATAAAAGAACTCGACCGCGCGACCAGATCGCTCTCTCAACTTTCAACTCAACCTACACTCTCCGACAATCCCCGCCGCTCACCTCCTCCTCCACCACCACCATCACCATCACCACCACTGCCGTACTCAGATTCACACAATGACTGCGCCAAAGAAGAACTTCCATGTCGCCATCGTCGGAGGTGGGATCGCCGGTGTCACTTTAGCCATCGCCCTGTACCATCGCAACATCTCTGTTACCATCTACGAGCAAGCCCACGAGTTCGCCGAAGTCGGCGCGGGTGTCTCCTTCAGTCCCAATGCCGTCCAAGCGATGAACTTCTGCCACGAGGGCATCTACAACGCCTTCGAGAAGGTCTGCACACGAAACCTCTGGCCCACGAAACAAAAGGTGTGGTTCGATTACCTGGACGGGTACCAAAAGGGGCCGAACCCGGCGAACGGCGGTCGCCAGGACATCGAATTCACCATCTCCAACAGCCTGGGTCAGAATGGAGTCCACCGCGCGCATTTCCTTGATGAGTTGATCAAGTTAGTTCCCAGGGAGATTTCTCGCTTTAACAAGCGCCTGGAGGACATCCACGAGCGTGTTAGCGACGGCAAGTTGATCCTGAAGTTTGCCGATGGCTCCGAAGATGAAGCCGACGTGGTGATCGGCTGCGATGGAATCAAGTCGCAGGTGCGCCAGATCATCGTGGGAGCGGACCACCCCTCTGCGAAGCCGTCCTACACCCACAAGTACGCTTATCGGGGACTGGTGCCCATGGATAAGGCGGTTGAGGCGATCGGAGAGGAGCTGGCTTCCAACGCCTGCATGCATGTAAGCTTTCTCTTTTTTTGGGCGTTGATCAGGACTGACATCCCATAGATGGGCCCCGGAGGCCATATGTTAACCTTCCCTGTCAACGGAGGCAAAACCCTCAACATTGTCGCTTTCCACACCACCACTGACGAATGGGCCGAGTACCCCCGATTGACGCGCCAGGGCACCCGCGACGAGGTCCTGCGCGACTTTGCCGGATACGGGCCCAACGTGGTCAATCTGTTGAAGTTGACCGATCCGGAACTCAGCGTGGTAGGTTTTCCATCCTCCCCCGAATCTTACTCGAACTCACTTCTGACTCCATCCAGTGGGCGATCTTCGACCTGGGCGAAAACCCCGTCCCGACATACTACAAGGGCCGGGTGGCTATCTCCGGTGATGCCGCGCATGCCACCTCGCCGCACCACGGGGCCGGGGCCGGCTTCTGTATCGAGGACACCGCCGTGCTGGCTGCGTTGCTTGAAGACAAGCGAGTGCAGACTCACAAGGACCTCCAGGCGGTGCTGGCTGCATTTGATGAGAATCGCCGCGAGCGCACTCAATGGTTGGTGCAGAGCAGTCGGTTCATTGGGGACTGCTACGAGTGGCGTGCGGATGGTGTGGGCAGTGACTTTAAGAAGATCGAGGAGGCGATCAATCACCGGAATGGGATTATTGCCAATGTGGATATTGGTCAGATGTGTCAGGAAGCCCGGAAGCAGATGGAGAAGAGGCTTAATGCGGTGGAAAAGGCCTCTTTATAGGTACATAATGAGCTGTGGGATAGATTACTGTTTCTTTTAGCGAATTGTTCTGGAATTATTAGATAGATGAGGTACTTTGCCGAATTAATCGATATATGTGACATATTGTGTTGCCATTTCTTCTCATCTTCTGCCATTGAACGGTATGCCAATAGGTAGTGAGTTGGTACTATTCCCAAGCTCACTGGAACTAATCCATCCCCAATCCAACCTTCTTACTGTCCACAATTGCCTCCTACCCCATACAATTCTTTACCATTCACAAAAATACCCGAAGACCGAACTACTCATAAAAGCCGTCTCATGCGTCATCGTGATACCTCTAGCAGAAAGAATCAATCCCATCCCATAATCTAAACATCGAAACCCGAAGCCACCTACCAACATTTTCAATTACCACTCGATTCAATTAAAGCCCATCATGCCTAGTCCTTCAAAAGACCACCCTCTTCTCGTGACCTTGATAACACCAATTTCACCTCCACCAACTATTCCCAAATATACCGTATCGGGTTCAGCAGGCTCTCAATCGGAGTATGCGGGAGAAGCGCGTCATGGAATTGCGTCATCGTGAATCAGCCACCAACAACCACAATCAACTCAACAACCAACTTGCAAGGATAATTAGTTGACCCAACAGGACGGCACTCTTCCAACTTTTAGGACTGTAGAATACAAGGAATAAGTAAATCAAGGAAAAAAAAATCCACCCTCAACCCCCTTGGTCCGGGAAACAAACACAGCAAATGAATACATGAGAGATGATTGGCCCCCCGCATTCCCATTCCACGCCGCCCAAGCCAAGACATTTATCCTCCAATCAAAGCCGGATTGCAAACATGTTTGCTATGTTTCACTTGTTTGGACGGTTTGGGTAGGGTGAGGCTTCGGATGTGGATTGTTGGCCTGGGCTTCCGATGGTTCGTGCGGTGTTCCGATGAGGGGAATTGGTGATGAAACACCAACAGCAACAGCAATAGCAGCAGCATTTTAAGGCGGGGATAACTCGGTTTTCGGATGATGAGCCTTGTGGCTGCTGGTTTGGGTTATTTGGTGAGATGAGGTGCCACGTGAGGTTTGTGGTTATCCGATGTCGCTCGAGCAGCGATGGCTTCTCGACTCACTTGCCGTCAATCAAGGAGCAAGGCAGCTCAATCTCCGGTTTGTTGCTTGCTCTAGGTAAGCAATTCTTCGGCAAGTTGCTTGATGATTGTATGTCTACAAGGGCAATGCGACCACCCCTAGGCGCGGTGCGATGCGATGAGGATATACAGGATGTGGAGACTGGAGAATGGAACCAGTGGGTCCTTATCGACCCCGGGTCTTGGTATTGACTACATGCTTAAGATTTTGGAATGGTTCGTTGCTGATCGTATAACTAATCACTTGCAGTGTTATTCCGATCGCTGAAGCTTGGAGTTGAGGGGGGCAAAACATCCTGGAGAACATCATTCGACGGAATCTCTTGAAGAACATCTCTTAGAAAATGTTCTTAGTATATCTATCTCCTATGACAGAATGCTGAGGTTTACGTCGTGGTCCTTCGAATGATGACAAGATCTCAGCCCCAAGACCCTCAAAGCCTATAAAGATAACATAGTGCAATTGAATATCGACATGGCAAGGGGAGCGTTTGCCCTGTGTCTTGACCCACCGGAGATTGGGTGTCAAAGATTGAGCAGAGGTGTTCGAAAGTGGCATACAGCGACGATAGATTGGCTTTGCTTTACAAAATCATGCGAAATCTCGGGCTGCCTACTGAAGAGCTTTTGTCCTGCATGCAGCAAATTGTGATGATGATACAGGATAACTAGGCGTGGCATCAAATGCTACTTTCGTGAGCAGGGATATGAGCGCTGATATCCGCATGCACTAAGAGGCAGTGTGAGTCACCGTTGACTTAGCCGAACACAGAAGTTCGAATCCGCGACCCAAATCCTGCAGCAATTCGACCCAATGAAAACGTCAAACCGGTCTCTATGGAGTATAGTTGTCAGATTATTTCCAACGGGCATCCGGCTGACGGGGAATGCCCTTCTACCTGCTTATCATACGTGGCTCAGGGTCTAGATCGATGCCGTCGCACTTCTTCCCCCGACTAATATTAATGATAAGCAGCCTACGGCCGTCCATTGATAGGTTTCCTGGTTCCCCGCCATTGCTGACAGGATGTAAATCTTAGATAATCCCAATTACTTTCTCATGCACTTTACCTACTCGTCTAGCATTTGACTAGCATAAGGTCCGCGGCAGCTGGGATAAAATTCGAATGGCAGGCGAACCTATCGAGCCGGCCGCGGCTCAGGTCGCCGACTTCCTTCGCGTGGGAATACAACTCATCGGGCAAGTGTACGAGATCCATGGGCTCGATGACAATCAGCCTTGGCCGGACTGGGATGCAAATCAAGCATCAGCTCAATTCGTGTCCTTAGACAGTCAGCTATCAGGATCATATCCTGGTCGACAACTAGGGCCACTGTGTGAACATGAGCAGTCTTTGGAGGACACTCGTGCTGCCTGCGGAATCATCGCCCGTACCATCCTGTCCCGCCTGGAACTGATTCAGGCGTTCGGTTCTCAATTCTCGCAAGAAATACGAACTTTCAAAAGTCTATGGCCACGCGAAGATGTAGAGGTGTTGGAGGAGCGATTGAGAATGTTCAAATCAGAGCTTGAACTAGGGTTTCAATCCAGGTAACTTTACAAGCACCTGCGAGATCAAATCTGAATAGTATCATAGCTGATCAACAATTAGCTCGCAAGTCGGCCAATACACCGAAACCCGGGACGCTCTGGACTCCCTCGCTACGGAGAACTCCCCGGATGACCGAGAACTTGATGCGCAGCCGAGACAAAATGATTTCCCAAAAAGAAGCAAGCTACCAGCAGGCAACAGCGTGGTGTCACTTTTCGGGAAGAAGCCAGCTGGAAGGAGTAAACCCGGTCCAGAATTGCGATCATATACCAAGGATATGCAATTCACCGATCAGGAGATGATCATCTGTGACTTCTTGCTTGAGAGTCTGAAATTCTCATCGATGACTGACAGAGAAGACAGTGTCACCGTTGCTCACAGTGGAACCTTTGACTGGATATTTTCCTCTGAAAAAAACCCTAGACATGAAAAGTCACGAGTGGAAAAGTCTCTCACTACTTGGTTATCCAATACCCACGATAGTGGCATCTTTTGGATCAGTGGTAAACCGGGATCGGGCAAATCGACGCTGGTACGCTTTCTACGGCACCACCCCACGACTATGAATCTCCTTCACCGATGGGCAGGCAATGAGCCGCTCATAACAGCTGGGTTTTATTTCTGGATCAGTGGCACCTTAGAGCAAAGGTCTCAGACGGGTCTGATGCGTCATCTCCTATTTCAATTGCTGGACCAAGAGAAGTATCTCGTTCCCGTTGCTTTCTCCGCAAAGTGGAGGCACTATCAGTCTCTCAGCACGCGAGAACGGATCAAGGCCTCCGTCTCCTGGGGACTCCAAGAGCTCAAGGAGGCCCTGAACAGCTTCATGCAGCACACTGTGGGCCAAGCGAAAATCTGCCTTTTTATAGACGGGCTAGATGAGTTTGCAGGGGATCACAAGGAGATCGTGTCCTTCTTCAAAACTCTGGCCTCCTCTTTTTCTCACGTGAAGTTTTGTTTATCTAGCCGACAGCTGCCAGTCTTTCGGGCAGCCTTTGCAAACAACCCCGGGCTAGAGCTTCACGATCTTACCCTCCAAGATATGGTTGGGTATGCTCGGGATCATCTATATGGGCACTCTTCAAGTCAAGCCCTACTTGCGAAAGACCTAGATGGAGCATCTCGGCTTATTGATGGACTTGTTGAGAGAGCTGATGGAGTCTTCCTCTGGGTGACTCTGGTAGTTCAATCGCTGCTGCGCCGTCAGGATTATCAAGCCGTCTTAGAAATGCATGATTACTTGCTTCAACATCCAGCTGATATAGACGACTTGTTTACGCACTTTATCTTCGAGCGACCCGCAAAGGATCAAACACGTTTGATCTCCAGACTGTTCCTGCTCCTATCTGCTAGGGAGGAAGCATGTCACGCTACTGGACAGGAAGAGGCTGTCACTATGCAGCTCTGGGAGTTGGCGCTTGCATATCGGTTAGAGGAGGGGGAAATACACATTCCTGACAGTGTGCAAGAAGCAACCGCAAAAGATATCGATCGGATCTGCGCACGAACCAAAGGTCACTTCTCCAATGAGTGCGCAGGCCTGGTCATTACGCATGCTCCAAGCCCATCAGCTATCAGAACACGGGCCAGATCTACACCTGCGCAGCTGCTAGCGGAGAGCAAGGTATCCTATATTCATCGAACTGTGAAGGACTACCTGTCTCTTCCTCATATCTGGACACGACTTTTGGGATCAATGATCGGGTCGACATTTGACCCGCATCTATCTCTTCTGACATCCCATATTCTTCAACTCAAGTGGCCTCTCGATGTCTTCGAACCGCATCGACAGATCGACGAGTGGTGGCCTAGTATCCCTTTAGCATTCACCCATGCCCGGCTATCTCAGGATGCGCGAGCCCAGACCGTGCTGGTCCCTGAGTTTGACCGTGTGCTTTGTCAACATTGGGCGTTCCGTGATTCTATCGAGAAAGACCACTGGGCAAAGAGTCTATTTTCTTCATACGAGAAGCGGAAGAATGCTGTCTTTCAAGACCCATTCCTCTCACTCGCAGCCAAATTCGGTCTAAGCATTCTAGTCCGTGAACGGATTCACCAGGACAGACTCGCTGCACCCGAAGGAAGTATCCCGCTCCCCAGCCACTGCATTGAGTTTCTCGTCAGCCGACAGAAAACTGTCTATCCACTCTCCAGCCTGGAAATTGTCGGCAGTCTTCTCGCCAATGGCGCTGATCCAAACCGGCCATTCAAAGATCTCGACAAGAAGAACCGAACACCCTGGCTGGTTGTACTAGATAAGCTTCGTGAAGCAGAACGTCGTCAGTGGATCCGATTTTATGATACGGCGGAGCAAGGGACCCGGCGTCAGGCTGCCATTGTGTCCCTGTTTTTGCAACACGGGGCTGATCCCAATGCCATGCTGCCAGATACGCGGTTTGATCCATCCGCAACTGCACTAGAAGTGGTTACCAGTGTCTATAGGAAGTATGCATCACCGGAATTTGGGATACTTCGGAACGAGCTGATCAGGCTGGGGGCAAAGGAGCGAGAGGGCCATGATATCTTCTATCGGGTCTATGGGGATTGACGTGTATGACTGGTCAATCCGTTGGTTGTAAACTCGTGAAGTAAGCTTTTAACAAAGTGATCGGATAGAGAGTTTACCCTTATTCATTCGACCCCCTTGGAAGTGGCCTATTATCTCAAAGCACCTAGACTGTCGAGTCCATACGGATCAGGTGATCGAGGCTTGTCTTTCCTCTTCACTCGCCGACTTCCTGCATTCACTCCCTCATCTTCCTCCCCTCGGTTCTCTACACAATATTGGAATTCGGACACTCAACGCCCTTTTTCCGTGTCGTTGTAACACCCTCCGGCAGTTGACCAATATTGTACTCATTCAACCGGCCCTCAATGCTACGTCACCATCACATTTCCATCGTTCAGCCAGCGTCATCTAGACGCCATTGAATCCTGTCGAATCACCAGCGCGTGATTCAAGAAATCTCTTTTTCTCGGCTCTATCGCCTGCTTTTCTCTGCGCTTTCCCTACCATCATCCAGAATCATCGGCACATCATCATTCCATCAAGTTGAATTAAGAATCACATCTGTACTGATTTTTCAGCGTTAACTAGCCCCCAGGTACCCATCCCTTTACTGTCTCCTAGCCTGTGATTACTGGGGTTTACTGACTAGCGCCAGTATGGATCACATACGCCCATCAATCTTAGACGACGAGATCGATGCTCTAAACCAGCAGATGGAAGAAGTCCATTCTCATCGCGAGAGTCACAAAGGGAAATATAGAGCGGATGGAAGCCGTCCGGACCATGAACTCGCCATCGAAGCATACCTGGATGAAATGACGAGACATATGAGTTTTTTGGCCGATAAGAAGCTCGCCGTCAGCATTGCTTGTGCAGTGGACACAGATAGTCAGCTGATTGCAGCTATCACAAAGGAAGAGGCTCGCTCAAATGATGACCGACGCCTTGCAATTAGGATAAATGAAAACGACTCGGTGGAGCAACCTACCGTGGATGACAGCACACAGTGCTCCCACATGGTAAACGAGCCCCCAGATACCGATGATGAGTGTATCGCAGGTCCCTCAATGACCTACACCCAGCGACAAGAAAAAGCAATAGAAAAGATATCGCAGAACAGGCTTCAATGCTGCGTCTGTTACGACAGCTATCATCCACACCAGATACATCGCTTGAGCTGTGGGCATATTTACTGCAATGACTGCCTCAAGGATCTATTCCTGAGAGCAACCAAGGATCAATCCCTCTTCCCACCTCGATGCTGTCGCGAGCTGATTCCCTTGGATGAGGTCCAGACAGCCATGTCCGAGGCCGAGCTGCGCGAGTTCAAGTGCGCGGAAGTCGAGTTTTCTACCATAGACCGGACCTACTGCAGCAACGTGGCTTGCGGCAAATTTATCCCTCCCAGTAAAATCGCGATAGATCGAGCGCAGTGCCCGTATTGCGCCTCGGCTACCTGCGCTATGTGCAAAAACACCTTTCACACTGATGACTGTGCCGAGGACACTGCACTCCAGGCCACACTGGCTCTGGCTACTACCGAAGGCTGGCAACGTTGCTTTGCCTGCAGGGCTATCGTGTCTCTAGGCATTGGCTGTTACCATATCACGTACGGTATCCTCACAATACCAATCACACCTTACTAACCCATACCACAGATGCAAATGCCAAGCCGAGTTCTGCTACCTCTGTGGCGTGAGATGGAAAACCTGTACCTGCTCGCGATGGGCCGAGGAAAGACTGCTCGCGAGGGCCGAGGAAGTGGTAGACCGAGAAGCGGAAGAGCCATTAGCGCCTCAAGTTCGCCAGGTCCGCGTTGAGCAAATGCAAGAGGATCTAAGAGCGAACCACGAATGCGACCACCCCGGAAAATTCCAGCGGATTTTCGGTTCAGGGAGCCGTCGATTCCAGTGCGAAATCTGCGACGATCATCATCGGAAATATATCCTCCAATGTCGGCGATGCCATCTACATGTGTGTGAACAGTGTCGACGGAATCGAATCTGAGGCGGCAGTACTAATGATGATATATGCGTGTCGCGGTCCAAGACTTATGAGCGTTGTCATATGGTCAGATCTAGGGTCAATATTGCATTCTAACATGGTGTGAGATTTCTGTCTCCCTCATATCATTATCATTATCATTATCATACCAACCTTGACAAGAACTGTCAATCAACCACCCATTTAGCTTACCCCCGAGAATGAAATCCACAACTTATCAATTCTATTTGGAAAATATACCTCACACAGATAAATCTACAAGTAGTACCTCCATTTATATCACCTCGACCGGAGAAAAAAAAAAAAAAAAAAAAAAACCCTCACCCCCCAACTCCTATACTTCCCACCTTGTCCCAAATCAACTATACCAAATCTAATGAAACTAATAATTAAGAAACCAACACACTAATCAGTCTTTCACGCTTACATCAACTCTTCTTCGATGTTCCATCTCCCCATAGCTTACATACAGTAAGTAGTATGTGCCGGAATCTCCTAGTGCCCCAATCCCGTCCCGTCGGGAACTAGGTAGTCCGATCGCCGTCGGGGATTTGAACCAATGATTTACTATTATGTAGGATGTAGGATGTAGGATGTACTAGGATGTGCTTACGTGCTTACGGGAATACTTTTGCTTAGGTGATGTCGGATGATAGAGGTGGGGAATTGAAATTAATAATGAGGATATAGTGGGGAAGTATAGGTGGGAGGTTAATAGTAAGATAGTAAGTAGTATGGAATATAGTTGATTTCAAGTAGGAATAGTAGGAGTAGTAGGTTTCGGTTTAGATTGGGGGACGGGTATAAATACCTGGATGGTGTCTGCTTTTTTCTTTCTCTTTTGCTATACATGATTAAGCATTAAATTATATTGCGGGTTGAATACCACGGGTTGAACTCTACGATTTGAGCACTACATTCGATATTACAGTCTGAATCCCTACAATCACCGCCATGTCCAAGACGATCTTTCTCACCGGTGCTACGGGCTACATTGGTCGGGTTATCACCGAGTATGCTCTCAAGGAGGGCTACGCTGTGCGTGCCCTCTCGCGCAGTGTGGCCGGTGACGATTTTATCACGTCCCTGGGGGCTGTTCCTGTTCGAGGAACGCTTGAGACTTTTGATGTTTTGAGCGTGGAGGCCCGCAACGCCGATATTGTGCTTCATTTGGCGTTCGTTCATGATTTTACCAAGCCGTTGAAGGAGCTTATTCCGATTGATATCAAGGCTGTGGATGCTATGGCTGGCGCATTGGCCGGCACGAATAAGGCCCTGGTGGTGACGAGTGGAACCGGGTTCGTGCAGGCGGATCCGGAGGGGAGGGAGACGGATGAGGAGTCGCCGGTCGCGCCGGATGGGCATTTCACAGCCCGGGTGGAGGCGGAGAAGAAGGCGCTGGCCTGGGCGGAGAAGGGGGTCAGGGTGTCGGTTATTCGGCTGCCGCAGTATGTGTATGGGCGAGGGGATCGGGCTTGGTTTGCCGCAAGATGGATTAAGGTGGCGGTTGAGAATGGGGTGGCTGGGTATCTTGGAGATGGGGAGCATCGGTTTTCGGAAGTGCATGTGGATGATGCGGCGAAGTTGTATCTGCTTGCTGCGGAGAGGGCGGATGCTGGGGAGGTATTCAATGGGGTTGCGGGAACGGAGACGTCGTATCGACAGCTTGCGGAGGTGATTGGGGAGGTGGCGGGCGTACCGGTGAGGGAATTTGGGAGGGAAGAGGTGATGGGAAAATGGGGACCGTTTTTGGTGGCCTTTGCTAGCGAGGCGAATAGGGCTTCGGGAGCGAAGGCGAGGGGGAAGCTGGGGTGGGTGGTGGAAAGGCCCAGCTTGCTGGGTGAGATTCGGGAGGGCAGTTATAGGGAGTTGGCGGAGGTGTTCAGGAAGGAGTCACTGGGTGTTTGAGCTGTGAGAGGAAATGGACTCAGTTCATAGGTGTATCTGAGAGTCGAAGAAGTTGCTATGTTAGTCAAAGGAGAAATGGGAAGTCGCTGAATGTCCTGAGGACTCATTTAATTGGTATCTGCTCCAGCTTGATGTCTGCCGAGGAGCACAAAGTCCGTAAGGTCCGAAGATGGGATTGGCTTGGGCTGAGGTCGCGTGAGATCAAGATATGACGGATCAACGTTGGACAAGGATCTACGCAAGGTATCCCTGGGACGATCCGTGATGGCGGAGTGAGCTGTAGATCCGCTTATTGGCATGACTCAATCGTCATCGACAGGTCATTACTGAGCACTATTTCAGTTCAAGTTTGCCTAGCGTCAATATGACAGCTCCAGCCATGCTGGTGCGTCTTCGACTGGCGGTGTGTTCCGGTGGAAGACTTTGTTGACATAAACCAGGATAGCTGGTGTTGGCCTCGTATGTCCTTTCGTTGCATTCCAGGGCATCAATCTTGACATGACATGAATGGAGTATTGATGCAGTGGTAGCAGAACGAGATCAAGGACAGTATGCCCTGTGACTCTAGACAACTATCTATAGGCGGTTGTCTGTCTGTGTAGGAAATGGTTTGCGAGGGAGCATCTGTCGCCATTGCCAACCGGGCGATTGCCCCTTGCTGGAAGCCTGCAAAGCAATCCATCGAGCTGCCACGTAGGATGATCCAGCTCAACGGTGTGACTGGCCATGATCGGTCAGGTGAGGTGCATCACCTGATGACGTGCCGGAGTAACTCCGCCTGGATAGTAGTAGTGGTGGTGTATTATCGGGAATTCGGGATGGTGATAGTTCCAGAACTCCGCTGCATGGATCAACACATGCGGATGTATTTGACGGAGTAGCGTGGACATCGTATGTAGGAGGATCTATTGACGGTTGGACCAAGGGAAGAGTGGATGGATGGAGGATGGATAGACGGTGGATGGTCCCTGGCAGAGTGGCAGCTGGTGCCTGACGTTAGCGCCCGACCCGTGAGGCCAGCCGAGGCCGGTTCCAGTGGCCCTCGCCGCTTACGTACTCCGTACATCGCGCTTATCGTCATCCCCGGAAGCTCCCTGCCAGACCTGCGCCTCCTCGATTTACTTCTCCCTCACTGTCCCAACCCTTCAATCCCCATCCATCAACCCTCTTCGCCAGTATTCTGTCATCTTTGAATGTAACCAGCCTCTCCATTCGTCTATCCTGACCGGTCGCTCCCCCAACCATGCGGGGACTCCGCTTTCTCCCCATTATCGCAAGTCTTGGCGCTCTCCCTCAATCGCTGGCCCGAGACGATCCGAGCTTGGGCTTCACCAACATCCATGAGCTCGGCCGTTGTGCCATTCGCGGCCATTGTGGGAAGAAGTCATTCTTCGGTGGCGAGCTCCCCTGTCCCGACAATGAACTGGCAAAGCAGCCCGAGGCAGCGGTGAGGAAGAAGCTGGTAGATCTGTGTGGCAGCAAATGGGAGCAAGGCCCCGTGTGCTGTGAAGATGAGCAGGTGAGCTCCATCGAAGCTCGCATTTGACATGGTTCTGATCCGGTGGACTCTGTATTCCAGATCGATGCGCTCTCCAGAAATTTGAAACTCGCCGAGGGTATCATCGCGTCCTGTCCCGCCTGCAAAGCGAACTTCTTCAACATCTTCTGCACCTTCACCTGCTCCCCAGATCAATCCCTGTTCGTCAACGTCACCCAGATCGACGAAAACAGCTCCGGAAAGCGACTCGTGACCGAAATAGATAACGTCTGGTCGGAGGAGTTCCAGAGCGGGTTCTACGACAGCTGCAAGAATGTTAAAAATGGTGCTTCCGGTGGTAAGGCCATCGACTTCATCGGTGGCGGTGCCAAAAATTACTCTCAATTTATGAAGTTCCTGGGCGATAAGAAGCTTCTGGGAAGCCCATTCCAGATCAACTTCAAGGCCGAGCCTGCTGGTCCGGACCCCGATGGCATGAAAGCGCTGCCAATTCAGCCCAAGGCCTGCAATGACCCTGATGAGGCATTCCGCTGTTCTTGTGTTGACTGCCCAGACGTGTGCCCCGAGTTGCCTGCCATCAGAACGGACGGGTACTGTCATGTGGGCCTTCTGCCCTGTCTGTCATTTGCTGTGATCCTCATCTACTCGGTCTTCTTGCTGGTCGTCGTTGCTTGCTCCAGCTACTTCACTTACCGAGAACGCCGCTACCGTAAGCCTGAGCGCGTCCGACTCTTACAGGATCCGGCCCCGAGCGACGATGAGGACGAAGGTGACATCGTCCGCGCAGGTGGGTATCTCGAGCAGCCCAATGGTGTGTACAAGTTGAACACTGTTCTCGACAGGATGTTCAATCGCATTGGTGGTACCTGTGCTCGCTTCCCGGCCATCACCATTCTGTCCAGCGTGATTGTGGTCAGTCTGTTGAGTCTGGGTTGGTTTCACTTTGCCGTCGAGACGGACCCGGTCCGCCTCTGGGTAAGCCCGACCTCGGCAGCGGCCCAAGAAAAGGCCTACTTTGATGCCAATTTCGGGCCGTTCTACCGGGCAGAACAAGCCTTTCTCGTTAATGATACTGCATCAGGTGATGGGCGCGTTCTGAGTTATGACACCCTAAGTTGGTGGTTTGACGTGGAGTCGCGAGTGCACCGGATGATTTCTCTGGACCGGGAACTCATCCTTGATGACATCTGCACGAAACCAACTGGCGATGCTTGTGTGGTGCAGTCTTTGACAGGCTATTTTGGCGGATCGGTGGCGAACCTGGATCCCGATACTTGGGAAGCCCGGCTCAAGCATTGCGCGGACTCGCCCGGCGATGTGAGCTGTCTCCCGGACTTCGGACAACCGTTACGACCGGAAATGATTCTCGGGGGTTATGAAGACTCGGGCGATGTGCTGGATGCCCAAGCGCTGATCACAACATGGGTGGTGGACAACCACCAGCAAGGGACAGAAGGCGAAGCGAATGCTATCGACTGGGAGGATAGCCTCAAGCGTATTTTGGAAGTGGTACAAGAAGAAGCCAAGGAGCGTGGACTGCGTGTCTCATTCAACACCGAAGTCAGTGTCGAGCAGGAGCTGAACAAGTCCAGCAACACCGACGCAAAAATCGTTGTCATTAGCTACATCATCATGTTTATCTACGCATCCTTGGCATTGGGTTCGGCCACGGTCACGTGGAAGTCTCTGTTCACCAATCCCGCGAATGCCCTAGTCCAGTCCAAGTTTACTCTGGGCATAGTCGGCATTGTCATTGTTCTGATGTCTGTCTCCGCGTCGGTTGGACTATTCTCTGCGGCAGGGATCAAGGTTACCCTGATTATCGCTGAGGTCATCCCGTTCCTTGTTCTGGCCGTGGGCGTCGACAATATCTTCTTGATTGTCCACGAATTCGAACGAATCAACGTCAGCCACCCAGACGAAGAGATCGACGAGCGAATCGCTCGTGCTGTGGGCCGAATCGGCCCGAGTATCTTCCTATCCGCTACCACCGAAACTATCGCGTTTGCCATGGGAGTCTTTGTCGGAATGCCTGCTGTGAAGAATTTCGCTGTGTATGCTGCAGGTGCGGTGTTCATCAACGGTGTCTTGCAGATCACCATGTTTATTTCTGTTCTGGCTTTGAACCAGAAGCGCGTGGAGAGCCTGCGTGCGGATTGCATTCCGTGCCTGACAGTCCGCAAAGCGCATTCCGGTATGTCCGATGATCAGCTCCTCGACGACCAGGAGGGAGAAAGCGCTCTGCAAGCATTTATCCGCACGGTCTACGCATCTTCACTTCTGGGACGTAGAATCAAGGTCCTCGTGGTGATCACGTTCCTTGGCCTTCTGACAGCTGGGCTGGCTTTAATCCCAAAGGTGGCTCTCGGGCTGGACCAACGCATTGCTGTCCCCAGCGACTCCTACCTCATTCAGTACTTCGAGGACTTGAATGCCTACTTCGGAAATGGTCCGCCAGTTTACTTTGTGACACGAAACGTAAATGTCACCGAGCGGCACCACCAGCAACGGCTTTGTGGACGCTTCACTACCTGCGAGGAATTCTCTCTCCCCTTTGTGCTCGAGCAAGAGTCAAAACGATCCAATGTCTCTTATATCTCGGGATCCACCGCCAGCTGGATTGATGACTTTTTCTACTGGCTGAATCCCCAACAAGACTGTTGCAAGGAAGACGATGAGATCTGTTTCGAGGACCGGACACCTGCCTGGAATATTTCGCTGTACGGCATGCCAGAAGGAGACGAGTTCATTCACTATGTCGAAAAGTGGCTCGAATCCCCCACTGACGCATCCTGCCCACTGGGAGGCAAGGCTCCATACAGCAATGCCCTTGTCATCGACCAGAAACGTATCATGACCAACGCCAGCCATTTCCGTACCACCCACACTCCTCTTAGGACGCAAGATGATTTCATCAAGTCGTACATTTCGGCCCGCCGTATCGCTGATGGCATCTCCAAGGAGCACGGAATCGATGTATTTCCGTACTCCAAAACCTACATCTTTTTCGATCAGTATGTCTCCATCATCCAGCTGACGGGGACATTACTGGGCTTTGCGGTTGCCATCATCTTTGCTTTGACATCCACGCTCCTCGGGTCTGTGGCAACTGGTGCGGTGGTCACCACGACTGTAGTGATGATCCTGGTCGATATCATGGGCGCCATGGCCGTGGCTGGTGTGTCGCTCAATGCCGTTTCCCTCGTGAACCTCATTATCTGTGTAGGTATTGCGGTCGAGTTTTGCGCGCACATTGCTCGTGCATTCATGTTCCCATCCCGTGCTATCCTAGAGAAAGTGCCGACCAAATTCCGCGGCAAGGACGCGCGAGCGTGGACGGCTTTGGTCAATGTCGGTGGGAGCGTTTTTAGTGGCATTACCGTGACGAAGCTGCTGGGAGTCTGCGTGCTGGCATTTACTAGGAGTAAGATCTTTGAGATCTATTACTTCCGGGTGTGGTTGGCCTTGATCGTATTTGCTGCCACCCATGCCCTCATCTTCTTGCCCGTGGCACTCAGTTACTTTGGCGGCGAGGGTAAGTTCACCCCGGATGAGCTGGATGATGTGATATGTAAGAACCAAATGCTGACTTCTTAGCAGGCTATGCCGACCCCGGGGCTGATGGCGGCCTTGAAGAGAACCTTGCGTCCAGGGGCTACCGTTCCCTGCTGGGCGACGACGATTATTACGACTCTGACGAATATTAGACGTCCATTGCGCCGGAACGCACCGTCTTATACAGCAAGAAATGATATCACGTCTTATGGGGCCGTTGATCGCAGGCCACTCACTATCAACGGATGCGACCTGTAACAGGATCCGTCAAGTGAGGCTGTACCCCCGATTATATTTTACTCAATGTTATACAAGATGGTGGGGAGTTACCACGGTTGGGACGGAGTTAGGTCAATGAATAATTGGTTATTCAGCAAATCAATCGAGGCGTATTATGTATCTGCCCTGGTAAATAAAGCGTGAACCTTGTCGGGACGCGAGACCTATCTTCGCGGGCCAACCTTTATTCCGGCCGGGAACTTAACAGCGACTCTCCCAGTACCCAGGGAGTATGCAAGCCAAGATGATCCCGCGCCCAGCAGTTCCTGTAGGCAGCCGCGGGCATCGTGGTAAATGCTCCAGAACCCGTGAGTTGAGAGCGTCGTCGACCAGCAAAAAGTCTAAAGGGCCGCCGGTGGATATTGACCGACAGACGTTGGCCGATCGCAGTTGGGCAGCCACCAAAAGCAGTATGGAATCTTACCGGACGGCACCCGGACGATACCATTCCTAATCCCACCATGGGAACCGCCCTCCTGATTGGAGGCCCAGGCCCGTTTCAAATACCGCTAAACCGTAACGGGCTACATGGGTATCTCCATAAAGCAGCCCACCCGAGCATGATTTTTTTTTTTCCTTTCTTCCCCTCCATCTTTTTTTTTCTTCGCTTCTTTCCTCTCCTTTCTCTTCTCCTCCCCCTCTTCTTCCTTTTTAACCCTCTCTTTTCCTTTGTGTTTCTCTTCTTTCTTTGTTACATATTTGATTTTGTGATACCCTGTGAGCTGCCTGTCTTTGCGCAGACAGCTCATCTAGTTCCAGGACCTTCTTAACAGGAGGAACTGGTCTTACGAACTTTCATACACAAGATTGTTGAGGAAAGAGAGTTGTTCAGTCCATCATGGATCAACAACGGTTTTTGCAGCAGCTTCAGATTGTGCTGAACCGTGAGTACCCAGATCATTCCTTGGGGATACCACAAGGGGGCCAACGTACTGACAGCAAACTCTAGCGGCCCAGGGTAACGTCAAGGAAGCAACTGGCGTCCTCCAGCGCGAGTTCTACAAGAGCCCCGAGTCGCTTGTTCTGCTCATCCAGATTGCCACTGGCCATGAGGACCCGAATCTGAGACAACTCGCCGCCGTCGAGAGTCGCACACTCGTGGTCAAGCACTGGGTGTCCATCCAGGCCGACCAGAAGCCCCAGATCCGCGAACAGTTGCTGCGCGCGGCTGTTGGTGAGAGCTCGTCTCTCGTCCGCCACTCGGTCGCTCGTGTCATCTCTGCCATCGCAAAGATCGACCTGAACGATGGTGAGTGGGCCGATCTGCCCAACTTTCTGCTCCGGGCTGCCAGCACCGGTAACAAGGAGGAGCGTGCCGTCAGCATCTACATCCTGCTCACTATCCTTGAGACTTTGGGTGATGGATTCGAGGAGAAGTTTGACGAGCTGTTCCAGCTGTTCAGCAAGACCATCAGTGACCCCGAGAGCGAAGAGGTTCGCATGAACACCCTCATGGCCTTGAGTAAGCTCGCTATGTACCTTGACTCCGAGGAGAACATGGCTCCCGTCAAGGCTTTCCAGAATCTCATTCCCTCCATGGTGGCCGTCCTCAAGGACGTGATCACCCGGGAGCAGGATGATGGTATCATGCAGGGTTTCGAGGTCTTCCAGACTCTCCTCGGTTGTGACCCTGCTCTGTTGACCGTCCACCTCAAGGACCTGGTCATCTTCATGAATGAGCTCGGCGGAAACGTTGAGCAAGAGGAGGACGTTCGTACCCAGGCCATCAGCTTCCTCATGCAGTGCGTTCAGTACCGCAAGCTGAAGATCCAGGGTATGCGCATTGGTGAGCAGCTCACCCGCACGGCGCTGCAGATCGTCACCGAGCTCGATGATGCTTCTCCTACCGACGATGACATTACCCCTGCCCGCTCTGCTCTTGGTCTCCTGGATATTCTGGCCCAGAGCCTGCCTCCCAGTCAGGTCGTTGTGCCCCTGCTCCAGGCCCTCGGACAGTACTTCAACAACAGCAACCCCGACTACCGTCGTGCTGGTATCTTGGCTCTCGGAATGTGTGTCGAAGGTGCCCCCGACTTCATCAGCACTCAGATGCACGAGATCTTCCCCATGGTGCTCCAGCTCCTTGCTGACTCCGAGCCCAAGGTTCGCCAGGCCTCGTTGCACGCCGTGGCTCGCTTGGCCGATGACCTCGCCGAGGACCTCAGCCAGGAACACAAGAGACTCATGCCCCTCCTCTTCCAGAACCTGGCCAGTGCCATGCAGGAGTACAAGGGTGAAGAGGACGGCCCCACCGTCGACATCATGAAGGCCGGTATCAGTGCCATCGATGCTGTTGTGGACGGCCTCGACGAGAAGGATGTGGCTCCTTACCAGGGCGAGTTGGTTCCCATCTTGCACAACTTGTTCAAGCACCCGGACTTCCGTATTAAGGGCTTGGCTGCTGGTGCCCTCGGCTCCCTGGCCTCCTCGGCTGGCGACTCTTTCCTCCCTTTCTTCGACGAGTCGATGCACCTTCTCCAGGAATACGCTACCGTGAAGGACAGCGAGGAGGAACTCGACCTTCGTGCCAGTGTCACTGATGCTATGGGCGAGATGGCCGCCGCTGCCGGCCCTGAGCGCTACCAGCCCTACGTTGAGCCTCTCATGCGTGCCACTGAGGAGGCTCTTCACCTCGGACACTCCCGCCTCAAGGAGAGCACCTACATTTTCTGGGGTGCCATGTCCAAGGTCTATGTCGAGCTGTTCGCCCCCTTCCTCGATGGTGTTGTCAAGGGTCTTTTTGCTTGCATTGAGCAGGATGAGACTGACCTTGATGTCTCTCTTGGGGAGGCTGCCAAGGATCTCATTGGTCAGGAAGTGACCATCGGCGGTAAGAAGGTTCGCGTGGCCGACGCTGACGAAGACGATGAGCCCGTCGGCGAGGATGGTGATATCGAGGATGTTGATCTCGATGACGAGGATGGCTGGGATGATATTACTGCCACCACCCCTCTGTCTTTGGAGAAGGAGATCGCTGTCGAGGTTATTGGTGACCTTGTCACTCACACCAAGTCCGCCTATCTGCCTTACTTCGAGAAGACCATCGAGATGGTCCTGCCCCTCGCTGAGCACCCTTACGAAGGTGTTCGCAAGAGCACCATCAGCACCCTGCACCGCTCTTATGCTATGCTTTACTCCATTGCTGAGGAGAGCGGCCAGATGGACAAGTGGCAGCCGGGCCTGCCTCTCCAGGTCCAGCCTGCCAAGGAGGTCCAGAAGTTCGGTGAGATCCTCATGACCGCCACCGTCAAGATGTGGACCGAGGAAGATGACCGGTATGTATCTCTACTATTTCTTTGTTTCACCTCTGCACCCTCAGCGGGCCTTTCAAATGATGAGCACCACGTTTTACCCAGCTCACTCCGACACGCAAAGTCGTGGATGATGTGACACGCGATTACTCACAAACTTCTGATAATCACCTACCCACTGTTTCTTCATATGATTGTGTTTTGCGTGCAGCAGCTAACGCATCAACACTAGTGCCACCGTCGCCGACATCAACCGCAACATGGCCGAGAACCTTCGCTTCTGCGGTCCCTCTCTGATCTCCAACGAGACCACTCTGCACAATGTGATCCAGATGATCACCGATATCATCACCAAGAAGCACCCTTGCCAGCTGGAGTTTGGTCCCGAAGAGGAGACTGCCGAGGCCGGCGAGGAGACCTCCGAGTTTGACTGGGTCGTTGTCGATACTGGTCTCGACGTTGTCTCGGGCATGGCCGCCGCTCTTGGCCCCAGCTTCGCTGAGCTGTGGAAGGTCTTTGAGAAGACTGTTCTGCGTTACGCCGGCAGCACTGAGGCCCTCGAGCGCGCCACTGCTGTTGGTGTCCTCGCCGAGTGCATCAACGGCATGGGCACTGCCGTCACTCAGTACACTCCTACCTTCATGAAGTTGCTTCTCCACCGCCTCGGTGACGAGGACTCTCAGACTCGCTCCAACGCTGCCTACGCCATTGGCCGTCTCGTTGAGCACTCCGATGCCAAGGACTTGATCGTCAAGGAGTTCCCCACTATTCTCACCAGACTGGAGCAGTGCCTACACATGAACGTTTCCCGCCTTCAGGACAACGCCACTGGCTGCCTGAGCCGTATGATCCTCCGCCACCGCGAGAACGTTCCCATCAAGGATGTCCTCCCTGTCCTGCTTACCATCCTCCCCTTGAAGAACGACTTCGAGGAGAACGACCCCTTGTACCACATGATCTGCCAGCTGTACAAGTGGGAGGACCCCACTGTTCGCGAGCTGACTCCCCAGCTCCTGCCCATCTTCCAGGCTGTTCTCAGTGACGAGGACCAGCTCGAGGAGGAGCGCCGGACTGAGCTCATCCAGCTTGTCAAGTGGCTGAACCAGATGCAGCCTGGTGCTGCCCCTTGGGCCGAGCAGCTGTGAAGCCCACGGCGAGAGATGACGACAGCTTGATGACCAAATACTACTTAATGGATAGAACGGGCCTCTCAACGAGGACTCGATGGACGATGTTAGAAGATACCCCTGGGGAGCCACCGAGCGATGAACCCACAGCGATAGAATAGTATGGCGGACTGCTATGAGTTATGATCAAAAGTGGTGTATATATGTTATGAGTTCAATTGGATTGCAATATGCATGTTCACTCGGCTTCGTAGGGTTGTTTTATATGTATTCCGTACTGAATGTCTGGACCTGGTAGGTCCTGCTCCCCTGATCCTATCTTGCTACTACTAGTATGAGAGGCATCATCGGTCCTCTGCAGCCTTGGTTCCATTCTCTTGTCCTGCTTTATCTCCCCACCATCTCCGCCACATGTAGCACAAGAGCCTCCGAAGCTCTCACCCTCTTCTATATTTCTAACGGCAGCTGGATCGCTTCAGTCTTTCCCTCCTTCGCGCCTACTTTGAACTCCACTGTCCTTATCCATCTATCTTCCAACACTAGCATCATAACCCAGTGATTTGGAGTCTAAGGGATCTTGGTCTACAGTCGAAATGCACCCCGCTACCACTCGGGGACACCCCTGCATATGCGCGAATCAACAAATTCATCCATCAAGCATTCTGAACCATCAGCCTCTTTTGCGTGCTGGAAATCTCAAGCTTGACGGTCATCTCCTTTGTTGAGTGTTGCAATAAGCTCACACTCGCCAATCCATCGCCGTGTGTCTCCATTTTCTCGGTCGGTCCATAGTATATCATAGGCAAAACTGATGACTTCCATAGACTCAGTTCCTGTCTGGTATTGGCCATGATCATGCATACGAAGAAGACGATCCCTAACGCGATCAACACGACAGGAAGGGCTACATAGACCCAGTCCACTGCGACATACACTTCAGGGACCATTGCTGTGCCAAGGGCGGTTTCGTTGCTGACATTGCGGGCGTACTTTGTCATTGACGCCGCCACATTCTCCATCATGTCGCTGAAACCGAAGGGTCCCAGGCTCCAATAACTCCTCAGTTCGTCCCAAGGGTGGGTGAATTCGGTAGGGCCCCATGTTTCGTTCCATGCACTACTCCATGCCCGATCGACGGGCTTGTATGCAAATGTTTGGGATAGTTCTCCGCCCAAAAAGGACGCTGCAAAGTCCATTACTTCGCAAACTGCAAAGCTAGTGCCATCCTTCCACGAGTAGGACTTGATCGGATGGCTTTTCTCGTTGAAGACTTGATCAAATGGAGCCCCGTACTCTGACTTCCAGCACAACACCTGCTCCGTTGTGGATCGGTTCGGGTATAGTTTCTGGATGGTGACGCTGTCAGCCTCGAAGATCTCCCCGGAGTCTGGCGGGGAGGTTTGGATTGACGAGACTCCTTTCGAGACGGACAGATTGTATGTTCTCACACACGGGGACAAGACGCATTCAATGGCTCGAGAGACATCGGCAATCTTCTGGGGGGAATCAATGGAGTAAGAGCCCGAGGGGTCCGTATGCATCTCTCTCTCAACATATGCAAGGACTGACAGTGGGCTGGATACTCCCAGCATGGTCTAGTTAAGATAAGGCCCTCCGTGTGGTTGGTCATTGACGTTAATTACCTGCATCAATGGGACTTCCACTAGGAGACTTTGGGCAATGTCATTCCAGTGACCCCGAAGGTCACCGTTGGCCCACGATCCGTCCGGAAAGAGAGAGTTGCAGGACACCGTCTGATTTTCGTGTCTGCTCGTATTGAATGAAGTCATGTCACAGCCGATGCTTGTGGCTCTAGAAGTGACATCTTCGCATTTGCTGCACCAGCCTGCAGACTTGAAGGGTAGCCATGTACAGTTCCCCGAAGGGCATACTGGGTCCAGCTTGGGACCGGCTGTCGAATACATCCCCGCCATCATTGCGACAAATAGGTGTTCTCCTACCTGCGTTCCCGGAAGAATTGCTTGCTTGACCGTGGCGTTATACGATCGGCTGGGAACTTGTTTTGTCGGAAAGGTGATGATTTGTTGCATGAACGGACCGAATGTAAGGGCCGCAATCGTGATCACAGCACCAAGGGAAAGGAGAAGATTTCCTCTGTGCGGTCTTGAGGCCAATATGGGCATCGAGCCCCAGGGTCCGCGACTGGCATCTTCAAACGCCTGTAGATCATAGAGCGGACGCTTCTGTTGTCGGCACCAGATCCATTTCAACTGACCCATAGAGGTGCCAATCATGCAAAGAAGGGAGGATCTGGAGGCAGTCGTCAGAATCGCCACGATAGTATTTAGTGTTAGGTATCTGGGGAGATCAGGCGTTTTGCTCTGGTCGTAATGGTACAGGACAAGGAGAATGGCGAGAAAGGAGATGATACTGAAGCTCAGGCAGAGAATCCTTTTCTCGCTACCTTCTATTTGAGTTAATATGTTCTCGAAACACCTCTCTGAATATAGCATCGCACCCATGCTGGGAAATGGCGTCGACCCTACCCTTCCGCAAAACCGAGCAACTGATGTAGATGATATACACGTTCTTACAAACGGCCCTGTCAAATAAGACCCTCCCTAAGATACTTGAAGAAAGGCCTGGGGAAGAGCGGTCATCTTCCAAGGCATACCGAAAGGTTCATTCCATTACCACATATCAAAATTACATCCCAATTGCAAGCAGTACAGTCAACCGGCAGGCAGCAGCACATCACGTGCATTGTCTGGTGATTGGCTGCGATTCCCTCACTCCTTCCATCCCTCCATCCAATTCCCCCCTACTAAGGAGCCAGAGCACAACCCCGACATGCCCGGGAGATTTCAAAAACGCGTGGACGCTCGGTGGATCCGGAGACCTCGGTACTCATGCATGCGTGTCTTAGGAGCATGTCGCTCACTATCAATCTCAAGCTCCAACCCCAATGTTTATGGCATTCTTACCCCCTGGCAGTAAAGATCTCTCACTCACTAGCATCCAGACTACAACCCAGAGGACCTTTTCACCTACTCAGCTCAACGATGGCTCTGGAACGAAGCACAACAACTCCGCAACCGCTACGTGGCCTTCGACCTGCATGCGCTGATCCACATCGTCGAGGAAGCCGCCGGCAACACCAGCAGCCCCTGCATCAACATCACGAAACTACCCGAAGGAAATTTCAACAAGGCTTTCCTAATCACTATGCGTGATGGCCGGGAAGTTGTCGTCAAGATGCCAAATCCGAATGCCGGACCGAGCCACTATACGACGGCATCGGAAGTGGCAACCATGCAATATGTGCGACATCCCAGGTCCGAATGGTGCAGTTCGGCTGTACTGACTTCCTGCAGTTGAGACAAACCCTCCAACTTCCTGTCCCGAAAGTCCTCGCGTACTGCTCCCGAGCGGAGCAGAGTAAGCTAGGGGCCGAGTACATCATCATGGAGAAAGCTCGAGGGATTGAGCTGAGTCGCATGTGGGAGGGACTCAGGGCGCGAGACAAGTTAGTTATTGTAAAGCAGGTCGGTGCTTTTACTTCCAGGCTCGCTGGGGCAAGGTTCTCATCATACGGTTCATTGTATCTTCATCGAGATGTCTTGGTGACAGAGAGGATCAAAATCGATGATACGTTTGCAGTTGGACCAACAACGAGGCGAGCATGGTTTGATGATCGAAGAAGTGAGGTCGATGTCCACAGGGGCCCTTGTACGCTCATCAATCACTCCAACTGAATATACCTCATACCTAACCACATCATCTCCGCATCAGGGCCCAGTCCTCAAACCACCATGACTGCACTCGTCCAACGAGAACTAGCCTGCGTCAACAAATTCCCTTCATCCCACCCAGACAATCAGCAGGGCATCTTTAACAGCCCTGATGGCTACCATCCAACCAAAGCCGCTAAGCTGTCCGTTCTGCAAGACTACCTGAGGATCCACCAACACCTCCTCCCCCAAGCAAATTCCCTCAACGCAGGTATACTCTGGCATAATGATCTCCACACAGACAATATCTTCGTTGACCGAGACAATCCCACCCAAATAACTAGCATCATCGACTGGCAAGCTATCCCGATCTACCCCATGTTTCTGATCGCCCATCATCCCTCCCTCATCGAGTATGACGGTCCGAAACCCGAGCGATTCGTCCAGCCTCGTCTCCCAGAAAATATAGACGAGCTCAGTCATCAGGAAAGAAAAGCCGCCAAGGAACTCTTTATTTCTCAAACACTCTGGCTATGCTATGAGATCCAGGTCTATAAAGAAGCCCGGGACTTGACTCATGCGTTCAAATACCAGGATACGTTACCGTATGAATTGTCTTCTTTAATCGGATCGATATTCGACGATGGAGAGCCGCATGTCCAGAAGCTACTTGCTGAAATATCAACAGACAACATATGGAAACAGATTGTGGGGGCAGACGAGCACGGTAGTCCACGAGTATCCTGTCCGCTGAAATATTCGCAGAGGGAGTTGGAGATGCAGCGTGAGACGTATGCGAAATGGGTGCGGGATGTTGAGCGAAAAGCGCAAGTGCTGGAAGAGGTCGGTTTGTATACGGGATGGAATGGAGCGGTGTCTCCTGGTGATTACGAGGAAGTCGTTCGCAGATTACATCTTGCTAAAGAGAGATTTTTGGATCGGGAGGCGAGTACAGCTGAGGAACGAGCGGAGTGGGAGAAGGTGTGGCCTTTTGGGGATAAATGAGATCTGCTACGCAGACTGTTAATATATCTAAAGGACCAGACAAGTTGAAGGCAAGTTCACTTAACCATAGGCAGGAGCTTAAGCAGAACCGGACTAGTGACTCGAAAGGCAAGAAGGATAGATTACGTATCATCGAGACATTCATTATTGCACTCAACTATCTAGTTTTCCTATACACAGATGCTTTTGCCTACTAGTTCATGTTGCAGACTTTTATGTGTTAACCCAAGCACCATCTTATAACTCACCTATATGTATACATACATACATACATACATACATACATACATACATACTACATACTACATACAATGAATAACCACATCGTGCCCGCAAACCATGATGTTTACATCCCCCAGGATACAAACCCTAATCATATATCAAGCAATCACACAATATCTTGAACCATGAAGGCCAGAAATATTAGCCAGCCATACAATCGACCCCTGGATCCAACTCCTACCAATCCATACATGAGTTGTACTTTTCCTGTCACTGCCTTAATACCCGATATAGTTCAGTCCCAAGCCGTACATGACTTAAGTATATGTGAAGTCGGTATATTCCCTGTTGCGAACCACGGTGTCTCAATGATTTGACCATATAGAGACAATTAGATCATATCACACTATCTTTTATTACATCTGATATATCCCATTTAATGCAATGGGATCACATCTCAGTGATTACCTGATTTAACGTCCCTTGTGGCAGCTCCGCGGAGACAACCCAGATAAGATAATCTCATTTCGTTTAACGATGATGACAGTCCTGAGGTTCTTGATAACTCGCCGCCAAAGAACGCAAGATGAGGAGAGTAACATCCCTCCCCCCCCCCCCCCTTCCCCACCTTCCCACCCTCTATAACGACAAGATCTTCACGGTTCGAACGTCGATGGGTAGAAAGACGCATCTGTGCGAGCGGATGACGAGGAATGTACGTATTGTCAGGGATGTCTTTCTGCTCTAGTTCCGATAGTTGTTTCTTGGTGCGGTTTTGTTGTGCTGTACGGGTAGGGATTTGTTGAACGAGTGGACTGGACTGGATTGGACTGGACTGGTTCCAGTTCATGTACTAGTGATATTGGAATACTAATGGTTTTAAAGTGTCGCTGTCGCTGACTGAGTGTAAGACCCGAATGGCTTCAAGGTCCTTGTGATGACTAGTCTTCGTAAGGATAAGATGTACGCTGGCTGGACCATTCGTCGTTCCTGTTTCAAGTCTGGTTTAAGTGGTAGGAAAAGAAGACATGTTGTAGGTAGGGACTTGGGTTTAGCGGACTGCGATCTTGGGTGGGATGTCCAAGGACGGTATGGTTCTTTATGATATTCTTAATCTGGTAGAGTTTTTGGACATCAAAGTAGTAGAGTGGGATGGGTTGATGGTTTCTTGTTTGATCATTACTTCGATTCTGTGCGTAGATGGAGGCATGTCTTGTAGTTGTATTGGTGGCCTTTTTAGGTAGTTTAGAGACCTTATAGCGAGAATAAGATGTTGACTGGGTAATGGTTAGCCTTTTGTATATTAAGAATGTAGTCTTGGGACTTGGACCTTTATTATAGACCGTGTAGGTGGATGGTAGGATAATAAAGGTTGGGGGTTGGGAGGGCCTGATATACGCAGGTGGATTGAGGGAATGGTAGCATAGTCCCTCCCTTAAGTTTTCAAGATCATTACTGATTGATCTGTTGATCTCTAAATTATCTCCTTCACAGGTTACCACTTTTTATTCCTACCCATAGGTGAATACAATGTCAGGAAATGTCTATAGTGACTGTGGGTGGGCTTGACTGATCATGCGCCTTGGAACTGTGCTGGACGAGCCTAATCTTAGCAGTATATCACTACTATATAATCTTGCGAGTAGAGTATAGTGAACAGTATCCAGTGCTGCGCACTAAAAGGGAGTCCTGTCTTTCAAACCTGTGGGATTGTACAGATATCCTGTATGTGTTTTAAGATCGCTGTCGCACCAACAGTCAGAAAGGTCGATTCAGCATGCCTGGGATGGGCAACGGTAGGTTCAGGAATGTTGGTATCAGAGTTTGGTACAGACAGAACCTTGGCAAAGAGCTTCCTTGCTGGCTGTCTGTAGGTCTGGTCTGAGCAAAGTTTAAACCGGGTCTTCAACCAATCTTGATCTAACAGCTCAATATAAGCATAGGCTGCGTGCCTGTTGAGTCCGGATTCGTCGCCGCATCATATGACGAAAATTCTGGGCGTCTGGACTGTAGACTAGCTTGCAGTGTGGTGGAATAGACGCCCATAAAAGGCCAGACGACACTTGCTCGAGAAATATGGTGAAAAGAGCATAACAAGGTCACGCACTTCGGCCAACAATCCTTGAATGAGAACTGTCTCAGCGTAACGTTCGGATTTAAATTTCATCATGCAGTCATCTACGGTCGACCTTCTATCTTCCGATCTCTTCAAACACCATTATGAAGCTGATCCGCGGGAAGCGCACCTGGAACGGTCATACCACCGGGCCAGGGCTATGGCAAAATATTGGCGTATGTCTCTATGTACGGATTAGCTGCAGTTCTAACAATAACCAGGACTAACTGTGGATGACATTATTCAATTTACACCAAAGCTTCGGCAGACCCATACCGATGGAATTATTCTCCGGGATACAGTGGCCCAGACCATCTTCACCATACACCATAATTTGATTGCAGGGACCATTGCCGCGTATCTGCCCAAGCGCCCTGATCTCGAGCCATTAATGAACCAGATCATGCAGTTTGATGTGGTGTATGCTCTCCCTGTAGCATAAAGAGACATCGCTGATAGCGTCATGAACAGTGGCAGTTATATGCTGACCGAGGTTGGACACGGCTGTGATGCAAGGAACATCGAAACCGTTGCGACTCGGCAGTCCGATGGCTGCTTCGTGCTTGACACCCCAAACTCTGCTGCAAGAAAGTATGGCACTCTCTTTTATCCCAGCAGAATGGCATGCTAATTGACAGGTTTATGCCACCATCTACACCAGTTGCAGGGATACCACGCATTGCACTGGTTTTCGCACGTCTCTTAGTTGACGGAGAGGATCGAGGTATTGTTCCGTTTATAGTTCCAATCAACAATGGGCGACAGATGCATCAAGGGATCAAAGCATGGTTAGTCCAAATGGGATGCAAATGGTGCTTCGAAGCTAATGCTGTAGGCGTCTCCCCGAGACTGGATCTGGAAGGGTGCTCAACCACGACCTGACGTCTTTCGATCACGTCCATCTCCCGCCAACCGCCTTGTTAGGAGACCTCACCAAACCCACCAACATGCGCGACCAGTATCTCGCCTCTATCCACCGCCTGAGCGTCGGTGCACTGATTATTAGTCTGTGGATAATACCGTTTCTGAAGGGAGCCGCTTTTATTGTGGGGAAATACAGTCAACATCGCACTGTCCAGGAAGGCCTGCATGGTCAAACAGTCCCAATTATATCTTTCAGAACCCAACAGCTCCCAGTTGCACATGCTTTGGCTGAGGCTGCTGTGCTAGAACCGTTTGCAGACTGGGCTATCGAGCAACATAAGAGCCCTTCGATCAGCTCCGGGGCCAAACACGCGCTTAACGTTATCTTCAAGGTCGTCGCTCTTCAGCATGGACGTGAAACCTTGAACCATCTGATCGAGAGAA
This sequence comes from Aspergillus carbonarius ITEM 5010, assembly GCA_001990825.1. Lineage (NCBI taxonomy): Eukaryota > Fungi > Ascomycota > Eurotiomycetes > Eurotiales > Aspergillaceae > Aspergillus > Aspergillus carbonarius. Next base: position 1,308,431 of record KV907495.1, read on the forward strand.
GTGGTGCCCGAGGAATGTTTCCTGACGATAGCCTCATGCAAATGGAGGTATGTCCGGGATTTCCCAAGTCTCTAGCATTTACTCATGTAGTGCATTCAGTCCGTATGTCGGGTCATTGCCTCTGCAGAAGGAGAAGTCTTGGTCCTTTCCATCCGTGAGATACTGCATCACTCGGACGTACCTTTTATCTGCTGACCATTCGTAGGCTCTGCCACCGAGTTGCTCCTTGGCCGGTACAGGGTTCCCGAGGCGAAGACGCCGGGCTCTCTTCTGGAACGGCACGAAAATGGATTTATTACGGAGCTGAAGAAGCTTCTGCACAAAATCAAGGAGCACCGGAGTACGGAGTACAATCATTACATCCTACCCCAGTGTCGTCCGATGCTTCTGGCTATTGGACAACGCATGGCATATGAGGCAGCCATCGACCGGGGGGTCGATCCCGACCTACTGGCACTGTACGAAGCTGGTGCAGTAAAGAGCGACAGTAGTTGGTATGTGGAACAGCTGGGGCTCAGTAGAGCAGCGCAGTTTGACATGGAGCGACAATCATGCGATGCTGTGGTGTCGCAGCTGGATAGGCATTTGGATGGGCTGGGGATTGAGCCGTACTGCACCGCCCCGATGCTGTCTTCTTCCAATTGGGATGCCTTTGTCGATGCATCCCCACTATTCACTGGAGACGTCGTGCCCCGTAGAGATATACGGGAACCGAAACTTTAAGCCGTGTTGGGTGAGAGGTAGATGGCTGATGGAGGATGGATTGAGACCATCGGCGGAGGGAAGATGATTGCATTGTTTGCGTGAGACCCTGACACTAACCGGGTTGGGAATGGGTTGACCGATTAATCCCCATCTGGTCTAGTCGCATCTGAAGTGGTCGGTGACGTTGTTGGCTTCCTCCGACCGTTGGAGGTCTGCTTCTCCCATCTCTGGTTCTCGTGCTTGTTCCTGATCCTCTCTTCTCTCAAGACACTATTCCACTTACTACTCAATATCCTAGACTCGCTATATCCGCAGCATACTAATTCATTACGAAATCCCACCATGGCAGCCTCCTCCATTTCCTCTGCCGTCAACTTTACCCTTCCATCCTCCAGTTCTGGCTCTTCCATCAAGAAACCCATCAAGACGGTTTCCAAGCCTTGTTTCGGCTGCGACTGTGGTGATGAGGAATGCGATTGCTGCATTTGCACGGTGATGTGGTATGTCAAGTTATACCCTGGAATTCTTCTGTCATGACCGTTAATGACCTATACTGGACTTTCAGAAGAAACTCGTCACTCAGATCCATTCGCAACATCTAAATTCCCCGGAGGATACTATATGACGCCACGATGCATATGATGTTGGATTAGCGATTACAGGAGTTTGGTTGCTAGTGATGCTGTCAGCGAAAGGGTTGATCGCGATTGACGAACCTCTAATGTAGCATGTCTCAGTTGATGTCATTAAGATAAATTGAGAGCCATTTTGATCGAGATTAGAACTTGCTTTCAGCTCCAACCTTCATTTCCTGTTTCTTTCATTCGGCATCTTCCATTCTTATTGCTGATGTGTCAGCAACCTACAGGGAGACTTATGCGGAAGCTTAGCAGATCGTGACAGTGCTTCACGATAACTCTAACGCATGCTGTACCCGCAGCTGATCTCTTCGCTTTCTGCCTTGCAATGGTCTAGGTAGCTGTGATCTAACGAGATGGCGGGACGATACCCCAGACTAGCGCCGCGTGGATTGCCGAGACTAAGCAACGATGGGTTTAGTATCCATGTCCAGCCACCTTCGCTGCTTAAACGAGTCGTTAGCGTTGCAACCCATGAGGAGATTGGTTCAGCTTTGAACTAAGCCTATGCCGCATAGCTCCAGCACTGCTCGGTAGTGTGGCTCTTCAGTAGGCAAATTCTTTTGCCATATGAAGGGTTACATGTTCAGCTTGGTCATGCAAATATAGACGACATAATCAAATCTACACTTGAATAACGTCTATGAGTCTTGGAATATACCACTATCGGCGCAAGCGAGTGTCCAGAGATAAGCCACAGCTTAAGCGCCTATGAGTCTAAATTTGGCCAGTTGACCAGGCTAGAGCGCGCTAATGCCACCGACGTCTCAGCTACTGCATAGCGTAGCCATTTAATGCATGCTCAAGGTCACGACCAACCGATAGCGTAACACCAGAAGAGGGGAAGTGGCCAGCCTTGCGTTCCACTGGTGCTGGTAAGAAATGACCAGAAGCACAGCCGCATGCTAACACTACGTTTAGTCTGCCTCGTCCCAGAAGTCGAAATAGAAACCGTCCTACTGATCCCTGTCGCAGTGCCCTATTTGAAATCCGTCAAGTCCCGAGTTGCAGCCATGGCCATGTTTGGCGTCGGTCTCAAATCCACGTTTCGATACAAAAGCAAGGATGACTTCTCAATACTTTACCCCCAGACCACCACATTCACGCCCATCATTGGACGATGGTGAGCACACTGTCGATTTGCCCACCCCTAACGGTGTGGTCAACATTGCAAGAGGCGCCGACCGTTCCGCCCAGCCGAGAGATGGGGGAGCCTCTCCCAGGCCTGCAGCAAGGCGCGAAATCAGACCACAAAGGACACCTGCATCTTTGCCTACGCAACCCGAGCGAAACGGACAACCCAGATTGGGGGGCGATATGACAATACAACGATACTTGAGGAATACTATCGACGTTGATCAGACTATCCTTTGCTTGAGACAGATCCTATCTAACACTCCCTTCCAAACACCGCGAGCCTGCGATCCTGCCAACTCTAGCACTAATCCTGCTAGCGAAACTCTATCAACACCATCTCGTACCCCTGGAAATACAGCTCATGATCAGGCTCCGAAACGTCGAGAGAATTCCGACGCGCCTTTGGTCACTGAGAATATCATCCTTGAGATTCGCGACATCATGACAAGAGAATACAAGGAGGAGAACAGGGGATGCGCTTACGTCTATCGAGACTGCAAGGACGAGAGCCAGTACTTCAAAATTGGCTCCACGGATCGGATACAAGTGCGCGAAAGGGAACTTCAAAACCAGTGCAAGCATATCGGCTGGGAGTTGATTCCAGAGCCAAAATTGCCCATCTGGCAGTATAAGCGACTGGAAAGGCTTGCTCAGAGTGAGCTGAAAGGTTTGAGATACGACCTCAACTGTGTCTGCAGTATCAAACATCGAGAGTACTTTCGTGGCTCCAACGCTACTGCGTCGGAGGTCCTGGAGCGCTGGTCGCGATGGCTCGTGAACCACGAGCCATATGACAACAAAAAGAGGTTGAAACCTTTTTGGATGCAGCGACTGGAGACTTTCACCACTAATAAAAATGGACTCTTATATTTCGACTGTCATGGGAACAAGTGCGCGCGGCGAGAGTCCAAGTCTATTGTTTGTCAAGAGTGCCTGCGCGCAGGATGGAAGGCCTGGACAGAGCCAACGATCCTAGAGAAAGTTAGGTACTCCTGCCGACCTTACATCCAGACTCTAGGACAGCACTCACCGGTTCCTACATACCTCTTAGGTATTGTAGGCGGTAGGATTTTTGTACCGATGCTCCTTGTTCTTCTGCAGGGATATGAAGTTTCTGTCAAGACCCTTTTGGACTTTTCTATATGCATATGTTTACTTCTCTGTTACTATACCCGCGACGGGGGCTTTAAGGGTTCCAACAGTACATCGAGCCCCGGCAAGAAGACTTCAACGGGGCAATTGCCTAGGACACCAGACACGAAATCGAGCAGGCATGGTCAGTATTCTGGCTGTGGAATGAAGAGAAAGTTCAAACAAACCCGGGGAGATGATACAGAAAGTCCTGAAAGTCTGTCTGACTCAGACAACAGACGCACCACCCCAAGGCATGTTGGTCTGGACCAGAATATTCCTAGCCGGACTCTATCCACTGAAAGCACCGGCCCGAGACTCATTATTATTCCAAAACAGAAGACTAGAAGACGAAAAAGCGACATCTATTGAACGAGCGCATACCTATTGCTTCTTTTGGGATCTTGTATTTAGTGCCAACCAATGTTCCTGCGACATAGCTTTGCGGATAGAAATGGCGGAGGGGGGATGGAACGTTTCAAGTCAATTTATTCCAGTAAAATACTGCAGCTTCGTCCCTCGCAAACACGTTACTGGGGCAGACTTCATATATAGTTTACAGTATAGATGGTACCCATGACCTCTCATACTACTCCCAACAGATGACATACCTACGGAGCATGCAACCTCACACAGGCACTTGGTGTCATCCGAGTGGATGCAGGTCCTCCGGACTATTCTTCTCTCTATCTCATCTCGACCTTAACTATCACTGCCTGAAGCTATTTCCCACATATAATAACACCCTGCATATGGCTCCTCAATGATCGGTTTTCGAACCTTGATTAGGTTCTGGGGCACATAAGCCTCTGTTATACATGGTTAGCATTGAAGCCCAGTATTGTTCTCGGAGACAAATGGATTGAAACTGATAAGCCAGGATGAAATGCTCCATATGTCAGGCCGATTCCGCTTTTTGGATAACATTCCACAAGTCTACTGCTGGGCTCGGTAGCTTGCATTCCGGTGTATGGCGTCCGTCGCTGTGCAAACTGTGCGATTTTATCCGAATCCTGCAATCAAGGTACCTTTGTCTCCACAGTTAAGTTGTCATTCCGCCGCCAGCGGCAAGACGAAGCATGGCGCTTCCCTGAGAATGATATCCCTGGTTGCTTTGACATTCTTCTTGTGCTGCTGCGACTCCTGCTCATGCAGTGTATGTTGCCCAGACTAGATAGCTTCCGCTTTCAAAGGGAAAACCGAAACATACAGGCGTCACTTATCGGATGAGAGTATGTATATAAACGCTTTGGCATGTACGCCTAGTTGTCCACCTACTGACCCGCCATCATTAATCTTCCTACAAGTCTTTTTAACCGTATTCCGAGAGATCAGCACGTCCTAGCAGTATAGCACGATGAGTGCCGCCGAGCCTTCCGCCGGCTCCACCGACAATGCTACTGAATCTCCTACAGCTGATAGTAATGAGACTCATACCGATCCAGCCGCTACCAATGGCCAACGCCCTGCATCTGCTACTGACCAGGAGGATGGGCATTCAAATGGCAACTCGCATCATACCGCACAGCAAAACGGTCAGACGAGTCCACTCCGATCACAGAATACGGGGCCGTCTGCTAATCAGCTGCATGTTAGGTGATCTCATTATTCACCTGGTCAAAATCTTCAATGATGGCACGGAAGCGGCCTATTCTAGTACTGTGGTTGATCGCAGTATCTATAGCCAGACGTTGAGAGATCTTCGTGCCAATCTTAGCAAACAGCAGGTTCTAGACAGCCAGGCGTGAGTATAATCCATGAGACGGTAACAAGTACTTATGCTTACCTGCTCTGCAGTAACCGTCGAAGATTCTGTACCAAGTCTCGAAGCGAGGTCAACGACAGTTTGCTCTTCAAGACATACATGAGAATGATTGAAGGCGGGAAGGCTACCACATCAAAACAGCCTTCGGAGGGAGTAAATCTACCGCTATGATTCCCAAACTGCGAGTGCACTAATCGAAAATAGGGTGATGCAGGAGTTGGGCCTGCGCCGTCACATGAGGCGACGATCTACATCACAGCCCTGACTACCCGGAAGGCCCGAACTGGTTTTGATATGAACTCAATTCCAAAACCAGATCTCAAGCTTTCTGTGAGCATTCGAGTTCTCCTTCCTTTTCTTTTATTTTCGTTCCTTTTTTTTGTTTTGAAACTGACGTGATGATTATTCCAAAGACAGACAAGGCAGTTCTTCATGAAGCCACATTGAAACACTTGGACAGCCAATATGAAGCCTCGTTGTGGGAAGCAAAAGCAACAGCCACCCAGAACGTGTATGTTGTGTTCTCCAAACATACGGACTCGGACCTGACAACATAAACAGACACCCGTACGAAATGAGCGAAGAAGAATGGGCCCTGGTGGTTGCTAACAATGGTCTGACTTGTGGGTACAATCTTAAGACGCACGACATCGAGAAAACTCTGGGGGATACTACAGTAACAACGGGGAAACAAGTCGTTGGCTTAGAACATAGCTTGCACCCTGGTATGACTGGATCTCAGATCTGCCCAGGATGATGCTAATGTGAGCCAGCATTTACTATCAAATCCCGTGGCCTGGAGGAACATGAGCTATTCCACAAGGTTGGCGTCGAGGCTCCAACGGTAAATATCCATTACTCGTTTACAGCGGCTATCGCTCATGCCTTTTTGAAAGAGACTGGCTCGGATCCCGAGAATTCGCGTCACTGATGACTCGCGAGTCGATGTGGTTGAGACGTCGTCTGCCTTCGAGACAGCCCTGGTAAAAGCTGGCTTCTCCGAGCACTCCTATGAGGCCTCCATGTAGGTCACACTGCTTCTCGCTTTCCATATTGCGCTAATTGTTATAACAGTGGCGGGGGGGCATTCGGAATCTCTGCCGGTGTCAGTGGGGGCGAGGCCGAAAACCACGAGGACCATGATCTTAATGCCGGCAGTAAAGAGCAATACCATTTGCATGTCATATACAAGGTACAAGTTATCCAGATTGTATACAGTCTGCTGAGAGTCTCTTGAAGCTTACTTTTGCTTTAGTTTCCCCGGGTTGGGCTCTTTTGGACGAGGGTTGTCTTGAGCTAAGCCAGGAATGCAAGAGGGACTGGCTGATGGTGAAAGGTGATCCCAAAAAGGAACAAGAGTTCTTTGACAAGTACGGTATGCCAGCTCTCTACATCTACAATGGGTAGCACACATAGATGCTCACATATCTACAGGTCGCTACTTCACTACTCGTGTAGAACTGGGCGGCAAGCTTACCACAACCAAAGAGGTTGGGAAAAAGGAGGACCTGAAGAAGACCGAAACGAAAGATGGTATGAAATGGGCAGCGGGTTTATCTATAAATGGTCAATATGCCGGGGCATCTTTTCGAACCAGTCACGAAAGTCAATCAGCAGAGTCGAACACCCAGGATACTAAGGGCCTGGATGTTGCTATCAATTGGGAGGCCCATGGTGGCGACACCCTATTAGCCAACAGGTGAATCGTCCATACTCCTACGTGTGTGATAGTGGCTTACACTGTGTCTGTCATAGTCCACCTGCCTGGTGTCCAACCGTCGGCTCATTTCATAACTGGAGAATAATACAGGTAAGCAGAAAGCGGATCTTGGTGATCTCACAGACTTCAGGATACTGATTGCGGATCCCGAGTCCATCATAGCAAGAGAAAGTCGTTCCTCTTGAAGACCTTTTGTCTCTAATCATCAAGAATTCTCCAGTCAACGCCGCATCTCCTGCCACTGCAAATTCTGGCGCTACAACTTCTGGCGCTATAACTTCTGATGCTACAACTTCTGGCGCTACAAATCCAGATGCTGCAACGCCAGATCCTGCAACGCCAGATCCTGCAAATCCAGGTGCTGCAACTCCAGGTCCTGCAACTCCAGATCCTGCAACTTCTGATGGTCAGACTCTTCTCTGTACGTGTCCCGACAGTACGCACTTGGCCACTGCGACCGTTTTAGATTCGCCGCTCACAATACAGCCGTAACTCACGGTAACCCTTGTGATTTTTTACTCCGGACAGCGAAAGTCTACCCAAACGGAAGATACTTCGTTTTTGCTGCCGCTGGTTTATTGAGTGAGTGGTCCCGGGTTTATACGCATCATACACACTGCTCTGACAACCGCATAGGTAAAGACGGGTTGAGCAAACTCCGACAAGGTACTCCTCAAATTGGAAAATTGGACCGATACAAATCCGAGGTGCTTCTTGGAATTTGGACGACACCACCATGGACTGCAGGGTTTATCATGGTCCCGTGCCCTGGCGAAGACAGAAGAGTGGGTTTTCCCCTTCCAATGGTCTGTCCGACAAGATGGCTGACATCACAGCAAAGCTGCGGTATAACACTCCTTATCAGATCACCACCAGAGATATGTATCTGGGTGTAACCGAAATGGAAGGGCATAAATATCTTCAATTCAAGAGGTTCGGCCCCCATGAAAACAGGTGTGACATTAGATATGCCATGTGGGCTTTTCAATCCCCCGAGGATTCTGTGGAACATGAGGAGATCAGACATGCTTCAACAGTTCGATTGGTATACCAACCTTCAGGGATGTATCAGAACCACCCTGGAGTTGGGGATTCGAGGGTCAGGTTGGCCCTAACAACCGACCAGGGAATCAATGCCCTGCAGGCCCTTGAGGGACATAAAGACGAAGTGGCAGATGTGAGATTTATACTCAGTGATGACCAAGGCAAGAAAAGGGATGAACTATTCCTGGAGTTGTGCTACGCGCATCCCTAAGCGGTAATGATGAACCTTGCTGGTGGACGTCAAATTGACAGTGGATTCAATGACCGAGTCTTGAAATGTCACATAGAAACGTGTCAGGAAGGTCAAGGAGGGCCCTGCTTCCATTACGATTGGCAAATTACCTTTCAGTGGGATCATGACATCTCGAATGATGAGCATGGCCAACCTTCGTAGGCTGCAGCGCCGCATGGTTGACCAGGACATGAAGTAGATATCAGCAGGCCATTACTCTGGAAGCTGTGTGAATTGCGAAGCGGCTGACAAATCGATCGTGTTGCTTATCAGAGTCACCTGGGGTATTTAGGGTGTTGCGTTGCACTGACTGCATCTCCGGTTCAACTGACGGGATGATGTCAACACTGCTGCCATCCGGGCCCGTCGGCAAGGATGCGACAGCCAAGGGATTTGTTCATGATAGATCTCTCCCAAAGACCCATTCACGACTGGGCTGACGTAGGTTAACCGTCACCTGACAACTGATCGACTGCCCTGGCATCTCGGACGGACATTTGGACTGCACTCTCTCGTTCACGGAAAACTGAGCAAGCTTACATTGTGTGTGTTAAGATGGTGAGGCCTAGCTTGTCACAGAAACACACGCAGGCGATGCCATCTCTCGATTCGCAGTGTCCATCGCGACTTGCCAAGCAGCGCATGCCTTCTTAGATAGGCGACAACCGTGCTGGGAAACCTTCAATTAGCAGTCAATGAGCGGTGATCAACCCAATGGCTATGACCAGCCATTCTTCATCATTACCTGGGTCGAATTTGGCCTGGGAATCATTCTCATGGCCGCTAGATGCTTTGCTGCTTCTCGATTGATCCATAACATCGCAATGGATCTGTATCTGGCAATAGCCACATTTGTGAGATTCCTGTCTGGACTTTCCTGTGGCCCTTCTCATGCGAAATTACAGATTCTTGGAGCTGCCAGCATGGTCATGCTCACCTTAGGAGCCTCATACGGTCTTGGTCTTTCTCAGACCTTGCTGAGCTTCAACGACAGCAAGATGGCACTGCTATATGGCTGGGTTAATCAGCTTTTGGCCCTCATTGCAATCGGCCTGGGGAAACTTACCATGGTCGCATTTCTCGAACAAATTCAAGGCTATCATACCAAAGCCAGGTCGATCATATTGTGGTCCCTGGCAGGTAGCAATCTCATACTGAACTGCATCGCCGCTATTCTGATGATGCTTCAATGCTCCCCGACGAGGCTACTCTGGGAGGCATATGCTAAGGGGGGTTGTCCTTGGCGCACTCGTATCCAAATCTTTGGCTATATACAAGGACGTGAGTGTTCATTACAGTGTTCGTGGCCGGTGGCTAATGCTAACCTGCCAGCTTGGTCCGCTGTTTGCGACTTTGTACTTGCAATGTACCCAGTGACCATCCTTGCGCGGGTACAAGCTTTCTCCATCACAACGCGTATCGGTCTCTGTGTCCTGATGGGATGTGGTATAATGTATGGTTGTCTCAGTATTCCACAGTGTGTACTGATCCAGGATAGAGCCGGTGCTTGTGCAATTGTCAAAACAGTTCAATTAACTATCCTGACCAGGATTAGTGACCCAAGTCGTGCGTTCAGCCCGTGCATGAGTGACGCACAAGCTAACAGATATAGAGCAACTAGGAACGGTCATTGTATGGAACCAGTAAGCATCCTTCCTTCTGCAAGCCAGGCCTCCGAATAACAGTCTCTAGAACGGAAATGTGGGTGGTCTTCATTGTCAGCTGTATCCCACCCACGAAAGTATTCTTCTGGCACATTTATCGCCGGGGCTCGCTGCGGTTGGGCTCGCTAGTCGAACAGATCCGCTCGCGGGAACAGGAGGTGAAGCAGAATCCTCGATTGCCGTGCAGCTAAAGTTGTTGATCTGTACATATTAGGGACTAACTATACGTGGATCAATCAGTGTAGATTACTGACTTCAAAGGTGCTGTCGGATTCCTCCTTACCTAGGTACAACCTTCGGGAGTAATGTGGCGGCTGCTCATATGGCAGCAGCCCTATCTGGAATACAAGCCCATATTCTTTTGGTCATGAGTATGGTTCCTAGCAGCTTACGATGGGTCCAATACATAGGGACATTCCCCCGTCCTACTCGTCATTCCTTTGCCTCAATGCCATTCACGAACCACGCCCTCTTCATGCAGCAATTCCCTCCTACACCGTGCACCCTTATTCCCTTTCTATATTCCCTCTTCTCCCCCAAATCCCACGCAGAATCCCCAGTAATCATTCCCACCAACCCTAACCTCTTGATATTATTCACGAAGCCATTCCCGCCCAATCTCACCCAAGAAACCCAATCATTAACATCACTCAGGGAATCTACAATCCCTCCCTCAACATAAATACGGCCTCTATCTCCCATCCTTCTCACCCCTTCTCTTCGTCAATCAAACTCTCCCCAAAAGCCTGCTTTCAAGCCTTGCTCCCTTCTCTGGTCATCGAACATGATAGAGCCTCTTATATCCTCCATAAAATTCCTGCCCCAGACATCACCCAAGATATAATCTCCTATTCCAAACATCACCCAAGCTATGATATCGTAACCCACAGATTACAAGCATGACACGATGGAGCCAACGAGATACTAGCTATGATCAGCATCAAGCCGATTTACATATCTTCCTACATTCACACTCTTCTCAATGCGTTCTAAATCGTATAAACCACACCCATATATTCCAGATTATTGGTTAATACAGCCCTACCAACTCTGGGAAACTTTTACAGTCGTCCCCGAATCAATGAGCTCTACGCTATTCATTGAATTCACAGCTACACCCAAACGGTAATTCGATTACTGAGATCAAGCATGAGATATTCCCGTGAGGCGGCAACATAAAGAGACCTAGGATGGAGATCCCCGAGGGCTAGTTCATGTCATATCTTCGGGGTGGATGATAAATTCCCAGATGCAGACTCATGTGGTGTTATTGGAGGATGACCTCGATTTCAAGTCGACCCTATGATTGGGTATACTATTGCACCCCAATTCTCTGGGAGAGTCCAGACGATGGGTACATGGCGATGTAGCTGCACAAGATATCGATCAGTGAATTTACGCAAAGATACTTCACGAGCGTCCCTTCCAACCGCGAATTCTCTAACACTTATCATTATATAATTGATGGCAAATCTATGCGGGATTCAATTGTCATGTGGGGTGATTAGATCTATATTCTTGGTGTTCATTGTCAGTGGAAGGATTCTACCTGGCCTGACTTCATCAAGGAGATCAAATATCTTGTGCAGCCATACTGTGGCAAGATTGAGTCCTTTGAGACCCCTAGATATACGTTGAGAGGTCTTCGAGGTGGCCAACGAACTGGGGGAGACTGCTAATCTCCGAAGGCTAGGAATGTGGTTTGGAGATCCCCAGTACGGGCAAACCTACAGTTGAAGATAGGGCAATTTGCCCGGTACATGGACGACCATCATGTCCGTTATCCTTTTGGCATTGAAAGTCCAGCGATTAAGTTTATCATGGGGGATGAGTACCCCGGGATCAGAAAAACTGATTTATGGAATTTGGGGTAGGGGGTGTTTAAAAGAAATTCTCTAAATTGCGCTCGGCTGGCTGACTTTCTCGGATGCAATAAGTCGGTTGATCACAAACGGCAAGAATATAAGACTGAACATATGAAAATCTAGCTCTCTATCAATTTTGCGTCCAAAAGCCGCTCAGTTTGATGGTTGTGCGCGGATATCCAAACGATATGGTGCTGGATCATTAACCTAACTGGTCAGTTAAGATAGCGATAGTATAACGTCGTTAGTCGACTTCATCAGTCAAATTACCTGGCATGGTGCGTCAATTGACATCTTTCGTCCATCCGAATCATGAAATAGCACAGCGATATTCAGGAGCAGACATAAAGCGCGGTGTCTCGCCAGATGGCCATCAAAGGACTCATCGCAAGTCCATACGGACCTCAAACTGGTCCAGAAAACCTTCCTCAAGAACATCATGTGGGGAAAGAATGTGGAATTATCGACAGGCAAAACAAGAGCAGAAACAAGGTGTCCTCGTCAGATGTCTCTCAATCCTGAAATCAACGCAGGATGACATCTCTCCACTCGCGGTAAATCAGGTCTCCAGTATGTCATCCGGAATTGCTAGCAGCTAAGGCAATTTGTCGGTCCACAAGAATCTGATCCCTATGAATATACGTTCCTGTGCTATTTGTGGTGTTCTCTTCGAAGAGGATCAGAATACAAAGGCTTTCTTATAAGTGAAGTTCATAACAGCAACCCACCGGGTTAGCGGCCTCGCACCGGAAATTGATCCCGACGAGGAATATACTCAATCGTCGGTTGACGATAATCTTTCCGCTCCAGGGCTCAATATACAATCATACAAGATGCCAGAGAAGGCAAAACAGAGTGCCAGCATTAACCAAGTGGGACACATCCTTCCAACCCCTGGCATGAACACCAAGGCCAATCTCCAGTTCTGGAGTATTCTAGGACTGACTGAACAAAGGTAGCTGCTCAATCGCATGTTCCGTTATAGGGCTGCTCGAAGTGAATTTGACCACATATCCACTGGGATCCTACAACTTACGAGGACTTCAAAAAAGATACAAATCTCACTATCTCGTGGCTCAAAAGGAGATACATACTACGGGCTTATAAGAGTTATGGGAAAGGTACAATCAACTACGCGCACTAGCATTTGTTATTTCATGGAGACAACCTCCTTTGCGAAGAAAATGGTGATTATTCAGCACATATTGGTATCGAGTCGTTTTCTGTAACGTCCGCTTGAGCTTATGTGATCTATACAGCTCAACCCCAAGTGAGTATCTCTGACAGGAGTTGCTTTTCAAGCCATTGACCAGGGCTGACGAAAGGACTGAAGTCCTGATCGTGAATGTGACTAGAGAGCATCCATCTCAAGCTTATAAATAAGCTGACCCGAAAGCTCCAGTCAGATACAGAAGGAAACACTTGGGGGGTTCCAGCTGATTCTATAGTTAACTACTGTGACATTAACCCATCTACGGATGACGATTATAGTCTCAATGTAGGAGTGTCAGCATATTGGAAGCTTCCCGATATGTACACCAGGTTCAGACAATGAGTCAGTGTGTTCGAGACCTGCTGACTTCATCAGATGACCGATCTCTTCCAGTGGTGAAGCCCAGACAGGCAGTCAGCTTGATTAAGATGTCTAGGGATTTTTTCCGATCTACAAAATTCTTTGAGACAATTTGGATATCGCCCACTGTTCTCCTCTACTTAAACCTCGGAATCCCATGCATGGAGCTCCGAGAGAATCCCCAAAATGAGCAGTCTCACCTATTAAGGATATCCAACCACATTGATGTTCCACCCCGCAGCCGAGGATATCTAGCATCGATGGTGTTTCACTTACCCAACATGAAGCTGAACATACATTCTCAGACCCGCGAAGATTCCTCACAAACTTCCTCACTCACTTTGCAAATACTATCTCTCGTTCTTCTTATTCGTTAGTAACGATGGCTAGACCCATTGTGACAGGAGCCACACGCTTCAAGGTCTCCTTTGGAGGGCGTGATCATAAAAACCAAAAATACTTCAGTATGACCATCTACAAAACGCTAGGCATGAACAGCATCACCGTTGAAAAGCGGAAAACCAAGTTCAAGAGGTGGTTAGGCATCGTCTTGCGGTATATGTTCCAATGTTCCTTGGCCACTAGGGTTGAGGGAGTAGCAGAGTTCCCCGTTCACACGTGGGATATGGAGTATTTTGGACAGAGAGATGCAACCTACTCTCTTAAGACTCTACGGACAAGATGACACCGAGGAACCTCAATCCCAGCTATTCATTGAATAAATAATTCAAATACCGATTTTGTGCTATGGAGGTTGCTCCTCCTCATTAGTGATACATGAAGCTGTGCCAGGGACATGACACGGCCAAGTCTATATCGCAAGATGTATACGGCCAAGTTTCTAACTTATAAATATAGCTACGAGTTGAATTCTTCCTACATTGGTTATTGCCGCATCTTATTCAACTAATAATACCCGGACGTGGCATATATATATATATATACCGATTGGCTTGTACATCTATTTTTCAATCGCAATGCGTTTGATACTATCTATCTTCCCTTTCTTTGGGTTTTGGGGATGGATGGTTGAACTCGTAGTACTGTAGTTAGCTACTACGATAAAGAATAAAACTTTTTGATTGGATGGATTTGTTCCTGTGCTGTGTGAATTGCAGTATCGGCGTTGATGTCTCAACTGTCAGCTTGATTATTGTTTCAAGTATTAAACTCAATGATGTGTTGGCAGTGCGGGATTCCTAGTTTGTGGGTGAGTATGATATCTCGGGATATGATTCATGATATTGGTTGGATTCAGTTGGTTAAGGTAGATTGGTTCTGGTAGATTATATTTCCTGTATATTTATCAATGTTAATTCGTGATACTTGTCTGCCGTAGTAAGGCTAGGTAGCACGTTTCTAACGACCGCATAAGAATGGGAGACTCAAGTCTTACTAGGTCATAATAGTATTGTTCTAGATATTATAATACTATGCACAGCTTGATTGAAAGTAGTATCCTGGACTGGGGATGTACTTATATAGTAGAGATTCCTAATCAGTATGGGAATTGTTATTGGGTATATGTCAGGAGAGGTATAGAGCGTTGGGATTAACGCGATGGTTTTGTCTTCTTTAGGCATGAAATGTCCACTGTTGTAGGATCATACATCTTCTGTCTGTCATGTAGGGAGACAAGGCAATGCGCTTGATATTATTCAGGAACATCTCGTCCATTGTACTTTCCTGCGTCGACAGTCGGCACCCGTTATCATACCACCGATTCCCCATATGAGACTGAAGCACCGGATTACTGGTCCAAATGCTCCAGGCCTAGCACATCATTGTACCAACACCTCCCGTATTCTGCCATATCATCCTGAGGCTGATGCACCGTGTTCGATCCGAACGCCCCAGTCCACCACCAATCCACGTCGGAACCGATATTGAACTCCACACTGTAGAGCCTGCTGTCCGTTTCTCCAGGTATTCGTGGCCCATCTCACATCTCAGTTCATTGTATCTGCCATTTTGAAGTGTTGGACAGGTCGGCGAATTAAATAGAGAAAAGGACGGTCTGGATGGCAAATATATGGTGTTGGGCTATTCAACCTGCAGAGTATAATAAGTTATTAGGGTTGGATCGCAAATCAGGGGTTATATGGCCATGCCCGTCACTTATCTCACAGGGTAAGGGCATGTATATGCCACAGACCCATCCTGCACTTCTTATCGACAAAGTTCGCAGGATAGACCCGACTGATGGCCATGTTCAAGAATAACGACAGGTCAACGGGCTCTTCGTAACGCAACATCAGAGCTTATCGCTAGATTCTCGACAACCAAGCCCTTTTCTACAGGTCTAGGGAGCTGGGAGTCGCAGGAACAATCGCTTGAGTATTCGGATCTCTGAGATGTCCTCGTAGGTCGGGTGGATAGCGCAGGCACCTGTCCTGCTTTATCCGAGAAACGGATGGTATTTCTCGGATGAAGACGTGGGTACGAGCAGGGGATGAAGATCTGACGAAGAGAAGACCGGGGGGGTGCATGATTCACTCTTCCTCACTTCATTTTTGTGTTAATGAAAGCGAGTGTGTTGAATTTCGAAAGTCTTGCCAATCTGGCCACAAGGTAAATGTGAATATATGGACCTTTGGTCGATACTTTTTCTTATTGTATGTCTTTTGTAATGGGTCTGATTGTTGTCAATCTTTTTGTATCGTTTTACATGAGAAGCGTAAAAGCCACATATGGTATTATACTTCTCACAAATAGGCTTTGATCCTTTTCTGTTCGTCCGAAGCACGGATCACGCTGACATTTACGAGTTCTTGGGAAGCAATCTCATCCAATACGAGTTCTTTTCGAGATAGAGAGGATGATCATGGTGTTGGTCTTGCTCAACAAGTTACTATATCCAGTGAGTAGCTTACAATGAAATGGTTGATCCAATCCATCATACAGCATGATGCTTAACAGATAGAAACTTGGAATACAATCTAGTGGTTGTACACTCCTTGAAGACATGCCAGATGCTATAAATGCAACCTGAATAGTGGACCCCCTTTTCCTGGTCGATAAAATAAGGCTAAGCCGCTGGCTATTCCTTAGTTGCTGACCTTCCTTCCTGCTGTGCCTCATTCCTTTGAAACAATCTTGCTTCGCTCATTTCAGTCATCTCTTTTACAATACTGCAGATCTAAGCCTCGCAAGATCCAAGCCCCATACACAATATATTTAATAAAGTGAGGCCGTCTACAGACCAACAGACCAGAAAGGCAATCGCTCCGGTAGTAACATCGACAAAATCAGCCTTGTTCTTGATGAAGTCCGAGTACCTAGCTGACTAGAACCAAAGATGTAATTGGCCACAATACTCCCAGTTATAGGAGAATACGATCATATAATACTAACTAATATCCCTACATCATCATCATCATCATCATCACATCATTACTGACTCCTCCCTCCCAACCACAAAATACCCACAGGAAATCCAATCTAAACCAGTACAAATCCCACCTCCCCACACAATCACCAACCCCAACCCCCTCATTTCTCAACACCACCTAGATACCTATACCTAAATCCGCATCGCATACTCACCCATCTCACCCCACAAACAATTCCAAATCCAGTATCCCGATCTTACCCTACCTCAGTGCCTAGTACTCCTACACTACACGTACACCCCAATTACACCGCAGGAACACCTTCATCTCCCTACACCCAATCACACATCCCAAAAAATCCAATAGTCCCCTCAAACTAACCCTAATACATCCAAGCCCAACCAGGTGGATCATTCATTGATTCACTCACTCATTCATCAATCATAGAACCAGTTCCTTTCCTTTCCTTATCTGTAGGTACTACCTACTATCTTACAAGTGGGTAGGTATCTTCGGACTCAACCCCAACTAAACTCCATACTGATTAGTTTGGTACAGTTTTTTTTTAGCCCACGAGGGCGAGGCTGTTTTTTTTTTGGGGGGGGGGCTTAGGTAAGCGGGGAAATACTTTGATTTAATATAGGTCTCATATCTATATCCATATTTATTTAAAAGGGTTGTGATTTTTAATTCTACAGGGTTAGTTTCATGGGGAGTGGTGAAACTGAGAGAAAATGATCGGAGTCAAGGGTACCTACCTAGTTGATGACGATATCGGTAGTAGGTACTGCTGTACTAGAGTCTAGACGGGATAGGGTAGGTAGTAGCGGGTAGGTAGGTACCTAGCTAGGTTCATCAATGGATCTTCACGGAATGTCTCAGACATCTGCAATGTATAATTAATTGTTTTTTTTTTTTTTGTAGAATGAGTTTATTTAAGAAGTATTTAAGTACTAGCAGAGAAATACTACTATATCTACGTACTCAATGAGACACGTTGATCTGCACTTGGCAAGTATGTGATCATGGCAGATCATCGGGTGATACTACTAGTAATTTCGGGATGAACTAGGGGTTGGTCTTCATATTGAATAGTACTACTAGTAGAGTGAGATACGCCGACGATTCTCCTGTGTAGTAGTGTGAAGTGTGTAGCGTGTGGTTATATATATATATATACACGACGCAATTTAATGACGAATCCACAATTGGGCAACCCGTGGGATATATTAGACTGACACACCCTGAACCTTTTTTTTTTTTTTTTTTTTTTTTTTTTTTAATTTTTTTTTTTTTACTCGGAGAATAATCCCTTATCTTACCCACTTGACGGCTGAAAATAATAATAATAATAATTAATCAATCAATCAAAGTTTTCTACTAAAGGATCTGGGAAAGAGTGGTCGTCCAAGAGGAGGGAGCAGACAGAAGAACCTAAGTGTGTCTTCAGTGGTTACCCCACTGCGCAGCACCGCAGGCACCCCACAAGTGAGGGAGGGACCACGAGAGAATGACGAAATCGTGCGCATCTTAGCCCGATCACTGGTTGAAGTAGATATTCCGGCCGGAGAACGGCTGATTCTTGTTGTACGCACTCGTCTTGTTTTCTTAGTTCGGTCAGCTAGGGTGAAGCTTGGACTTTTGCAGTTGCCATTTCACACATGGCATGTTTTCATTACATAAATAACTAGGGCGAAGACTGGAGTATCCATCAGTTAGTTGGCTTGGACCAGGTTCCAGACACGTCGAGAGTCTAGACTACGTAACGACCGGACGACCACCAACAACCAACATCGAACCGACTGAACTCTGTTTAGCGCTGGCCGTTCCAGTGGTGTGGTCTGTGATGCAGGGTATCTGTGTTGGGAGTCCAGGTTGGGATGTCAGTCCCTACCGGCTGGTGGCCTGGGACATGTACGTCGCTGATCCAGGAGGGTTTGCCGCCGTTGTCTGCTTGGCAACGTGCGTGTGGTTGGGTGGATGTCGACTAGTATCTGTCTGGTATCGAGTCTAGGGAGAATTTAGTATCTGCCTACGGCCTGCAGCTGTCTGCGATAAGGCGCAGAAATTGATGGGCGGGGCTTTCCTGCCTGCTGATAGGTGAACCGGACTATGTGGAATTTAGACTGGCGATACCACGATCGCAAGGCGCTTCTTGCTGGAGGCTCATTAACCCCCGAGATTGGTCCATGTCCCCTCGCTCAGCCGTTCGATCCTGGCGCTTAGAGCTCGCGTAGGTCCAACCTGGATGGTTTTGAGCTAGGAGACAAAGAGGGGTAGGCGAGCTGAGCTGCGGCCGGAAATGGTGGTCACTGCGAAGTGCGAGGAAGCAGGCAGGCAGGCAGGCAGGCAGGGAGGCAGGGGGAATGGGTAATTAAAAAAAAAAAGGGAACTAATAAAACCCGTCAAGGGAGCCAGCAGATCATGCGATCGTGTGGTACTCCGTAGTAGGAGTAGTTCCATTCCCCTCCCCTCCTATCTAGTAATACTATCCCGGCATGACCACCCCTGCAAGCCTTACTGTGAGCAAGCGACCAGGTTAACTAGGCGAGGTAGCAGTGCTAACTTGCCTAAGGTACTACCTCAACCATGTGGCCGGCTACCCACCTCAACGGCTCCCATCTCGGCCACCTGCGGAATCCTAGCAGGATCATTAAAAGTGCCACAGCACGTGGAGGGTTTGACCCGATCGCCGGATCCTGGCTAGTCTGGCATTTGCGAATGCGTTAGATAGAAACGGTGGTTGAGAGCCTCCTGAGTCCAGACGCTGGTGACAGCACAGGCATATCGCGGGGAGGGGACTCCCCAGGAGGAGCCTGCGCGGCCCTGGAGCAAATCCTCCCACGCCAGCTGGCTGCTGCTAGGTACTAGGTACTGCTGCTGCTGCTGCTGCCGCCGACGGCGAAGCGCTGGACTGTGCACAGTTCTCGTCTTGTCTCCGCACGACATCCCCGAGGGATCAGGCACCGTGGAAAGCGGAAAAGATCCCAAGGCGCTTCGGATGGCGGTCGCCGAGCAGGGGCCCCATAATTCCATGACGCTGTCCAAGTGTCAACCACCCTGGGTTCCCGGGTGGAGCAAGGCAGTAAAGCTAAATGGCCGGAGGAAATTGGTCAATAAGAACTAAGAAGGCCCTGGTCGTAAACGGGGAATCGGGGGACTCCTCGTGACACGTGTGTTTTTCAACGCGGCACTCGGAGGGGGGAGTTAATCTATTAACCCTTGGGCCTCCCAACCAGGGCACCTGAGGGCAGCAGGCAGGTGGATCGGGGGCAATGCCTCGAGAGGATTCGCTCGGTTATCCCAACGCCTGGCGGGCGGTTAATTCAATTTACATCCACTGCCTCCCGCCAGAGAGGGAGGTTCTTGATCCTGGCCGATCATTGCCGTGGCGGTCAACGCAATCACAGGATCGGACAATCGGGCGCTCGCCATGCTCCGGACGGAGAGGGGCGCAAATAAACGTGTCACGTAACTGGTAATTGGTAGAGCGGTCCATGGGTCTGAGTTTGACCGTCTCGGCCAAAGCGTCCTCTTGGTAGCTGGACTGGACTGACCTCATCCTTAGCACCTTCCGTCCACTGTCCGCCGTCCGCCGTCCACCGTTTCACCGTTAGCTGCTTTCAGGAATCAAGACAGGCAACATTTGCGATCCTCCGGATCTGACAGCCCCGACTGGTAGAAATCTTATTGGGATGGGGGCTTTGGGTCCATCCTCGATTGCGCTCTTGATCGTCTCCTTCTGTCTTGGATGCGCCTCAATTTCAAACCCAGGTAGCTTGTGGAGAGGTTGTCATTTCACCTGGAGTACTTACTATGTAGGTAGATTATGGTAACAGTCCGCTGATGGTGACAGGAGGATCCGTGAGCCTGCAGTGATGCGCCAAGCTGTCGTCACAGCAAATATTTGTTCGAAACCAAACTTGTCGATCTCAATGCGTTTGATCACTGTCAGAATATAGTACGAAAAGGATGTACACCTCCGATCCAAAGCGTACGGGAAAACGGTGTGCTGGATGCACCTGCATCATCATCATCATCATTATCATCGTGTTCCAGGGGGGCCGTCTGGCGGAACAATCCAGAAAGACCCTTTTTTTTTTTTTTTATTATTAATTTTTAAAAATCTGTTATTATTATTATCATTGGTTTTCAGTCTGCAAAGCCGGGCCACGAAAGGGGAGACGAAGGCAGAAACACGCGATAACCGTCCAAGGCCCGAAGCGGTAAGAATCGGGATCCATAGCGTGGCTGGCGGCCGCTAAGGCAGTGGGGGCCAAAAAAGAACAGGACAAAAGTTCTGAGCCTGATGCACCCGCCAGAGACTAGCCAGTGGGAGCCACGCTAGACGAAACACTGATCGGGGCCTATGGCTGGTGATCGTGGGAAGGAAGGGAATCCTCGGGGGTCGACGGCTGCTGCGATGGGTCCCCGGCTCAACCCCTGCTCTTTTGCGCGGCCTCCCTGGTTTAGGGGAATGAGGGAAGGAATTAGGAAGCATGCATCGCCCCGGGGAAGGAATTAATTGAACCGCCCATTGCTTATCGCCATGTGGTCCCGGATCTAAAAGGCCATGCCTCGCTATCATGACGATCTCGCTCGACTCCACGTATGTCGGGCGGCGTCGTTCGCACCCATTCACCCATCCACCACCCAGCCAGACTGGCTTTAGCCCCGGCGGACGCTTCTCAGACCCGCCGGCAAATACGAATCAGGGTATTGGATTATCCTGCCATGCTGGAATTGGCCCCCAAACCACCCGGCTTCGACAACTAATCTCATCGACGCCGTCGTTGAAGGAAGATGAGCCGAAACAAATCAGAGCATCATCGGGCGGGGGGCTTGTTAATCATTCAACTTGATCCATGTTACTGGCGGTGTTGCTCATACACTGGGGCTGGAAACGATTTTCTCTAACTTCTACCTTCCCCAAATCGAGAGTGACTGGGGACAGAAGAGGGGGGTCCGAAAAAACTAGTTTCACCCGGTCTTCCCACTATGCCAGGAGCTTGTTTCTGTCCCCAAGGCGGCTCTCAGCCCAAAACCCGCCATCTCCGAGTCTATTCCTGTCGTGGCTCCCACCTCGCGAACGAAATGTTGGTATGGATCATCAGACCGGCTAGGGCGATACGGTTGCTGATGTCCATTGCGAGTCTCCTTTCAACCCGTCATCTCAAAGTGGAGTCGCAAAGGAATGGACAGGGGGGGAAAAGTAAGGTAAGGCCAGTCGAGTTCTAGCATTGGTCCGGCCGGCTGCGATTGAGCTGTTGGGACCTTCACGTGGCGACGGTGCAGGACTATCCCCTATCGAGTACCCTGACTCAGAGTCGGAGGGAAGCATAATCCGACTGGAGTGGTCCAGCTCGTCCGGAGTAAAGTAAGGTCAAGGCAAGTCAAGTAAATAAACTCTGAAAATGAACCGGGTACGATCCTAGTAAAAATGTCCACCCCCGACGGGGCTGGGTCGACGTCTAAGTCTAACATAACACACTCCCGGATTTAATAGCATTAATCCAAAAGGGACGTTCTGCAGTGACAGGACCCGCCAAACACGACGGGTGATTCTCCGTGCTATCAGACCACAGGCGGGAGAACCATAGCGGCTGCCAACGATGCGACCGATGGGCAAGGCCAAGGAAAATCCGTGATGGGATCGTCTCCACGCCCAGGGACCATCCAAGGAGGAACCGTCCTGGGCAGGTCAAGCGTGTTGGTTCGTGGTCCCCCAGGAGGGAAAGATGGGCCTGGATGAACGTCCGGGACGGTGGCAGTGACGGGGAGCTTGGTTGACTATACGGCCGAGGATTTGAAATAATAATGAAATGACAATAATAAGCAACCTGTCAAAAAAAATAAATAATCCATCCCCAGGGGAGCTTGCTTCAGCTGGAAATTAAAAATAGCGAGCGTCGACGGTAATGCGTATTCGCAAAATCACGAATCAGCGTAATTATCTGGACCTAGTGGCATAAGCCCAGGTATTCCATACATACCTCGTCCGTACATACACACACACCCACTTGTCGCTCGTTCGCCCGCCATAAGCTGCCAAACTCCAAGACGAACCACCTGGTAATCTTCGGCCCCCGTTCGTTGCGCTTATTCCATCGCTGGTCCACGGAACGTTAAATACTCTCTTCTAGCCAGTCTTCTGGAAATCCCCAACATATCGTCCTGATTTATCCATCGATCCCCGTCCGTCGTCCTGCTCAACCAAGAACCAACCTTCCGCGGTGGATATAGTTGCTTGTCAATCCGGAAGGATTCTCTGCCTAAGCCTACCTAACTAACTGTATGTTCTCGCACCCTGATTTGCTTCCCTTCGATCTAGCACCCGTTGGATTTTGTACTTCTTCCCTTCGTTTCCTTCCCTGGCATGCATCGGGGGTGTGGAAAATCCTCCCCAGCTGACCCTCTGCCTCTCTCTCTCCCTCCCTCCCTCCCTCCCTCTCTCTCTCTCTCTCTCATACCCTCTCTCTCCCTCTTGTGGACTTCCACCCGGCCTTCATTTCTTCTCCCGCTCCTGCTACTACTACTACTTCTTCTTCTTCTACTTCTCCTTCTCATTCGGCTTCCACCTCAGCATCTATTCCTCTCATTCTGGTTCTCGCTCATTTTCCAAAGCACCAATGTTTTCCAATGAATTCTATCACTCACCAGCGGACTCGCATGTTCGTCACAGGCAACTGAACGAGTCAGTTCAACGAAGTTGGAGATTACCATCCCCAGCATCTGCACCTTTCGTCCTGGATCTTGCCCACCTGGACGACTCGGCTCAGTTGAAGTCTGCAAACCCATCAGAAACGACACCTGCATCAACTCTGCCGGGCTGGTTTCCTGGGACACCAAGTTCTGGCTCGGTCTTTAGCTCTCCTCGCAGCCAGAGGTCCAGCATCAGCTCAGTCGAAGGACAGAGCCATCTATCGTCCCTACATCCGCATCAGTTCTTAGCCAGAACGCCTTTCCCATCGGAACTCATTTCTCGGGACTGTGAACCAGCAAGCTCTCCTTCACGCCTTGTTCAAAGAAGTCCACCGCAAGTCTTTGCAGAACCCTCACAGTATGTGGAAAGTCCTCATATTTCTCTGTATAGGCGCCTTTAACTGAAACGCCCTTGCCTTCAGGACGTCTGAGTATCAATTATTACCTCAGTCGATGCATCCCGGATCAGTAGCATTTCTGACGACCAACATGGCACACAACTCGCAGAGTAGGTTTCAGAGCCCATTCTCACAGCGTCACTATTATATCCTGACGATGAACAGATTACAGCTGGCAAAACCGGCCGCCGCAGCCGCTCCATCCCAGTTCAATGGCCATGGACCAGCAATCATATCCCCAAGCACATGCCCTCCCGCCACAGCATGCATATCCCGCTGCATACCAGCCTCAGCACACTAGCTCCCAGAGCTATTATCAACCAGGACTCCATTCCTCACATTATCTTTCCTCGCAGCCGGGCGTGCCACAGAGCCGACACCAACCTCGAAGGTACAGACCAGCATTCTAGTAAACCTGTCAGAGATGAGAGACTGATATATTCTCTATAGTTCTTCTATTCCATACCCGTACCCCAGCGCTTCCGTGGCCGGCAGTCCACCCACAATCCCGGACCCATCTTTCACATCAACGTGAGAACTCCAAGCATCTGAAAAGTGACGGCGAGTGACTAACTGATCGGTAGACCTCCCTCCTACCTTGTCAATCAACCAGACTACTACTTAACACCAAACTCTTCGATATCGTAAGTAGACATCATGATGATTGTGTTGGGAGCTTAGATTCTAACAATTTGAACGAACAGACAAACCCCCAACTCCATGCCCCAACCACACCCCTTGATGCCCGCAGGCACCGTATACTCTTCTCCCGACTCCGCACCCAGCTCCTCAGACCAAGATCAACAGGTACGAGTCATCAGCTTTCGACCCAAACCTCAATGTTGGGACCACGGATGCAACGGCCGCGAATTCTCGACCTTCAGCAATCTGCTCCGACACCAACGGGAAAAGTCCGGAGTGGTTGCGAAAGCAGAATGCCCCAGTTGTGGTGCTGTATTCACACGCACCACTGCTCGGAACATCCATGTTGCTCAGGGGAAGTGCAAAGGCATAGCCAGGGAGCCGTCCGCTGAATAAATGCCCTAAAGGGCACTAGCGTCAGGGGCTATAACGAGACGAGACATGAGTGTCTAGCACTATAGGGCACCGCCTGATTCATCGAATACGGGCTAACATCCAAAGATCGGGCAGCAGCTAGCCTGCAGCGTGTTCTACCCTCACCCGTCTAGGCGACGGACGCCGAACAGATACATCTGTCATCTGTACAGATGGTGTGGGGATCAGAAGAGGGAAAAGACCCACACGGACTTGGCCGATGGACACTGCGAGGGAGTGTCCACTTTTGCATATCAACTTCTCGGAACGATTATTCTTGCATGTGTCGTTTTCTTACTTGCATTCGTTTAATACCCTGTGAAATACCTTACTAGATAGCCAATTTCTTATTCCAGGCTGAACTTTTACCCATACTCCTACAATTTCATGATCGGACCGGACAGGATCCACGTTGGGGCCTCACCACGAGGCTACAGCACTTGGAAGAATGCAGACTCTGCAGACGACGCTAGGGTGGCCGGCGGCAAAACAAGGTGCTAGGTAATCATTACGCTGCAGTAGTGAGACGGCCTTCTGCCGATGTTAGCCTGGTCCAGGATGATAAGCACTAATCCGGCCAGGCATCCTAGATTGACGACTATTGTTCTGCTAGGTTTATCTGAAACAGGAGCCCCCTGCAGCCGAAGTTCCAGGACGATGTGGCTTAGGCAGCACGCTAAAGACCGCACGCTAAGCGCCTCAGGCACTAACGTCGTCTGGACCCTGTCACCTGACCTAGTGGTGTCGTAAGGCGGATACCACTCGGACGGACCTCCGTGTTTACTCCGCGATGGACGACCGGATCCCCCAAGCACCAGTGACTCATCCCTTCAGGCCGGCCTTCAACATGTCGCGTCATTGCTGACTGCTAACCCACGGCCCATTGTTTATTAAATAAACTGCATGAGTCCCTTCCTGGCGCCTCTGTCGAACCATCTCGGACGCTCAATTCGCGCCCCCCCCCGCCGGTTTATCCACCCAGTACACTCCAGCCTCAAGATGACTCGAACGGCACCAATTAACAACACCCGCGGAAGATTACATACTTTGAGTGCGAGACATTTACGAGCCCGTCGAATACGTCGAACTGGCTTAGCGATAGCCCATTAGTTACTAGTTGTTTTATTATTGTTTGGTGTCAATTGCCACGGCACACTTGTATCAACCATCATGGCCTCGGTGTTCACTTACGATCCTGACCCTCCGCGGGTCTCTTCTCCATGGTCCACTTCAGGGTCTTCGACTCCTCAGCTAGCAGCGACTAGTAACCGGACAGTGCCTCGTGCACGCTCGAGCACGAACTTGGACCGCGCGGATCCGGACTTGCTGTCCGATTATGGAATCACCAAATTGGAGCCTGAACCACAAGAGGGACCCACCGAGTACAAGCTCCATCTGCTCTTGCGCCCTCGCCGCCCCTATGTTTCCATGTCAACTAGTCACCTCGTAGGAGGATCGTATCATTCCCGGGCGAGCTTGTCCGCCGATAGTCCCACGCCATCGAGTTACGACTCGACCTTGAAGCCGCAACAGACCCGGTCCACCGAAAGCCGACAGCAGAGATTACAACATCTCACAACGCAGTTACTGTGGCGCTTACAGCAGTCGTCGCCCTTCCACTCGTCCACAGCTGCCAACCTTGTGCTGCCCGTTCTTCCGGAAGCGACTCCCCAGTTGGGGGCCACACAAAAACCGGCTCGCTTACTTCCTGGACTTGAAGAGAGCCAGGGCGCATTGTATGAAGTTGGCGTTGCGGATGACGGCACATTTGTTGGACTCTCTCATGATGAGCTCGAGGAAAGTCTATCCACGCTGCAGATCATGGCAGCGAGCTTGGGCTGCAAGGTCGATGTGCTTCGCCGAGTAATTGTTGGCAATTGCGAATGGGCCGAAGATCCATTTTCTGAAACCGTGGATGCTGGAAAGGTTCACACGGAGAGACTCTGGGTTGCCGAGGCGTTGGTGAGTCCCGACTGGGACTTCTACCGCGTTGAGACTCCGGCAAAGAGTCGACTGGAGGGGGAATCGTCTTCGGACCGTGCGAAAGTGGAAGACTCGTTAAGTGGCTCTTCCGATACGGAGCAGATCCGTATCTCCATTGCTGGTCCGAGTGCTGCCGGAAAGTCGTCTCTTCTAGGTACTTTAACCTCCTCTGTACTTGACAATGGAAGAGGAACGAGCAGACTGCATCTGCTCAAGCATCGACATGAAATCTCATCTGGAATTACCAGTTCCGTTGCCCATGAGTTAGTCGGCTACGCTGCCGATGGAACTCGGGCACATAACGTCGATGTGATTAATTATGCCTCTGGCAACGTTGCAGCATGGGATGATATCCATGCCGCCTCAGAGGGAGGCCGCCTAGCCTTTGTCTCCGATCTCCCAGGTTCCGTGCGCTACTCGAAGTCGACACTGAGAGGCATAATTGGCTGGGCTCCTCATTATGTTTTCTTGTGCATACCGGCAACGTGCGATGACGAGAACTCGCAGGACCCCGGCCAATCTGCTTCTGAGCAGCCTGCAGACATGGCACTAGCATTGTCACATCTGGAACTCTGTGCAAAGATGGTTCTGCCTACCGTCGTGGTAATCACCAAGATGGATATCGCATCGCGCTCAGGCCTGCGGAATACCCTTGCCAATGTACTCTCAGCTCTCAAGTCGTCTGGCAAGAAGCCAGCCATGATGTCTGTTCAAACTGCCCAGGCAGTGGACCTACAACACAGTGGGTCGAAGGACACAGATGAGACAAGGAAACTGATTTCTACGACAGAGAGCTGGACCTCGACAGTCCCCATTGTCCTTACCAGTGCGGTCGACGGCTCAGGCATAGGAAAACTGCATGCTCTCCTTCGATACCTCCCCGTCCCCGCGAGGCCGCCATTACGAGACGTCTCGTTACCCAAGGCACCGACACCCCCCAGTGTACCTGAGAATGTCTTTGATATCGACGAGGTATTTGCTATCCCTCCATCGAAAGTCTACTCGATGGCCGCAGAACAGCAACGGAAAGAGACCCACGGTGTCGTCCTTTGTGGTCTGGTCCGCTACGGAGCCATCTCAGCCGGAGACGAACTGCTCGTCGGACCGCTATCCGACCATGGAAGTTGCCTACAGCGTCGGAGAAGCCGATCGGAAAAACGGACGGATGGCACGCAGCAATCCAGCTCGTATCGGAGCAGGCCTGCCTCTGGAGACTTCTCGACATCATTCCTGCAAGGCTCTCTCCCTGGGAAGACTTCTTTTCCCATACAAGCGCTCTGGCAACGTGTTCGCGCAGTTAGTGTACGGAATCTGCGACTTCCGGTTCAGAAATTAACCCAAGACCAAGTCGGTACGATCGGGATCGAGCCTCTGCCCCCGACAGCAGACGGAGCTCCGCCACGGCTTGGAAAGATACGGAAAGGCACCATCTTGGTCAAGCTGCCGACCCCATCTGCATCTATACCCAGATCCCTTTGGTTTCATACCGGATTCGTGGCCAGCTTCCCGTCTCGTGAATTCGCTTCTTCCCTCTCTCCCCCCGTGCTGCTGGGGGGCAATGCCATAGTCTACGTAGCCAATGTCCGCACGACGGTCAAGTTGACATGTATGGCGCTTGCAGAGGATGAGGTCATTTCGAGGCCACCGTCGCCAACGGAGCCGGAGTTTTTCAGTTTCGATGGTGATATTCCCGCGCGCGAACGGGATCCCCAGGCAGGCGTCCAAGAGATGGTCAGGGCGGCGTCGGGCAGTCCAGGACAGGGTGACATCAAAATCACGTTTGCCTTTGTGACGTCGGTCGAATGGATTGAAATAGGGTCGCGAGTGCTTCTGATGGCCGGAGCCTCCACGGTGTTGGCGTCTGCCCAGGGGACCAGTGTACTTTCGGGGCTTGAGGGCTTTGTTGGTCGGGTCTGCGATGTGCTCTGCCTTGAAGATACGGCGAGTGTATGAGGTGGTGTAGCGTGATTGGGGTGCTTGTAGTTTGATGTGATGCTACGTGTTGTCAGATAGAATCGTTGGTATGATTGTAGGTATGAGTGTTGGTAACTTGTAACTTGGTATCTTTCAGCAGTAGAGATAGTCACGGGTCTGGCCGCTGTCACATCACCACGGCGCTAAGCCCCAACGGGCGACCCCAACCACCCTCGGGCCCGGCAAGTGGACGGCGTCCCACTGCAGCTCCTCCAATCCTCCGTCCAACCTTCCACTTCTCGGTCAACTCTCTCCAGCTGGACTCAAATCCTCTCCTACCTACCTACCGAGACTCGTCGCCGTGCTGAGGTGTGGCATGCAGACCTGAGGTATGCATCCGACCGCCGGTGCGTGATTGGCGGCTCTTCGTTGCGGTACCATCTGGTTCGGTCTGGCTGTGTTCCCACTGCGCCCCATCGTCTCCTCGACTACTCTTTACCCCGGATCCGATCCCGTCAGTTCCGCTACTAGCATCCTCCTATCATCACGACGATCAGCCCCCGGTCCAGGACGCTGCTCTGAAACACCCTGAAATCCAACCGCCCTACGGCCAGCTCCAGTGTCCCGAGCCCCTTGGTCATCATGGGCAGCTATTACGCAACATCCTCCGACAGCAATATGGCCGGTTCCAGCTTGTATCTCGGAAATCGAGCCGGCTCCGATCTGGACTCTCTATCAGATGAGGATGAAGAGTTCCTGTCAAGTGCCAGCACGACTTCCCATGGGTCCGAGGAGCGGCAAGAGAAGCGACGTGAGGTGGAAACAACGAAGGCAGGGAGCATCCCGCATGATATTCCGACGGCTGCTCCCAATGGCATTCTCAAAAACGTGGACTCGGGAAATCAAAGCAGTCATTCTGGAAGTAATACGACACCCCATTTGACGAAGGCGCCTCTCAAGTTACTGGATTTGCCCATGGATATATTACATGAGATCATTAAAGAGGTATGCCAGGATCTCCCAATCAGCTTGCTTCGACGGAACTGACCCTTCTGTGCATTAGGTGACGCATACGAACGACCTGACGTCTCTAGCCCTGACCTGCTCCGCCCTTCATGCCTTGGCGATCCCCCAGATGTATTCGCGATTTGATATCGTTTGGCCCGAAACCCTATCGTCCTCGGACCACCCAGCTGGTGTGGACGCTCTCTCTTACGGCCTTGCAACGCTGGTTATGGGGGAAGACGTCTTTCAAGAGCTGCCTCCCAGATGGGCGCACCCTTGTCCCAATTGCGGTTGCAGGAAGCCCGCTCCCCGCGACGAGACGGATACACTGATGAGAGTACGTCGCGGCAACTACTACGCACAGTATACTCGCAAGTTCTCGGTCGGGAACGGTCCCCTGGCCTGGGTCCAAGAGTACGCTGTGACGAAAGAGACGGGCAAAATGCTGGGAACACTGGTTGCTCTGGCGGTAGCTCGGATGGTGAATCTGGAGACGTTCGTTTGGGACATGCCGACGGGGGTCTTGAGAGATGTGTGGATTGCGCTTTCGTCGCTAGCTAATCGGCCCGGTCATGAATGCCGCCTGGAGCGCGTTTGGGTCCGTTGGCACGACAACTCTGAGAATACCATGCGTCCGTTGGCCGGGCCTCCCACCGCATCTTCCGTGACGCTTCCGGAGGCGCAAGCTGCGTTGGCGGGTGCTACTAGTCCCTCACTGTCACAGAGATATGGGCATGTAGAATACCCCTCTCTGTCGATACTTCCACCGCTCAAGAGCCTGAGCGTTCTTGACATAGATGAACCATCGTATCTCGAAGAAATGGCCGTGCTTATTGAGCGGTCCCGACACCGACTGAAAGAACTTCGTATTGGGATTTCCAGCAAGGTCTACCAAGCGCCCTGGCTGAAGCCAGCTGGCAGCTGGCAGACTGAGCAGTCGCGAGCCAACTGGCCCCCAGGATGGCCTAAATCGGGTGGCGTGCTTGGGGCTGTACTAGGCAGTTCCGAGGAGCTCACGGCCCCCGAACCGGCTCAGGGGGAGGCGTCCTCTAAGCCAGAGCCATCTGGAAGTCAGCCGGAGATTAGCCAGGATTTGCAGGCCCATCCTGCCGCCAATGGCGCCTCTCCGGGGTCCTCGCCCCTACCGACTGACGTCGCTGCAATTACCGTGGACTTGCAGACCACGCAGATATCGACCCAGCCAGGGGAGCCTCCGTCGGCCGTAGGGGCGAAAACGTCCCGGGTGGTGCCAGACACTTCCACGGAAGCATCCTTTGCCGTGTCCGGCGCTGACCATCAGTTGAAGCTCGAAACTCTGGAGCTAGAGCGCGTCATCCTGTCTATTCCGGTGTTGTTGCACGCGCTCGACTGGACAAGACTGACCACATTGACGATTTTCCGCTGCGATGGTCACGAGAAACTCTGGCGAGCACTTCGCCGGCAATTCTCGCCGTCCGCAACGTCACGTTCGAAGCTTGGGAAACGCGACGGAAGCGATCAGAGTGGCTCTGAGCATCGGTTGAGCCTCAAGCATATCCATACGGATGCAGTGTCCCCTTATCTATTGCTATTTATCAAAGACACTCTTGCACCCAACACCTTGGAAACGCTATTTCTACATGAGGCGCCGATGTATGACTCCATTGTGCACATTGATGCGATCTACAAGAACGCGATTCGGCCGCACCATCTTAGCCTCCAGAAGATCCTGGTGGACAGCACCCAGCGGGCGCCCGGGGGAAATGATGTGCACAGTGTGCGGTGGTACAAGTGGATGTTCACACGCCAGATGATCACTTTTCTTAGCAGCGGGCGCATGCCCCGGCTGCGGGAGCTTTCAGTGGCTCTCCACTCCAAGGACTGGGTAGGTTCTACCGAACGTAACGATGGCCTCTGCTGACTTGACTAGCACTACTTCCTACAGCGGCTCCCGTACATGGCTCAGCTCCGCTCGCTCCATGTGCCACACATCGCTCGGCAAGTGCACCGGGACCCGAGGGAACTAGCTCTGATGATCCTGGATATCGTGACCATCCGGCCCGAGGTAGGCATAACGTATGTGGGCGTGCAGCACAAGTGCTATGAGATCTTGGAGGCGAAGGACGGGGATGCGACGGAGTTCTATGACACGGACGACAGTCACAGCGAAGGGTTTGTGCCAGGGGGCGAGGAGTGGGCGGGGTCCGACACCAACGAGGACGAATCCGAAGACGACGGGGCGGTCAGCGCGATGGATTCGCATTCAGACCTGTCGTCGGATGACCGAGGATCGTCCGATGGGGAGGATTCGGACATGGACTGCCACAAGTCTCGGGTGTCGTTTCGGCTGCGGGAGATCTTGTTCTACGATGACAAGATCGCCATCTTCAAGGCGCGGCATGGTGTTTTGTAACTTTCGGGACGTGGGCGTTGGTGATATGTTCGGCATTCTACGAGATACCATGAAGCGATTTCGGTAAGCGTTGATAGTTGCTAGGATATGTTATTGGCTAGATTGAATGAAGCGTAGCAGGAGGAGCAGTCGTAGCATCGCCGAGCCATAGGAGCGGCGAGGCGAGGAGGAGAGCGGTCACGTGCCGGGCGGTCAGCCAAGCTCAGCCTCTGAGCCGCCGTGTCGCCAAACGACCTGCACTCGAGAACCTGACTGAGCCGGCTGTGTCGACTCGCCCACGTCTTTGTCGTTCGATCTCCTCGCGCATTCGCGTAGACCACCACCATGAAGCTCGTCCGGTACGTACACGCGCAGTGTGCTAAGCGAAGAACCGCGCTGACCCCATCCAGGTTTCTGATGAAGTGCGCCAACGAGACGGTGACGATCGAGTTGAAGAATGGTACCTTGCCTCTTCAACCACCACCAACGATCCCATCCACTGACACAATCAGGCACCATCCTCCACGGCACCATCACCTCCGTCTCCCCTCAGATGAACACCTCCCTCCGCACGGTCAAAATGACACCCAAGGGCCGTGACCCCATCTCCCTCGACACCATCAACATCCGCGGCTCGACAATCCGCTACTACATCCTCCCCGATAGTCTGCCCCTGGACACGCTGTTGATTGACGACACGCCCAAGCCGAAGAACAAGGCGCGCAAGGAAGCGGACCGGGGAGGTCGTGGTGGCCGCGGCGGGCCCCGTGGCCGAGGCCGTGGTCGTGGTCGTGGCCGGGGCCGTGGCTTCTAAGCGTGGGGATTTAGATTGCGTGGCATTTTCTTGAGGATCGGAGTTTTTTTTCTTCGTTACTGTTGCTTGTTCTGGCTGGGTATTTGAGGATTGGTTGGTTGGGGGATTCGGCTGAAAGTATTCCCTACATTATCTATCTGGCTGAGAAGGCATGCATGGCCTCCAGCACATCCACCTATCTCCGTGGAGGCATCAAAAAGGATGAGATGAGATGCGATGCAATGCCATTGGCATGATGACAGGTCTGGTCGGAATGGCCGATCACTTCTCAGAATTACTTATCTACTGTTGTACTGTACATCTATCTAATCCGCACCGCACCGCGACGAGAACAGAAACAATCCCATCCTACCCCAACAATCTATTCTATCCACATGTCCCATATTCCTAATCCCTATATTCCATTATATATTATCCATCCACCCACCCTACACAATCAATTCCCTCCAAATTCTAACAATGACCAACT
Source organism: Aspergillus carbonarius ITEM 5010 (assembly GCA_001990825.1). NCBI lineage: Eukaryota > Fungi > Ascomycota > Eurotiomycetes > Eurotiales > Aspergillaceae > Aspergillus > Aspergillus carbonarius. The sequence goes on from KV907495.1 coordinate 1,341,949, forward strand.
TCTCCCACCCCGCCTGCACCCCACTACTCCCCACCACCTCAGCACACCACCTCCCCTCCCCTTCCTCCCTCCATTCCCACCCCTTCACCCTCTCCACCACCTCCCTCGGCCGATTCTGCGCACACAGCAACACATACGCTACTCCCCTGAGAGCCAACACCCGGGGTATATCCTCCAACAACCTCTCCGTGGTCTCCATCCCATCCTTCCCCCCCGCATATGTCAACGAAAGTAAATATGACTCCTGCGTGAATTTCTCACTCCGCGATAACCCCGCTGTATCATGATCCGACACGGATGTCGATGTGGGAAGGATGGGTAGTTCGGGGGTAGGTACGTAGGGAGGGTTAAAGAGGAGGATGTCGATGCTTTTGGGACGGATGGGCGAGACGAGATCTGTGAGAAGCGTGCTTGTTATTATGGATTTGGGGGTGGGAGGTGGTGTTGTTGTTGTTGTGGATGTGGGTTGTTGTTGTTGTTGTTGATCATCGATAGCCTTGCGAACTGTTTCTCTTGTCGCGAGACAGGCATTTCGGTTCACGTCCGTTCCAATAGCAAGGACATCTGTTCGGCCGAGGATGTGAGTGGAGTTTGCGGTGACGAAGGCGAGGACGACGCCGGAACCGGTACCGACTTCGAGGATGAGAGGGGAGGAGGGGTTGGTGGAGGGGTGGAAGTGGGTGGTTAGCCAGGCGGATTCGGTGGCGGCGGAAAGGGTGTCGAGGAAGAGGTAGGAGTCTTCGGAGGGTTCGTAGATGGTGTCGAAGGAGACGTGGGTGGTTGAGGGGGTGGGGAGCATTTTGGGTTATTTCTCTTCTGTGGGTTATTACTATCGTATCCTAGTAGAGAAGGATAATGGTGGTGGTGGTGGTGGTGGTGGTGGTGGTGGTGATGATGCTCGATAAAATAAATGTTGATCTGATACCGATTGACCAATAATATTTCATAGAAAGGTACATCCCGCCTTGTTGTTAGCGGCAGTACTACTATTGCCGCATCTTTCCCCGGACTGGACTTGACTTTCCCTCATCTCAGCTACTTCACTTCACCTGGCCGACATCCCAACACACCACTTAACACACACACACAGTATAGCTACAATATGTCCTTTTTAAAACTCACCCCCACGGCCACCCGCCTCGCCACACCCTCCACCTTTGGATCCAAATCCAGCCTTTCCGATGCCCTGGCCCTGTTGCCCCCCCTCCCGCTCTACCGACGGATTCTCCGTGTGCATCGGAAGAAACTCGACCCTGAGATGCGCATCCTGGGGGATGGATATGTGAAGAGTGAATTTCGGGCGCATCGGAATGTGGAGAATCCGTTGCATATTGTACTTACTCCCCCTATATTCTCTCTCTCTCTCTCTCGCTCGCTCGCTCGCTCGTGGTGGTTTGTGAATGAATGGTTGGCTGATTGGAATGAATAGATTGGCTTCCTTACCGAATGGCAATTATATGCTCAGAAATTGGAGGGGGATATGTGGGTGGGGGAGAAATTGGAGAAGGCTAAGTTGGATAAGATGAGTGGTTTGTTTCTTTTTTTTTTT
>KV907495.1:1344781-1426685 GCA_001990825.1 Aspergillus carbonarius ITEM 5010
TTTGTTCTCTTTTTTTTTTTTTTTTTTTTTTGTCTCTGCTAAATGGGGGGAGGGTTTGGGTGGTGAGAAGGCTAATTGATTGGGTGCAGATCAGCAGATTGGACAGTTGTATGAGTTGATGCAGGCGATTCAGAATAAGGATGGAGAGGGGGGAGGGGGAGGGGGAGGGGAAGAAATAAAGAGCAGTGGATCGAGAGAAGGAAGGACGGATACCCTGATTGTATGATATGGATGTGTGTATGTATATATGGAATGGAATGATGGGAGGGTTCTATCAATTAGTATGTCTGGGTTGGAGTGGCGTAGAATAAGTGGTGATTCTATTGATGAGTGGAGAATTTTATAGAGAAGCCATACACTGAATCCATATATTATGATGAAAATATTCCCTGCAGACCAACCCCAACATACCGTGACCCCATCGAATACTCCGTACAGCAGTGAGTTTATAGTACATAGTATAAAACATACGGAAGCCACCCGAACATGCCGAGATCGGACCGATAAGCACGATTAACCTGCAGAGTGCAGATATGCACATCATTCAAGTTCCAACATCACACAATGTATTGACATTGACCCAATCGTAGAACTAGTCCATAGATAACAACAACCTACCAGTAAACTATCTACTATCTAACCAACCCCCCCCCTCCTCCTAGTAGCCTGATATCTCCTCCGTTCAATCCCACGAAACAGCCCCACCGTACCTGACCCAACGGATCAACCACCCAAGAACTAAGTAGATATAAACCACGCCCTATCAATGACAACCAATCCAATCCAATCGCATCTCCATCTCCAAATGATCCCCACACAAACCAAACCCATACATTAGTACATAATACATATATCTTGAATTCCTATTCCCAATTCCCAATTCCCATTCCACCTTTCACAATCACCCCAATCCATCCATCCCCCCCCCTCCTTTCAAAAAAGAAAAGAAAAGAAAACCGAAAAGAAAATGCCCGCCCTCCTCGAAGACCCAACAACCCACATCACCCCTCCTCTTCCCCTCCTCCCATCCCTCAAATCCCTCCTCCCCATTCCCAAAACCCTCCGCGACGGCACCAAAATCACCCTCTACCCCATAACCACCGGTCCATCGACCCTCCCCGCATCTCTCACCCACTACCTACACGAGCAATTCTCCCTCGAGATCGAAAAAGGATGTACGTATCCCATGGAATCGCCTATGGAGTATGACTTGTATCGGAATTATTGGTTCGGGACGTTTGCGGTGATTGCGGTGGTGGATGAGGAGGATCAATCGCAATCTCAGGATGGGTTAAGGGAGGGGAGGAATTGGGAGGAATGTTGTTTGGGGACGTTTTATGTGAAGCCGAATTATCCGGGTGAGTTTTTTTTTTCTTTTTTTTTTTTTTAAGGAAGAGAGGAGGGGAAGGGGAAGAGGAATAGGAATAGGATGAATGGAGCTAATGATATGTGGGGGAGAATAGGTCGCTGCTCGCATGTTTGCAACGGGGGCTTCTTTACCACTCCGGCAGCGAGAAACCGGGGAGTGGGACGAGTCATGGGTGAGGCGTATCTCGAGGTGGCGCCGAAATTGGTATGTTGTGATGTGTTGTGTTTTTTGTTCCTCACGGAGCATATGGGCTGGGCTGATAAGCATAGGGCTACAAATACTCCGTGTTTAACCTGGTCTTTGAAAACAATGTGGCTTCGGTCAAAATCTGGGAGAAGTTGGGGTTCCAAATCATCGGCCGCGTGCCTGGCGCTGCCCGGCTGGCCAACAGCCCCGACCTGGTAGATGCCCTCATCATTGGAAGATCGCTGGTGTAACGCTCAAATCAATTCATAGTAAGACAGAAGAGAGATAGATTACCCGCCAAATACAAGAAAGACCCTGCCAGATACTCCGCTAAATCAATGCGAGTGGGGAATCAATCTAACAACCGGCATCAAGCAATCTGGTATATGACACCACTGGCTCCCAACCGCTGCCAATGCATAGTACACGAGTGAAGTAATGCGAGAAAACGGAAATGCTAGAAACAATGACCCCGGAAATGCTATTAATGCCCCGAAAACCGCCACGGCGGTCGCTCCCCGAGCTTGCTGCGTGACGTCTCCTTGCTCTTCGGCAACGGAATCAGGCTGATCCGTCGGTTAGCCGAATGCCCCAGCGCCGTCCCCGGCCGCGGCGCCTTCGTCGGACTCGCTAGTCCCCGGTCGTAGTCGTGCGATACACTGCGGCTGAAGGACAGCCCCGCATAGCTCTGCCGGCTGCGCGGCGCATTCGACATGCCTTCCGGCCGCCGGAGCTTACTGTACGGCGGAGGATCCAGAAGGGACCCCCCAGGAGTAGGGGAGCCCTGCCGCACCGGACTGCGCGACGCCAGCCGGCTGGACACCCGGCTCAAGGACCGCGCAGTCATCGGACCAGGGGACATCGACATGTCGCGCCGGAACGGTCCCATGGGAACCGTCGACGCCGGCCGGCTAGAGGGTTTGCGGACCGGGGACGGGTTGGGCTTGCTGGTATACAAGTCGTTGGTGTTGGTGCTGGTGGTCCACCGTGGACGGTTGGTCAGGGTCGACGGCGTCTGGACCGGTGGCCGGACCGCCGACTTGCGCGTGGCGGGCGTGGGGGTGACGGCCCCGGCTCGACTAGGCGATGGTGCCGGGAGCGTCGTAGTAGTAGCCTTGGGAAGCGCTGACTTCTTGCTCGTCAGCGTCGCCGCCGCCTGCGGGATGCCCGAGTACCGTCGCATCTTCGACATCGTCGTGCGCGCGGCCGAGCTGACCGAGCTGCCCCGCCGGCTGGATGTCCCCATGGGCGTCGCAGACCCCTTGAGAGGGTTGGCGGGGGTCATGACCACTGACGAGGCCGGCGAACTGCCCGGAGTATCGGCCACGCTGCCGGTCAGAGGGCTATCCATCGTGACAATGCTGGAGATAGAGTCCCGGAGATGTTGCGACCGGACAAAGTTGATGTCCTCCAGCCAGTCATCCATCGCCCGGATACTCGCCTTCAATGCGTCGACTCGCGAGGTCATCTCCGACAGCAGCCGCAGAGTCTCGCCGTTCACCGTGAGTCGGTCATTGACCCCCTTGCGAATGATGCCAACCACCCGTTCGATTGCGGCCACGTAGTGCTGCTTTTTAGCCTCGTAGCTTTCAATCCGCTTCGTGAATAATGGCGCATCGTGGATATGCGCGCCGGTCTCAATCGCCTCCTGCAATTTGGCGATGCTCCGCTCCACCGAATCGAACATCTTCTGCGCCTGTCCGCCCGCATTGCGGAACACCAGGATCCAGCGGTCTTCATTCAGCTCCTTCTGCAGCGCCTCGGCGTCCACCTCCAGCGTCTGGTAGCGCTTCTCGAGCTGGGTTCGCCGGTGCTCGAGCTCCTTACACGCACTGGGAAAGATCTGTTCAGCCCGCGACTGGAACATGGATAGCCGCATCGGCAAGAAATCCAGCGATGCCCGCAACGGTTGAATCCGCGCAAACAGCGCGATCAGGTTCGAGTGATTCGTGTCATCGTCCGGTGTTTGGATGACGGGCGTGTCAATGGCGGGCGGGCCAGTGAGGATGGGATCGATGCTGAGCCGTTTGCTGGATAGCATCCGTCGGTTCGACGGCGTCTCTTCCACGATGGTTTCCAGCTCGTTGATGTCAAGTCCCGAGGCGTTGGAACCCTGCTCGCCGGCGAGCGTCCAGTGCCGTTTCTCTTCCATCTCAAAGATCAGCTCACTGAGGCTCTCAACCTCGGCCCCAACATCGCCCAAGACATTCGCCCACAACTCTTCCCACTCCATCGCCAGCTCCACTTGCTCTTTGACCCCCCGCAGTCGATTCTTGATTTGCGCCCAGCTCTGGATGATGGCGTCCATCTGCACCACGATCGTCTGGAGACTATCGGTACTCACGATGCCAATGTCGTCGCGCAGTTGGACGTCTTCGATCGCCCTGACGTAGACATTGATCAAGCTTTCGAACCGGATGATCGCCTTGTCCACCCCCTCCAGGCCCTCTCGCCCACCCGCAGCCGCCCATTCCACCTCGTCTTCTGCATCCAGCCCGCTCAGCACGTCGGACGCCTTCTTGACCCAGATCTGGATCTGTTCCGCAGACCCGGTCAACGCTCGGACCGCCGCCGGGGCGGTTGCTATCGCGGCAATACTAGCCTCGAGCACAGACGGTTGCGGGAGGGCGATGGACGTGAGCTGGGAGAGTTGGTTGCTAAACGAGGCGCGCGAGAAGGAGTAGATGGATTCGGTGCGCTGTAGGCCCTGAGGGTTGAAGAAGGATTGAGAGTTCGATGAGATGGTTGATGTCGGGCGCGAAGACTCTTTAGGCGGGGGAGGGGGTGGATGCGACTCGCTGTCACTGGTGCTCTGCAGGTATTTCTCGTAATCGGTCTGGTCGGATAAGTCAGATTGCGTGGCTGGTCCGGGGACCAGTGGTACCGGAGCACGCTGAACAACAGACATGACTGGCTCTTCCTCGACCACCTCTTCAACTACCTCTTCAACTACCTCTTCCGGTGGCTCTCCAACCACTTCTGTGAGCGTGGGCTCTTCCAGCTGCTCTTCTGGCTCCTCTTCAATCACCTCTTCTGTAAGGGTAGATACCTCCCGCTCTTCAATCGCCTCTTCTGTAAGGGTAGATACCTCCGGCTCTTCAATCGCCTCTTCTGCAAGTGTGAGTACCTTGGGCTCCTCTGGCTCTTCAATAACCCGTTCAGTAAAGCTGGGCTCTTCCGGGAGCGCCTGCGACTCCTGGCCCAGAAGCAGATCCAAGAGACGATCCGAGTGAGGTGTCGCCGCTTCCTCCAGCTCCTCTGGTATCTCTTCCGGTAGCTCTGGATCGGGGACTTCTAAATATCCGGAATCACCCTGCTGCTGTTTCTTGTCCTTGTGAAGCCGTGGGAGAGCATTCCACGCACGACCTTTCTTTTCGACCTTGATAGATGACGCTTGCTGGTGTAAATTGTCGAGCTCTTTGATGTGCTCCTCCGGAATCCGACCCACTGCACCGGCGATGCGAGAGGGACTAATGGTTTTGTTGCTGCCGTCCAGTAACTTGACGCGGGCGGCGAGGCCGGGGGATAGGCGGCGGAGAATGGACGGGCGGATGAGCGATTTGTCGGAACCCGGGTCGTGAGATTCGTCGGCTTCGTCTTCGTAATGACTGGTACTCCCGAAACTGCGGAGGCTTCGTAGGGACGACTTGGACTTGATTCGTCGCGGTGTGGCTTTGTCGGCCGCGGAGATAGACACGGCGGGAGGAGGAGGAGGAGGAGGGGAGAAGAGCTGCGACGTGGACAAGTTGGGCCCGGAATCCGGGGGGTCGGAGGTCGCAGTGGTGGCCGTTGACGCGGCGGACATGGCACGCATGGGTGCGATCCACGAGGCGACCGCGCTGGCCTGTAAAATCAAAGGGGACTAAACGGTTTAGTGAAGAACGACGGTGGGTGGAGGAATGTGGTTGATGGGCTGAGGATGCGCCAACACGGCGGCGGGCTATGTCAGCTAGTATGCTTTCTGGCCTGCCCCTATCCGGTTTCAGGCTGGCCGTCAATCAAATCAAGCAATCCGTCAGGCTGGGAAGATGCACTTCGGTTGGGCAACCGACTGCACTCGTGAGTATGAATATTTGTGTTCTCCAGCACCAGAAAAAAGGACGGTCGGGAAGACCCGGCTACATGATAGAGCATTGGGCAGCAGCGTGCAAGAGAAAGGCAGAGGAGAGGGTAGGGAGGGAGAGGAAGAAGAGGCCCGGAATGGAGGGAGAATGAATGGGGCGGCAACCTGGCCCCTTCAGGCCTCAGGCCGATCACCCGCCTGAGGAACGTCTCTCCCTGAACTCTCAAGGGAATTCCAATTCCCTCTGCGAAGGTGCGAACTCTAATCCCGGCCCACCACGAACGCGCACCGTTACACCGGCGCGTCGGTTGTTATCTCCCTCGGTCTACTGAGGAACTTGGCTAAGCATCCGGAATCAAAACATGGCATTCTCGCTACCAGCCTCTCTGCCAGCCTGCCAGCCATCCTATGTACAGCCCATCCATGGAACCCTCCCGCGACCCCCAATGCAACATAACAACCCGAAGACGACAATTAGAGATAAATGGAGAAGAACTAGAAGTTGAATGCTGCTCAGAAACAAAGAACAGCCCAAGGAGCGTAGAGAACTCGAATTTATAGGCCCGCTCCCAGCCATCCGGTCGGGAGCAAGCAGAAAAGAGGAGCGAAACCAGAAAATTCAAACCCGACTGCACTCCGACAAGTAAGGGGTATCAAGGTGGTCGGAGTGGACAGCAAACAAACGCAATAACCAGTCGCCATACGTGGTCCCAATCGCTCCCAATGGGCCCCCATCATTAGAACTCAACTTTCCCCTCCAGCGAGGTTGTGAATGTATACCGCTCCGTGGCCCCTCAGGCAGGTCGGATCACCAGATCGTCCGGGGGAAGACTTGCCGCCGACGCTCTCCTCTCTCGCCAGTCCCGGACGAGCTCTTCCCGGACCACTTTACACCAGGCCAGAAGCGCTGTGTCGAACTGCTTCCAGGCCTCGTCGCTGTTACCGTGTACAATCCCCATCACATCCAACTCCAGCTTCGTCTCCCACCGGAGCTCTGCCGCCTTCACCCAGAAACGCAGGTTCTCGGCACGTCGGTAAGGCTTGGCAACGTCCTCGTGGTATGTTTTGATGTCGAAGAACGGTCGCTTCGAGTTCTTAACGGCAAAGTTATGTGCGCGAACCAGGTCGCGGCCATCCCGCAGTTTCTCCAGCAGGGCGGGTGGCGGTGAGTTATCTTCCGGCGCAGTCCATGTCGGAAGCTGCGCGTCGGCGCCGATCAAACTACGCAGGAACAGTGTCTCTCGTTCCCGCTCCTTACCCATCCATTCCCCCTCGGTCCAGAGCCAGGCCGCTCGTTCCTTGGCTTCAAACGACTCCAGCTGAGCTTCGCGGGCCAACATGTCTCGCACATTGGCCATCCATCCTACAATGGCAGACCGCTCATCATCACGCAGTCCGTCGGCAAAATTCCGAGACGCCCACCGCTTCAAGACCTCCAGCACATTGAACAGCTCCTGTCGTATGTCGCGCTCATTTTTGATGGATGCGAGTCGATCAGGCCGTTCATGCGCAGTGTAGTAGATCTTGGCGGCTCGGATCGCAAAAGTGACAGTATCTAAGACCCGCATGCCCTGGATCTCTTGCCAGGTCTGCGGGGTCGCTTCCTCGGGCACCTGACGCGAGGGGTCGTCTGCACTGTTAGGCCCATCATCACTCGAAAGACTAATGCGAGGGGGGACCATCTCCGCCGGTGGTTCCTTCTGCGAGTCGATGGATTCGATGCTGTGTTGGGCCTTCTCCATCGCATCCCGCAGATCCTTCCGCAGAGCCTTGAGTTTGGGTGGGGGTGGGATGTGGTGTGTTTTGATGCTATAAGTGCTGACTGTGGGAGGAAGCATGACTTCAACCTCGTCATCATATACCTCGTCTAGCGGATCCATACCTTCTTCCTCCGTGGGACTGGCACTGGTCGGACTGGCAGTCAGGTCGTCGATAAACCGGGCATTGGGGGTCAGGAGTAGCCGCGGCATATCCTCCGGTTTCTTCTTCTTCCAATCACGAGCTTGGGCGCCTTTGCCATCCAGTAGACCTGTCCGCGCGAAGTAGTATTGCAAATGGGCAATGCTACCCAGGCTCATGACACTCTCCCGGTTCTTGGCGGACTCCGCAAACTCGGCCCCCTGAGGCCGGATATATCCTCGTCGTTTGGATGAGATGGAAACGGAGGACCTAGCATCGGCGGAAGTGGCGGAAGATGTCGAGAGAGAGGAGACGGTTGAAAAGGTCCGGTCTGGGGACGGGCAGGAGGAGATGGCTGGCGTCGCTGGGATGGAAGGGGAGGGCGAGGAGGCACGGACAGGGGCCATGAATTCGGGTTCGAGGGAGTCATCCATGATGGCGCACGTTAATCTTGAGGGCTCGTTCGAACGTGAGGGTTGTACTTTCGCAGGCGATAGATCTCAACGGTTTGGCGTTGGAGGCACAGATCCGGTTTGGGCGAGATATGGGTATGCCTCACACTAAGCAAGAAAGGACAGGTGGTCGTCGGGGCGCGAACGTTTTGACGTGATTAAAAATAGGGATAGGTGCTCGGATGAATGACTGGCGATGGTGATCGATCGGCCGACGAAATTAATTTTGGGGGGGCGCGAAAGGGGGATTTTTACCACTAAAGGGGGGAAGCGGGTCGATGACCGCGGTGCCAACACGTCGTCGTCGGACGTGCGGACTGGCGAGATAACTGCGCAAGTATTAATTATAGCAAGGCCACTTTCTTTTCTTTTCTTTTCTTTTCTTTTTTTTTTCCCCCATCGATCGGTGGCCCCTGAACGAATAGCCGAGTCACCTCATGAGGTTCGTCATGGGGTTGAGGGGGGATGCTATCTCCTAGTCAGGTACCGGTAACCAGCACGCCGAGGTACCAGGAGTACCTACCAGGAGTACCCGGAGTCCCAGCGGCAGGCTCCAGGCGGAAACCGTAATAATGTTTAAGGCCGTCGCAGCCCTTGGCCTGCCTCGGCCTAGCGTCCCCCGGTGCCTGGAAGCCCCGCATCCAAACTTCGGCACGGATTTCAAGCCATCTTTCAGCCAGGAGCCTCCCCGGGTTGGTGCCAGTCCTTCTCATCTCGCACCTGGGGTCTGAAACACATTGTAAGCTATGGTATTCGTTATCATTACTGAGGGGGGATCTATCTATCGGCAGGAACTAGAGACGCTGATCACGAATTTTGAAACACCAGCTCGAATGAGCGCAATGTTGCAACTCCGAAGGTCACAAAGAAAGAAAGAAGCATCAAGTAATCTGCATGGTATACCGGTCCCGCCGGATACACATGCAAGGGAGTCATCGATCGGGCGATCTCAGATAACCTCCTCCCGCTCCCACCCCGTCGATTTGAGATTCGCGATTCCCTTGTTCGGATGGGGTTTCGTCGGATCCTTGTACTTCGCGGCATACGGGTTGGGGTCCGCCGCCTGGTTTAAGTTTCCCAGCGTGTGGTTCACCTCTCGGTGTTTGGCTTCGTCCGCCCGAACATACAGCAGCAGATCCTTCATACTGCGTTGGCCCTCCGGCATCTTCCAATAGTGGACGGCGATCTCGGGCGCCTCCGTCTTCTCCCAGGCGGGGAGCTTTCCGCTTTCGATCTCTTGGATCGCTCGCGTGTAAGTGATCACCGCTTCCTCTTCCAGGTACCCGACGAACCGGTGGCATATGCGTGGCGATAGTAGGTAAGAGATGAAAAATCCGTTGAAGAAGACTCCCTGGGCCCCGAGAACCATGAGGCGCATGAACCACCCTGGTTCAGCGAGCTTGAGGAATGTCAGCAAATGCATACGTTCGTTGTATGCCTCTTCAAGCAGTGTCTCAATCCTAGAGCATGTCAGTATTTCTCGAGCATGATATACTGGCAGGAAACCTACCATCCATTGTCTCTCTTCATGCGACGCAGACTTCTCAGGTGCCTTAACATGCCTCCAACCATGCCTGGCACACCCGCCACACTCTCCAGGAAGATAAAGCGCGTAAGCCATTTTTGTTCGGTCATCTGGAACTTGGCCTCGTTTTCTTTCCCCGCAGGAGCGTGTCGATATCCAGTCACCAGATCCATACTCCATCTCAGCATTCGCACCGTTCCCAACGCAACCCAGTCGGCCCAGTTCTTTGCATCTCGATGGGCGATAACGACATCCTTCATCTGTGCATCGGTGTAGCTGGTAGTGTCAGCTTCCGGATAGCCAATTTACTGGTAGGAAGTGAGCTTACATAGGGTGAACCCAAGCTGTTTCCACCTCCTTGACGTGAGGGGCATTGGGTGGGGGAAAGAATTCCTTGATCTGTGGCTTGGGTGTGGTTGATATGAATCGCTTTGCGGCGGTCTTCTGTCGGTTCGCCACCAACGAACTGCTACACCGCAGACCATTCAGAAAAACGACACTGGAGTAACCTCGAGCGGTGAGGTGCATATATGACTTGGGGATGGCAGCCCGAATGGGCGCTGTGGCTGTCAACGAGTTCATCGGGATATGAACCAGCGAGGGATGATATCGTAGCAGTCGATGGATATTGATGGTATGAAACCCAATAAGGTGTTCGTTATAGTAATCGATGTCTGATCTGATTACATGTACAACCCCCGACATCCCCATCCATATTTATACTCTACCCAAGCAAAATTTTCAGATCTATTCACTGCCTCATATCCAGGTATGACTCTAGGGGAGTGTCGGCAAAAGCCGGAGTGCCACCGGAACCATACAAAACGGCAGCAAGGGACATCACGCGGATCGAAAAGACCCGGATCCGTCAGCCCCAAGACCCAGGTTTCTGACATTTACAAAGCAGTTAAGGCTCAAATCCGCTCCGCCCCGTTATGAAGGGGTTTCCAAGTCAATTTCTTTCCATGGTAACTTTGTCTGTATTGATCTAGACCATAGGGTGGAAAATTTCTACAAGGGTGAAGGCAATGGCCTGGGGCTTCCGCCGCCACACCAGGCACAGTACCTACAGGTTGCCTTGATACCTCCCATTTCTGATCATGATGGATTGATTATTTGTTGATGTTTAAGAGGTCTCATAATTTATTGTTTGATGAAAACCACCTAGTATGATCAAAATGATCAGTACCTACCACCCATTGCGTGGATATGGAAAGACAGCCATTACCTCATTAACGAACAACAAGGGGGTAGAAAGATAGCGTCACCAATAGACCATCTACTAGTACTCCCGGCTCGGCACTGAATCCAACCCTCTCCATAATCCATCTACCTAAACCCATCGTCTATCGAACCCAACTCCCCAGGTCTCAATAGCCTACATTACCACCGTTACTAGCGGGATACACTCTCCTGCAGTGACAGCCAAGCTCCATCCGCCTGCATTTCCCGGTGGGTCTACCTGTAAGCCTAGAACGGACGTAGAAGGTACAGCAGGCCATCACACAGTATCCCGGGTTCTACCCAGTAACCTATACGATACTCAACATCCTCACTTAAACGTCCAGGATAGAAAACAGTAGTTGGATAGGGAAAAGATTAAATGAGTACCGTTCAAGTGAAAGCAACTTGGAATTGCTTCCTATTATTAGAAAAGATTGGTAGGGACGAAGGTCGGGGTAATTTCGCCCCTGGTATGGGATTACAGGGTTTCGTATCATTCATGGCCCGGGGGTCTGGATTTCGGCGTCTGTCGGGATAGGGATTATTCATCGCATCGTATCCATCCATCCATCCCCGGTGAAGGGTGTTGCTCGGTGTGTTGTTCGGGGTTGGGTTGTTGTTTGTTGTTTGTATTCGTATTTTGATGTTTACTATTCTTGTGAAGAATGTGACGTAAAGAATGGGTGCGTGGTTGCCCTGTCTGCCAGTTGGCTTTCAACCCATGGCCTCGGGGTGTGCACATACCATGCAGTATCTAGTGGGTAGGTATCTTAATCAAGACTAAAAGTCTTGCACGTCAAGTATCGTCTTGAAGGAAGATATGATGCCAAAATGCATAGGACAGATTCCCGTGTTGGCTGCCTGATCGGGTGGACCCGGGATGTCCTGTGAGTCAAGGCATGCCGAAGATAATTCGGGATTGGGTCGGGGTCTGCTCCGTTCATTGCCGACGTCACGGATGATGATGATGATGGTTATTGGGTGGGAACTGGCTTTGTACTATTACCTAGGGGCCGGTGAACATATGGAGATAGGGCTGGTTTACTATTCTGCTATTTTCTGGCGGGTTTCTTTTGGATTGTCTATATTGAGTCGGGTAGTGGTGACTTGTCTCATATGATCTTTTCTATACTCCCTACTAGGATACTAAAAATAGGCTACTTACTGTAGCAGCGAGACAATCCATCCATCCCCCATCTAGGCATCCACCACAGGAAGGAAAGCTAAAATAACATCTCGGGATTTTCGTATCTCCATGTCAAGCATCTAACATACAATTATCATGGCACGTGAAACAAAGGAATTTATTGCGTGCCCTCGTATCCCGACTCTGAAGTCTTCATGAACCCGAATTCTACTTCGCCATCTTTTGGTGCGATCTGTTTCTTCTCCAACTTGACGACATGAGCGTGGCGGGGTCCATTGTTAATGTCTTTGAGCAGTTTCTGGATGGATTCTTCAGTTCCCTGGGCTTCGCCTTCTACCTGGTTGGATTTAGTATTTGAGCTGTCACTGGAGATAAAGGCTTGAAGGAAACAGAGGGAATAAGATTAAGGCTATGGATGAGGGAGGTCGGTACGAACCCTTCCGCAGTGAGTGTTCTTCACCCAGCCTTTCAAGTCATAGTCGGCTGCTCTCCGCTGGGTAAAGTCCCTATAGTTGGGAATAGTGTCTTAGCGGGTTGTGCATATAGTGCAAGAATTGGGCATAGTTACCGAAATCCAACCCCTGTGAGATATTGCATTAGATAATTGAATTGGAATACACGATACGGCACATCTACGGGAGGGAACTCACCTTGAACCGTGCCAGACACTTTGAATGCAATCTGGGGTATGTTAGTTCACTGGTATAGATGACGTAGCTGCAAAGGAGATGTCCCGCGTGTGCTACCTAGGCATGGATTGGGGGACTGACACGCTGCGATGCCATTTTGGTGGATGTGTATGTTCTCTTCCAGAGCATAGAAACTCAGGCGTGTCTGATGTCTTGAATGATAGTATTGTTGCTCAGTTAGAGCTCTTGAGCAGAGTGACGCTGAGTCATGTGATATCATGAGGGGTCCACGACTGCTGTTTTCCCGATCCGGCATTGGCTTCATTCGATCGGGATGCACTAGTCCAGATCTAGTGCAGTTTGTGTCGTGGCCAATCAGCGCATGTTTATCTGGATTAGTCACATATCAAAGGCGCCTCCGATGTGCACGGTACTAGTTATCGATACGGTACGCCATGGCTCTCAGTATCTATTAGAGTATCGTGGGACTTGCTGTGCTTTGGTGTAAGGCCTAATAGATCCATTCTCTTTCATGCGCCCTGCAAAAGCAAGGGTGGTTGGTTGGGCGGGCTGACACTGCCCCAGCGGAGATCCGCCCCTGAGCCAAAAATGGAAGCTGCGATGATCTCCCCAGCATGATTGTTCCGGTCGCTCTCCGCACTCCCTCTCATTGTCTTCCCTCCTCATTGATCTTTGCGGGCTTGCACTACGCAATGCTAGTGCCAAGATGCCTCGCTCAGTATTCTCGTGGCTTCGGGGGTTATACTCCCTTGATACTCTAGATACTCGTCTTACTGTCTCTTCCACCACTCCGCCCAAGGTCGCCGCGGCTGACACGCGACCGGTCTCTGCCAGAGATGCCCGCGCACAAGCGATTGCTCGCAATGCCTCTCCTCCGAAATGGCAGACACCCGAGTTCTACATCTACTACATCATCTTTCTCGTTGCTGTGCCATTGATGTTCATAACGGCCATCGGTGTATCGCAAGGTAAGCTTAGAACTCGGACGCGGGAGGGGCCATGCTGACTTGAATTGTAGAGAGCCATCCTACATATTCAACATACTCTGACCTACTGTCTCCTGGCTGGATCCTTGGACGCAAAGTTGTGCGTGGTCACTCGTCAGACCGGGCTATATCCGACGCTAACTTTCTCTTCTGCTAGGATAACTCCGATGCTCAGTACTCGTCGTTCCGCGATAACATACCCTACCTGCTGGTGCTACTAGTCGGTCATCCGTTGCTTCGCCGCGTGTATAATTCCTATCTGCACCCGGTCAATACAGATGCCGGCCCCTCTAAGCCTTCCACAGCAGCCCTTGTTGGGGATGCGCGTCTCACCCAGCGGATAGGCTTCGACTTCTACTTTGCACTAGTGTTCATCGCAGCTCTCCACGGTGTCTCCGCTCTGAAAGTCCTCACGATTCTCTACGTGAACTACAAGATTGCCAAAGCCCTACCAAGGAAATACATTCCTGCCGCGACCTGGATATTCAACATTGGAACGCTATTCGCCAACGAACTCTGTGCTGGCTACCCGTTCGAGCGAGTGGCTGCTTTGTTGGTGTCTCAAGGTGGTGCAGAACACGATGTACCACTGGTACTCTGGGGCCGCTTTCTTGACGGATTTGGAGGTATAATGCCTCGGTGGGAGATTCTCTTCAACATCACGATCCTCAGGTTGATTAGCTTCAACATGGATTACTATTGGAGTCTTGATTACCCTGCCGGCAGTCCTATCGAAGTAAGTACACGGTTCCCTCTCGAGTACGACCATGCCTGACAGACATAAGAAGAAACAAGTCGACCCCGCAGCCCTGTCGGAGCGTGATCGGGTCAGTATTCCCGCGGAGCCGTCCGCGTTCAATGGACGTTACTACCTCGCCTACGTTCTATACGCACCGCTTTACCTGACTGGACCCATTTTGACGTTCAACGACTACATCTCCCAGCAAAGATATGCACCGCCGTCTCTTACCCGGACTCGAACCATCCTTTATGGCGTTCGCTTTTTCCTGACACTCTTTGCTATGGAGCTCATCCTGCATTACATCTACGCCGTGGCCATTTCGAAAGCGTCTCCTGACTGGTCCCTGTACACGGCCGGTCAACTCAGCATGTTGGCGTACTTCAATCTGCATATCATCTGGCTGAAACTATTGATCCCTTGGCGGTTCTTCCGTCTTTGGGCTTTAGTCGATGGAATCGACCCCCCGGAGAATATGATACGCTGTGTCTCAAACAACTACTCTCCGTCATCCTTTTGGCGTGCATGGCACCGCTCCTTCAACCGTTGGATCGTGCGCTATCTGTACGTGCCTCTGGGTGGAGGTAGCCGGGGCAGTGCCGGCCGTGGTAAAACGTCCGGGATGTACGCCAAGGCCCGTCAAATCCTCAACACGCTCATTGTCTTCACCTTTGTTGCTCTCTGGCATGACATCAACCCCCGTCTTCTTATGTGGGGCTGGCTCATTACCCTCTTCGTTCTGCCAGAAGTCATTGGCAAGTTGCTATTCCCGGCCAGCAGGTGGCGCTCACAACCCACAGCGTACCGCTTCATCTGCGGAGTTGGAGCCGTCGCGAATGTCCTGATGATGATGATCGCTAATCTGGTTGGGTTCGCCTTGGGAATGGATGGACTGAATGGCCTTTTGGCAGGCATATTGGGGTCCTGGGCCGGCATCATCTACCTCATCTCCGCGTGCTGTGCTCTATTCGTTGGAGTCCAGGTCATGTTTGAGATCCGTGAGGAGGAAGCACGGGCTGGTATTGACTTGAAATATTGATCTATCTGTGAATATTGTACAGCCTTGGATTAGCAGTACTGCTCGAAAAGCAAGACAGACTATTCAATAAGTATAAGCACTAGGTGCTCGAGGCGTCCGTGTCGCTCCGTATTGGGACGACTTTGTTCCCTGGTTCCTTTTTGTTCGATGAGTAACTCGAGAGCCCCGTAAAACTGCTCTTCTGCAAGTAGTGGCATCCCGACCTTGCAGTAATGAGTTTGATGCAGCGTGTTATACACGCCTTGTGGCGGTGAAGCATGGTACGAATGCTTAGGACGTGAAATGTCCCTTGCCACCAGGTCCTAGTCTAGCGTGCTGGATCCCGGATACATTGCCCGCAACATTAAACTCAGCCACGAGAGCGACATGAGTCTGCAATCCGGGTTTGGATCCCAAAGCAGTATCCACGGTAATACCCAACAACCCTTTCTCAAGGACTGATATCGTCTCACTTGTCCTCATCCTCATTTCGATCAAGTACCCTCCGTTAGAAGAAGGCCCCACACCTCGAATCCTCATGCACTTTATAACAATCCAACCCACATGTCCGCAAATGACAATTCTTGCATCGAATCTTACCCCAGTACCCGCACATGCAGCAGAAATACCTCGGCGATTTCCTCGTTATGGGCGGCCCCGCACGAGATGCGTTATACGTTAACGGCGGTTCGGCGATCAAAGCCTGCATGATACGGTCTGAGGGGGCGGAGGGGATATAGGATCGTAGGAGGGGGTCGTTGTCGTGTTCGGATTTGATGAGGTCGGTGGTATTTTCTGATAAGTCTTCGTCTTCATCTGAGCCTGGTGTTGTTTGGGGTTGAGGTTGTGTCTGGGCCTCGGGTTCGGTTGTTTCAGCGGCGGTGGTTACGGTGGAGGCGCGGGAGGAGGTTGGGGCGATGGAGGGTTGTTTTCTTTGACGAGAAGTCTCGGGTTTTGTTGCTATTGCTGTTGTTGTGACTGTGGTGAGGGGGGTTGAGCTGCGGCGGGAGGAGGAGGTAGTGGGTTTGGTGATTTTGTTGATGGAGGGTCGATGGTGGGAGGAGGCGGTTTGTTGGGCTTGGGTGGTTGCTTGTTGGGCTAGAGATGCTTCTTCGTCGTCGAGGTAGTTGCGGAAGGTTTTTTGGGATTGGAGGATTCGGCGCACGTTGGAGGTTATTTTGCCTCTTGTTCCTGGGGGATTGGAGGTTAGTAGGAAGGAGGTGGGACTGGCTGGGGATGAGTGTGGGTGAGGGTGAGGGTAAGGGTGTACATACCTCGACCAGATACATCCTTCTGTTTCACGGGGATTGGAATCTGAGTGTCCCGGTGGTTCTCGCGATCAAGCTCCGCTAGATGTCGGACAATCGCATTGCTCTGTCGTGAGGAAAGGTCCGCTCGGCCTGGATCCCGGATGCCGCGTTTGCGGCCGATGGCGGGCGTGATGGCCGCTTTGGCTGGGTCGAAGCCGCGATCCGGGACATATGTCCATCCCGGGGTGGCATGAGTGGTTGTGCTGGGGAGGAGCTCGACGTGGTACATGGTTTGATGGGTGAGATTAGGGGTGGATGGGGATCATGATGGAGGTGGGTTGCTGGATCTCCGCGAAAATGACGGCGAGGAGAGTCGGTCCCGTGGCTCGCGCCGTTTGTCCTGTTTGCAGTGAGCTGGGTTGATGACGCTGCCACTCGCCTCCGACTGGTACATCAGGGAGCTATAAGATCCAAGAAATTCATGGTAAGCATCAATCTTCATGGGCAGATACTCATTTGTAATACAGGACTATGTTCCATTGACGACCATCCACCGCAGTCCTTCTCCCGGAGCTCATCCGTTCCAGACCCTGCAATCAGACTAAATAACATGCTAAGACCCGAAGTTCAAACTCGCGAAACAACAAACAAAATCACTGTCAGGACTGTGAGCGACAGGTAGAGGGAAGGAATGTACGATGCAATAAGCTCAGGATTTTGCGATTCGCCCAGCTCATTTCTTCTTCTGCAGCTGGTCGACCTTCGTTTCTAATTCTCCAATGTACGTCTGTAGCTTTTGCGTCGCCGATTGAAGAGCCTGATGATAGAATTAGCAGCCCCTTGAGAATAAGCTAGGGAAAGTCAGATGCGTACAATAATATCTTCACTCAGCATCTCGTTCGCGATCCTGTACTCTCCCAGGACATAGAAGTAGACTCCGGCGCTGGCAGCAAGCGCACCGGAAAGAAACCCGAAAATACTAGTTCATGATCAGTGGTCCGTTCAGCGCCGATGCAGAGTCCAGTCCGGGATGGATATACCCCCCGCGAAACGCGCCCACGGGCTTCTTCGTGGGCAGAGTGGGCGCGGCTTCCTTCATGAAGGGCGAGACCGAAAAGCTCCGCGCCGGGACGAAGGCCGGCTTGGCTGCGACAGAGCGCAAGCTAGGCAGCATTCTCTTGCACGCGTTCATGGTCATAAACAAAGCGATGGTCTGGAGTGGTGATCAGCACAGAGCATAGCTTGGTCGTAACTCGATCCTCTCACGTTGGAAGGAGGTGAAGTTGGGCGCTGGAGCTTGGGATGAGTGACGTTGGAGCTGCCGTTTCGGGCGGAGACTGCGGGTGCTGCCGGCCCAATAACCCGCCTGTCGCTGGCTATTGGATTTCCCGCCTACGATGGCCACCACGGCACTACGTTCGTATGATGCTACTGCACTCGATAACTATTCGACGTCCAAAAGCAACGCTAAGATGCTCAAGTCTATCTAGTACAGAGATTGCAAATCGTGCGAACTGGCCGAGAAGGTGGCATGGCATGCAGGCATTGGGTATAATACAAGAGCTCGCTAGATAACCGGGAACAAATGGGCTACGCTGTCAATTGGCCATCGTACTTTCGTTGAATAGATCCGCCAACAGGTCGTCTCGGCAGACGTCCAACCGCGGCTGGCCCATGCTATATGTGCTCTCGAACGCATGAATACTGAGCTGATCGAAGAATGGCCGAAGCACGCGTTCAACAATCTCATCCTTCGCCGTTTCACGGATCCAGTCAGCCGTCAGGCTTGGCTGCTTCCCTCCATGGCTGTCGGGGGTCTCCCCGAGTCCATCTGACGAGGCGGATCCGCGTGCACCCAAACTATGTGATATTTCGTCGGCGAGCGCCAAAGGTTCGAAGCGCTCCGGAGGGTAGACTGCATCAATAGTATCGGTAACATAGAGCCATTCGAGGAGTTGGAAGTCATCTGGCGCAAGGATGAGCAGGGTATCGAGAAGCTTGCACGCCTGGAGCAGCGCGTATGGGTTGTACACTTCCTGCTGCTGTCCCAGTGGTACCGATGAGATGGCTTCCTGAAGCTCAGAATTAATCAACGGCCAGAATGTGGCCAGGGTGGTGGCTGTGCTTTTGAGTGCCAGGGCTCGAAGAACCATAAAGACCTCCGACCGGGTCGTAGACGATGGGGATGAGGAGCTGGTCGCTCCCAAGAGATCTTCCAATTTCTGAAGGAGCGCCGGCAGCTCCGTAATGAAGTAGTCGTTGCTGGCGGACAGAATGAGGAGGCTTATCCTACGGAGGTTCAACTGCGCCTTTCGGTCAGCCTCGAGACGGGCGGCAGAAGCTCCAACGCCAAACATGATGCCCGCAGTACTCGGCGGAGTGAGTCGAGCCATCAGCTCTGAGAACCGATCCTTGTCTGCAAGCACCCATTGCCGCAGAAGGTTCATCCAGCCGTCTTTCACAAGATCCATCTGCATCCCGAAGAACCTTGGGTCGTTGAAGGCGTCGGATACATCCTTCCTCCAAACTTTGGAGGCCACCGGTATCTTGGCTATGTGCTGGAGCAGGGTCATGAAGTTCCGGCTCACATTGTTCGGGAAGAGGCGTGAGCGGAAGAGAGGCCCTACTACATTGGCGGAAATCCCGGACACCGCTGTGTTGATACGGTCCGACTCCCCCAGAGTGGTCGTGAAGGCGGGCATCGAGGCGGCAAGAATGCTAAGCATGTCATCCGGCCCAACATGCGGCACTGACGCACTGTCATAGTCGATTGATGCCCGACCAAGAAGTGCCGACTCCGGTGAAAGACCCAGGGGCTTGCTGGTGAAGATTGCCGTCAGTAGACGGAGTAGTACATCCTGCGATTTGTTAGCATGGGCGCGTCAGAACCAGCCCGGGAAGACAAACCCCAAGCTCTTTTCTCATCCGTCGATCTTCTCCAAAGCTTGTATTCTCCAACTTCGCTCCAAGGATTCCAGCAAATTCCACTAACCGTGGAAGAATCTGCCGATGCGGGAAAGGGTTGCTCAGAACATCCCGTAGAAACGTCGTGCAATCTGCCCAAATCTCATCGAGGACATCATCGTCGAGTGATCGAGCATAGGTCACTAGGAAACCCGCCAGTTCAGATTCCGTCAGACTTGCGGTCAAGGTGGACTTGCGGCCAGGATCCAATGCGGCAGGGTTTGTCCGCGTGTAGATGGAGTTGAAAACAGCAGGGATGGTGATCTTTGGTCGAGATCCATCCAGGGTATGAAGCAGGCTAATGATCAGGGTTGAGGTATCAGGGTCTGATTTAGTCCACACCTCCACCGCTGTCTCAAGACACTCGAGTGCCTCGGCGGTAAAAAGATGTTCAAGGATCCGACGCGAACGATTCCTCATGCGGAGAGATGTGTATTGAAATGATGCCAAAGATTCCGGGTCTTGGGGAAGGGTGCTGCGCTCGACCGCGCCCCATGACCAAATCGAAAAGCAGAGTCTCACGGCGTCTTGAAAGCAAAGCAAAACAGTGAGTCGGTTGTTCGCCGCACTAGATCGAGTATGACTCGCTTCGGATGCAAAAACGCCCGACACCATATTTCCAAAGAACCCATGATTCTGGTCGGGGCTCTTGGCGGCCGGTACATTGGCTTCTTCCACGAGCAGACGCTCGTGGGCAGTTGCAATGCATGTTTCGAGGCCAGTGAGTAAAGCAATTGTGGCGTGTTCAGAACGATCCTCGGGCCAGCCCTCCGTACGCTTGAATGATAGCTGCAGGCTCGCATATGCTAGTTGGATTTCCTTGCAAAAACATTCCACCAACATCAAGAGGATTTGGAAGATCGATCCCGTATACAGCGGAAGCACTTCACAAAGCAATACTGTCCACTTCTCCACTATTTCTCTGGAATTGCGGGAGCTTATACCCTTGAGAAGGCATTCGAGAAGTTGCTGAGGGGGTTGAGGAAGAAGAGGCATTACAGGCGTCCTATCTGGTTTGTCGCTTGTGAAAGACAAGATGGAAGGACTAGTCAGACGCTCCCGCGACCCGGCTCTTTGATGCTTTGGCCGTGGTGGGGGAGGGGGAAGGTATGCTTGAGCGAACCGCACCTTTAACGCTGCGAGAAGAGTGTCGATTAGTGCTGCTTGAATGGCGACACTGCCGCCTTTATCGAGCACACTGAGGAGCCGATCAACTAAAAACGAGTCAATCCCCGACTCAGCCACCTCTTCGGCTCCAGGGCCCAGCAGAAGCTGGCGCATGACAAGCAGGGCGGTTTGTTGCAGTTTAACCTCCTCCAAACTCTGCGCGGCGGTTGTTGTATGCCCACTAACCACTTTGAGAGATGATTGGAATATGACGGCATGAAGGCTTTGAGCACCAACGTTATCTGCAAATACAATCAGAAACATGGTTATTGAACCCTCCCGTTAGAACGAACCTTCCGATGCGGGGGTATCCTTGTGTTTCTCAACTTGAACAAGCGTCTGCGTGAGCAGACTGATCCATCCGTTATGAGCAAGCGTTGAGATCAGATTGGAAATTGTCTGTAATAAGTAGCTGCACTCTTTGTAGTCGTCTGGGGAGATGGTTGGATTCGCAGTGTCTGGTTCCAGGCTGTCTGACCGTTGGAAGAGACGGTCAAGCCTCGAAACAACCATACGGAAGACCCTGTATTATATAAGCACTGCTTGACGTGATGATTTCGCCAGATACACAATCAAAGCGTAATACAAATCATATGGGGAGAAAAAAGGAGAGTATCAAGCTTACTTGTGTATGGAAGACAGATCTTCTAGCCAATGGTGCACGGTCTGGGAGGCTTCATTCACACCCTGATTGAGCAAGTCTAGAACAATGAAGAGAGGGCGCTCAAGCATCGAGGATTGGTATGAGATTCGGGATTGGTGGAGAACATGGAGATGCTTCGGAGGAAGCTCATATGTACCGTGATGACTGTGAGACCAGAGAACAAAATACCGTCCGGCTTGCTCTGCTGACGACACTTGGTGATATTCGCCGGGTACATCAACCATCAGGGAGGCAATGGCAGCCTCAACTAGATGATCCGACCACGAGACAGAATGCAAGTGCCATAAGGAACGAACTGCCTCGACATGAAACTTGGGGTTTAACGGTGAAAGGAATTGCCACAGGCGGCCAACAAGCGCCGGTATCAAGTCGGAGACATCTTCATAGCTGATATAATACCCAGGGCTCTGGATGAAGTACATGTTCGTCATGGCGGAAGCGATGGAGGAAATGGCCGAGAAGGAGGCAGTGGACGTCTCAACTTGTTCGGTGCGAACAAGGTTGCGAAGTGCTAGGTAAAGGCGCCTATCGCGTAACAACCGTGTTTTCGGGAGTTTCTTCAACATTATGATGAGAAGGCTCATCCTTTCGTGTATCTGTGTGGCATCACCGTGGTCTTCGAGGGCTTCGATGGCTTGCTCGTAGGCATTTCGAACAATGAGTTCTCCCAGGGGCTTAGGGGCGAACGGAAGTGGTTGGGGATCCAGGCTATTTTTGCTTTGTTCATAAAAGGCATGTATCCTGCTTAGGATATTAAGGCCAGCTACGTCAGAGCCAGAGCTGTCCCCGTTAAGCGTATCTGACTTCATCGAGAAAGCCCTCTCGGTCAGCAACCCAGTTAAAGAAGTCATAACTTTGGATAACCCGCTTGCCACAAGATGTAGCTGTTCAGCACTCAAAGTAGGATTCTTTTCTGGGGAGAGATCGCTCGTTTTGATGAGGGTAGAAAGAGTCAGTAAGGGTACGTGTGCGAGCACCATGTCTTCTTCGCGCACATTGAAGTTCTCAAGAATAAAATGCGCAAGTTCCAGATTTTCCAGTATTTTTTCGTTCCCAGAAGCTAGGTCCTGAGACTTCCAGTCAATCAGATAGAGAATTTCAGAGAAGATGACCCCGCTTTCAACACCATCAAAGAAAGAGCTGGCACTGCGAAAAACTTCCTCAAACTGGCTTTTGGGCGCTTTCGATTCATAGGCCTGAACACTTCGCATGATTGGCAAGAACACCTCTGGTACAATGTAGCCGCCAACTTCCCACCGATCCATCAATGAAAGAGATATGCGGAATGGTCTTGTCTTCTCTGAAGGTACCTCTGTATCTTTTTCAATCATACTGAGCAGGCCGTTCACCAGGGGAGCCAGCCCAAATCTACTGAAGTACTCGGACTGCGATATTTCCTGAGCATCAGGGGTTGGTCGACACGCGTTGTCTGATATGGAGTTGCGAACTTCAAATGAAGGCCGGTCATTAGAAGGCTCTGGACCGAGGAGCCAGGACCATAACCTCCTGTTCAAGCTCATGTCTCGCCGCGACACAACCCCCACAGCTGCAATTATCAGTCTCTGGAGGTCTTCCTTGGTAATTCGAGATTGCAAGATAGGTGAGCTCAGTGGTAGATGTGTTACAAGCAAATCAAGGAAATTCCGCTGGACAAGCACTTGCTCGTCTGCCAGACCAGTTGCGAAACATCGAATCAGTAAGCCAGGTTCCGGCAGGATTACTGAATCAGCTGCCACAGAAATATCATGAGGTAGGCCTGGAGCATCGCTTACGTCGCCTTTGCTCGGCCTGCGGTCGGTGATGCCCAGCTTCGGGAGATAGCGGTTCAGATAAGCAAGCACACCTGCACGTCGGCTAGGACTGGTGATGGAGGCAAGGAATAGGCACTGCCAGAAGTAATGACCGCTAGTGCTAGCCTCCGCTCCCTGTTTGTATGTATCCATCTTGCTCGCGATGTCGCGGAATATATTGACGAGTCGCATTGTAGGGTCAAAATCGTCACTTGTTTCCTCTTCCAACCCTGGCAGAAGGGCCAGAATGATGGCCTTCAAAGCCGGGCGAATAGCCCATGGTTCTAGGCTACATATATGTGTTTCCGCCAGTGACAGAAAGAGGGGACGAACGGTGAGTGAAGCAAAAGTCAACGTGGGCGCGATGCCGGGGAGATACAAGGGTAGGTCCTGCGACAGTCCTTCCGGCTAAGGAATCGAAGTTAGAGTTAGCAAAGAACAAATCTGCGGGAGAGCAAGCTAGCAGTGCGGACCTTGATTAGATTAAATATGTATGTATATACTTCGAGAGCTTTCTGATGGACACCGGACGGCAATGAAGGGTTCAGGCACTGAGAAAGGCGTTTCGCAACCAGTAGTTTATGAGGCACAATGGGTAAGTCTACCGGATGGGATTGGAGGGCCTGGTGTTATATTCATTAACAACATGAATTATCATCCCTGGTTCATAGACTATCCTACCTTCAGCAGCCGGCTGAGGAACGAAATGTAATCCGCCCATTCCTGCAACGCGGTGTCGAACAACGACAGGGCCCGTTCCACCGTGGTAGCATAGCGACGGTAGTTTTTGTCCTTTTTCAAAGGTTCTAGAGAATCAGAGAGGTAAGTCATCAGCTATTCTACGGGTTCGCAGGACCAGTGGTGACTGACCTTCCTTCCCCCGTAGTCGGGAGCGCGTGAGAGAGCTGTCGGAGCTTGCGGGGGAGTTGGACCTCGGAAACGAGCTCGGATCAAGGCTCATGGTGCGATTGTCGGGTGATCAATACTGTCCTGAAAGTCTGGCTGCGGGTCGCACCTCGTCATATTTTGTGCATCAGGACAGACTGAGTGGAGGGGGGGCTCGTTGGCTGGCTGGATGAGCTGATGATGCGAAAGGGCCAGGCGGCCATGTTTCCGTCCACCTGGCGTCGTCCGCCCGCCCGCCCGCCTTGGGGGAGCTCCGCCGGGAGGCTCCAGTTCTCTCCCCTTCACTCCGTCCATCAATGCTTGTTTCCTCCACCCGCCGCCCGTCGCATTGCGGCCTGCAACTCCCGCCATGGAGCATGCCCCTCAGCAGTCCTGTGGAATGGCTCGGTTTACATTCGCTAGCTAGAATACCCGTCGCGATCTACTCGATCTCTATGATACCCAGCTAACGTGACGCATCTCCGGCTCAGGCAACCTCCGGACGCGTGAGCATGGACTCGACCGATCCCGGTCCGTCGCAGGACGACCCCGGTCATAATACTCCACAGGCGCAGACTCTCACTGATGCCGACCTTATATTGCCATCTGGAAAGTCAACAGATGCCCCCACTGGCGACCGCAGCACGACTCCCGATGAACGACCGCCACCCCTGCCACCGCGCCCAAACACCTTGACTCTGTTGGATGAGGGAGGGGCATCTCCCCGGATACCGCGGCAGCCCGCTCAACCAACCCTCCAGTCCAGGGCTACGACGGCCGTGTCTCTCACAGATATTGCTTCTCAGGATGCAGGGAAAGATAGCCTCTCTGTGCGCAATCTCCCCGGCGCACTGAAGGCTAAGGCGAGCCTGAGCCACTTGGCCAGTCCAAGGGGAAGTGAGGCTGGCGATACCGCAAGTATCCGGAGCTCCATACCTCAAGGAGACCTTGGTGACGTCGAAAACGTCTTCGACGACTTCTTGGCAACAGAGTCTGGGCTTGTTCAACAACATAACACGGGACTCTTGCAATTTCCAGAATTCCAAGCTGATGATGTGGAAGACGATTTTGCAGGTGAATTTGAGCCAGTGGGAGACGTAGGCGAGGAAGGGGAGCATGAGGGTATGTATGACCTGCGAAACATAGCCATCACAATTGCTAATCCACCATTCTCTCCCAGAGCTGGTTCTCGACAATTGGAAGGCTAAGCGGAAACACTATATCATCCTTTCAGCTGCTGGCAAGCCAATCTGGACACGACATGGTGACGGTGGGCTTATATCAACATATGTTGGCGTCATCCAAACTATCATATCGTTCTACGAAGATGCCAAAGATCATCTAAGCAGCTTCTCCGCCGGAGATACCAAGTTTGTGGTGGTCAACAAGGGGCCATTATACCTTGTAGCGATCAGTCGCATGCTTGAAAGCGATACTCAGCTCAAACTTCAATTGGAAGCCCTATATATGCAAATACTGTCTACTTTGACCCTTCCGTCCTTATCCCACCTCTTCTCCATCCGTCCTTCTACCGATCTCAAGCGGCCACTCCAAGGGTCGGAGACACTTCTATCCACATTGGCCGATAGCTTTACGAAAGGATCCCCATCTACACTACTATCTGCATTGGAGTGTCTTAAGATTCGCAAATCTCATCGACAAACAATCAACAACACCCTTTTGAAGACCAGAGTTAGCAGCCTCCTCTATGGCTTGGTGGTTGCGGGTGGTCGGCTTGTCAATGTGGTGCGGCCTAAAAAGCATTCTTTGCATCCTGGCGATTTGCAGCTGCTTTTCAATATGATATTTGAGGCCGAAGCGGTTAAAGCCGGCGGTGGTGAGAGTTGGATTCCAGTGTGCCTGCCAGGCTTCAACAGCAGTGGTTACCTCTACATGTATGTCAGCTTTCTCGATCTTCGAGAGGATACTGGAACTACAGCCGATGATGCGACCACCAAAGAAGAGTCTGTTGCGATAATTCTCATAAGCGCAAATAAGGAGAGCTTCTTTGAATTGCAAGGAATGCGCGATACATTCGTTGAGGTAGGTATCATTGCTTCGTGTAATAACAAACCAGGAGGCTGACATCGCACTCTTCAATAACAGCAAATGGAGAAGAACGGCAGTCTCAAAATCATCAAGGATGCCGTTGACAAAGGCCGGCCCAACACAACGGACATTGTACCAGGAACGGTCCTGCATCACTTCCTATACAAGTCCCGGGCCAACGTCCAATTTACCATGTCCTCGTATGACCCGGAGTTCTCCTCCATATCCCGACGTCGAAGGTACGTACATGTCTGTGCTGTTTTTAAAACGTGCTCTATCATCATTCCGGTTCTAACTCATCGATGCGGGTCGTTCAGATTAATGTCCACCTACAACAACCTTCATGCAAGCATTCATGCCAAGCATACCCATGTCAAGATTCACCACTGCGTCTCGCAATCCTCCAGCTCATTTGCATGGGTGACGCCAGTTTTCGAGTTCTATTGCGTGGCGGGTGCCAATGCGAACCGCAACGCGCTTGCCCAGAGCGCAAGCAAGATAATCGAGTGGGTTCATCAAGAGGAGGAGAGACTGTTTATCATTGGCGGTGCGGTGCGTATATAATGGTTTCTGACTCAATTCGAAATATGCTGACATGTTTAACACAAGGTATTTTGAGCGATCTTGCCCATATGTTCATCATAGAGTTTATAAGCGTTACTTGAAACTGCGTTCTGGTTATAGACATAAGAGTCTAAGGACTGTTGACATATGTTGGAGAGCATGCAATCGTCATCACGACATGAATCCACAACAACCCCGTTAATACATTGACATCAACCATCTATACATGATCTCATGACCACCCCAGTAATCCTAATCCGACCGTGACCATGAGAACTTAGTCAATCGTATCCTCCCTCAAAGCAAACAGCTGCTGAATAAGCTCATCCGACTTGCTCCGAATCGCATTATGATACATGACATTCGTAATAAACTGCTTGATGCCCTTGATCTTGGCCGCGGTGTTCTGTGCATGATCATAGTGCACATACATATCGTCTATGTAAGTGGCCGCGTAAACAGGAACTTCGTTCTTTGCCAATTGAGCTTCATCGTAAAGCGCGGGCCAGTCTTCAGTCGACGCGAGAATTTCCGCTGCGTCTCTGATCTTGGCAAGCTCTGTGTAGGACTCGAACATGTCTTTGTAGACCTGTGGGTGTGTTCATGTAAGTGGATTGTATTTGATGGTAGGGGGAGAAGGGGATGGCTTACCATTTCACCGGTAAAGAGGATCTCGGGCTTGGAGGTGTCGATGTGAAATTCCGGGTTGGATTTGCGGTATCTGTCTGCGGACCAATTGGAAGGTTTTCTGTTGTGGGATTGTTGTTAGTTGCTTGTGAAGAGAGGTAGGGATGACGGTGGTGGAGAAAGGTCCTCACCCCTGGCAGTAGATAGCCTCGTGCAGAATGGCGTAGATCACATTGTTGTCCATGCCACCGAAGCTGTCAATTGAGGTCAGAGTGGGATGAGTGAGGAAGCCGAAGATGTCCAAGTCGCTCCAGGCGCGGAGTACGAGATCTAGTTCGTGTTAGAGAAGGCTGAAGGGATTGGTTTCTAGATCACGTTACCATGGATGATGTCCAGACCACCTGCGGTATGTTAGCATAGATATTATAAAGTAAATCTCTCTCAAGGCTGCTTACCGTGCATGCCGAACAAGATGCCCAGTTGCTGGAACCGCTCCGGGGTTAGAGTTCCAGTTGGCAGAGCAACTTGGTTGTCTGTCAGATACTGGACGATCTGCTTGACACGTTCGACGTCTTCGGGAAACTTGGCATAGTATGCCTTGTTTCTCTCGAGGACCTTCTCTTTTGAGGGGTCAGATTATGGGCACTGAATAGCTTGGAGTTTGTGACTTACCGTATGTGCGTGCATAAACGGGGTCAGGATTGTCGACAAGGGGAGGAAGTCCGCCACACATGAAGGCCTCAGCCAACCCTTCCGGACTTGTGGTAAGACACAAAGTTAGTATACTGATTGGGAGAAGTCGGAAAGTCCTGCGAGGAAGGGCGGACTCACAACAAGGAAAGGTAGGTCACAGCGCAGAACCCCCCAAAGCTTTGGCCGATGATGCTCCATTTGCGCTTGTCCTCGGGGTAATCCGTCATGAGGCAGCGACGAATGGCCTCGCAATCGCGCACAATGCTATCCGCGCGGAAATTCTTCATATACTCTGCTTGTTTGATAGCATTGCCTTGGCGGGCAAGCGTGCCTGCTGTGATGGTCGAGCTGAGGCCCGTGCCACGTTGGTCGAGGAACAAGACCTGTCTACGAGTCAGAAAGGCTCAGCTAATACAGTTCGAAGAGTACTAGGTACCTGATAGCCTTTGTCGAGGACTGATCCAATCCAGCCATACTCTTGCGGGGGTCGACATCCCATGCCGGGACCACCCTGCAAGTACACTAGGTAGGGTAGCTGCTTGTCATCCTTGATACCCTCATGGGGCTCGGCCGGAGTGACCAGACGACGAACACTTCGGGCAAAAAGTCTCAGAGTGCCATCCGTAGGCTTGCTGTAATTGAGAGGGACATCGAAGAACAGCTCAGCCACCCGAAGCCTGCCTGGACAACCCCACCTGTCAGCCGTGCCTTTTCTTTGTCCCAGAAGAGCGGACGTACCTGGGATGTTGTGGAAGCGCCGATCGATTAATTTAGCCGCCATGGTTGTGGCTCGTGAAAATGGCTCAGACTCGATGGGATATTCTGGAGAGTGCAGCAAGGAACAATCCCACGAGGCGATTGAGGTGGCGTAACGGCAAAGTGGCCCGAAAGATGGGATGGTCAGGACGGGTCGTTTTAGCCCCGGTATCTTCAAAACTACAATAATACGCAGCCAACGCCCTCAGATTCTCCGCCAGAACAACTAACCCACTCCGCTTCGGAGATACCCGCACCTATCAGTCGCTCCGAATCACATAGTGCACGGGCAATAGATACCGTGCACCTGGAGTGACATGGTGCAATTATGCTGCCTGCTTACTAGCTGCGCCGGAACGACTCCCACTGGTTCCGCCCGTCAGACTCTCCAAGCCTCGGGGATCCTGCAGCGATCTGCACTCCTCTATGCAGCAAGTACAGCCGGCCCTCTGAGTCAAGCTCATGAGCCGGGCTAGCTCAGTATAAAGTCCTCAACAACGCGGCTGGTAATGCCAGTATTTGTTTCAAGTCAACAAACAATTGTCGTGTCACCTAGGTTCGGCACCTGCATCTTCTGGTGTACCCGCGATTACTCACTGACTGGTTCCCAGGTCAAACCACCAAATTACACAATGAAGCTCAAAGATCTCAAGGGAACCTCTCAAGAGCAGGGCCGTCTCCACCAAAAGCTATGGGAGCTCACTCAAACCTATAAAGTCGGTGGTGTATTGCCCAGCGCTAGTGACTTGTCGAGAGCCAGAGCGTCCTTGCCCGAGTCTCTCACTGATGAAGGGGCGGGGTTTGAAAGTACTGCGCAGCATATCCTGAACGACCTGGTTCCGGCCTTTAATCGCAGCAGTATAAGCCCTAATTATTACGGGTTCGTTACGGGTGGCATTACCCCGGCCGCATTGTTCGCAGACAATCTCGTCTCTGCGTACGATCAGAATGTCCAAGTGCATCTGGCAGAGCACTCGATATCGACAGACGTCGAAGCTACTGCTTTGGGCCTTCTCGCAGATCTCCTACGTCTAGACCAGCATCATTGGAGCAACGGAACCTTTACCACGGGAGGTACAGCCAGTAATATTCATGGGTTAGCCTGTGGGAGGGAATTCGTCCTCCGGGCTGTTGCAAAAAGAAAAGGCATTGATGTTGACAGCGTCGGCGAGTATGGCTTGTTCGAACTCATCCACGCCACAGGTCTCTCCGGTATACAAGTTCTCACAACGTTTCCTCACTCTTCGTTAACGAAGGCGGCTGGGATACTTGGAATTGGCCGTGCAAACGTCAAGAGCATGTGTCGGGACGATCACTATCTTCAATTCGATTTGGAGCGGCTTGAAGCTGAACTGGCAAGACCCGACAAAGCGAGCATTGTAGCCATCTCTTGTGGAGAGGTGAATACCGGACACTTTGCGACATCTAGTTTGGCTGAAATGGAGAGCTTGCGTCGCCTCTGTGACAAATACGGGGCTTGGCTTCATGCTGATGGTGCCTTTGGTATTTTTGGCCGTGTTCTGGAAGGCACCGAGTTTTCCACTATCACCAAAGGATGCGAAGGCTTGGAATTGGCGGATTCCATCGCGGGCGATGCGCACAAACTACTGAACGTGCCATATGATTGTGGCTTCTTCCTTTGTCGCCATTCTGGCGAAGCAGAGAAGGTTTTCCAAAACGCGAATGCAGCTTACTTGACTGGGGGTCAATCTGGAGCCCCTTCGATACCTTCTCCCCTGAATATTGGAATGGAAAATTCGAGACGGTTCAGAGCGTTGCCCGCATACGCCTCGCTTGTGGCATATGGTCGGGCTGGATATCGGGAAATGCTGCAGAAGCAGATTCGACTTAGTAGAATGATTGCCGGATGGATTTTTGATCATCCCAAGTACAATGCACTGCCAGAACTGGCCAGTAAGGATGCTTTGCTGGACCAGACTTACATCATAGTTCTCCTCAGCGCGAAGGACGAAGAACTGAACGACAACTTAACCAAGAGAATCAACGCAACTTCGAAGATGTGGGTGTCAGGAAGCTCCTGGCAAGGCAGGCCAGCTTGTCGGATTGCAATTTCAAACTGGAGGGTCGAGGAAGAGAGGGATTTTGCACTTGTGACAGATGTCTTGGATAGCGTGGCTGGAGGAAGGTCATAGGGTCTGAATTGGTAGTCTGATGCCTCCTTATTGTACTCATCTTAATGATCTTAATTGAAGCCAAAACCGCGGGCACTTAATACATTTGGGATAAATGTCCTGTCGTCTCTCTTTGTCTTTCGTACAACAATCCAGTCCAGGATGCTCCTTGTTCTCCAGTTTCTACAATGAGCATACTGATGACTAATTGGGCTCGGTCATCATCGACAACTTACGAATCCTGTGGTTCTTCCCTCAGAAAACCCCCATGACACCCAGCATTCGAAGGCAGGCGGGAAAACCTCTTTGACACCGCTCAGTATGGTCTACCGTGGAAGGCCCTCCAAATCGTGCCGGGAATGCCGAAGGCGTGATATCAAAGTATCTAGCCCCGCCTGTTAATAACCTTTCCCTGGATGAACCGCACTTACACTAATCTCTAGTGCGATAAACAGACGGAGGGCTGCTCTCAATGTGTTCGTGCAGGACTTACATGCTCAGGATATCAAAACCCCACGGATCTGATCATTCTAGATGAGACCCCTACTACGACCGAGAAAGTGCTGAAGAAACGCGCTTTACAGCGCCAATCTTCCCCAGATCCTCTATCAACAAGGCTCCTTCCCACTGTCTTTCAACGCGCAAAACACCTCTACATCTCGCAATATGTTCAGGACACACCAGCAATTAGTCTCTTTTCATATATGCAAGTCTTTTATCCGCCAAGGTCCGACGACTTTCCTCTGCTTGAAACCGTAATCAACGCGGTATTCATGGCCACCTTTTCGACATTGCAAGGGTGTCAGCCAGCCCTCTATCATGCTCAAGTTGGCTATGGGTCAGCCTTATCCCTGGCGCGAAAAGCGATCCAGTCACCGAAGGAGGCATTGCTGGATAGAACTTTGTTCTCCATCCTGCTCATGAGTGTTTTTGAGCGGCTGGCCAGCTCAGAACGGCAACGCTTCAATTCGCGGAATGGCCATTTGCAAGGTGCATTCGAACTGATGTCCTTGAGGGGTAATGGCCAGTTTACAGACAAGGGCGGTGTCACGATGTTTTTGCACCTTACTGAGCTTGTAATTCTTGATTGCCTTGCCAATGACGTCGATGTTCCGCTGCGATACATGTCATTGCGACAGCAGGCTCTGTGGAATGCTGAAGATACGTCGTCACTACGATGGAGCTTTTTGGAAATTATGCTGGAGTATGCGCAGTTAGAGCATTCTGCAGGATCTTCCATTGCTGCAGAAGATGTTATCTATCGTGCCAAAGCACTTGACAAAAGTTTAGATCAACTCTGCAAGCATCTGCCCTCTTTCATCTCGAGAAGGCAAGGCCCTGAGCCCCTAAACGCTTCAGCAGCCAGGTCGGATATTTACCCTGACTACAACACGCAGAGATGCTGGAATAATATCCGTGTTGTTCGTATCCAACTAGCGAGAATCATACGTGAGCAATGTTCTCAAGTACTAGGAAACTCAATTGATGATGCCTCCATCATGGAAGAGCTTCATAGCTCTAACCAACGAGCCATTTCTCTCTCTTCGGAAATATGCCTTTCTGTTCCTTGCAAAGGGGCCCACAGTAGGTTACCTTACACCATCTCCAGCGTCCAGTCTTCTACGCTACTGTTTTATCTTCACGTGGCCAAAGAGATGGTTTCGGGACCAGCTGAAGCGAGGCTATCTATTTCCGAAAGACTACAATATCTAACGGAGAGGCAGCCTCCTTCACAGCATAAGTCATGGGATAGCTTATTATACGACCCCTATAACAAACCGCGGAATGTATGGAAGGTATGGCTTAGGATGGGAAGAGAGGATTATTCAATTTGACTCACGAGCAGTACCAAGGTATTCCAGTTTCGTCAACTTGTGACACCCTAGTACTCATTCAACTTCATTCCAGCAGGTGGGAACCTCTCCCCTATGACTGGGAAATTTTCCAGGATGGCATCAATTTGCTTAAGATCATGGTCGGTTAAGTCAACATCCTTCACATTCTCAACCACCCGCGCTTCTGATCGTGCACCAGCAACTGGCACTAAAATCGGCATTCCGGGCTTCTTGCTCTGTGCTTTGACCCATGACAAGGCCAATTGCGCAGCAGTGCATCCCTTTGAAGCCGCGAGCTTCTCCAGCTCAGTCACGAGCAGACGGTTCTTCGAAAGATTGTCGGGATGGAAACGAGGGAAGAAACGGTGATGATCACCCTCTGTCAAGTCAGCAGGGCTTTTTATCGTGCCAGTCAACATCCCTGCCCCCAGTGGCGTATGTGCTATGATCGGAATACCAAGCTCCGCGCACGTCTCTGCAACACCGTTGCGGAAGATATCCGTCGCCCAAAGGCTGACCTCCGCCTCGACCATGTCAATCTTTGCAACGCTCGCTGCACGACGGATGGTGTCAGCCTTCACCTCTGTCAGTTGAATGCCCCCAATCCTCCCCTCGTCCTTCAGCTCGGCCAGTGCCTTCATGCTCTCTTCCACCGGGACGTTGGGGTCAACTCTTGCGCAGCCGAAGATGTCGATTTTCTTTTTGCCGTCCAAGATTTTCATGGCATTGTCCACAAACCCACGAAGTCCTGCACGTGAACAGTCCAACGAGAAGGTTCTCATATCCACCAGGCCGGACTTGATCATAAGAACAACCTTATCCGCATCCTCGGGGTAGGCCGTGAAATAGCGATTCATGAGATGCAGTGAATTGTTGTCAGGAGTTCCATAGAAATCCGCCCCATTCCATACATTGACACCAGCAGCCAACGCTGTCTTGAGGACTTTGAATGCCTGTTCATCCGGAGTCACGTTGCTTACCCAAGTGAAACCTATAGATATAGATTTCATCAGTCAGACAGGTACCTGCCGAATATCCATCACAGAAGTAAGTATAGAGACATAAAACAGAACGAACATACGCATAAGCCCCAACCCATTCTGGGTGATCTCTTTTCCAGCAAGAAACACCATGGTCAAATCGTTGTATAGTATAGCGAAGGCGGAAATTATATTCAGCTCAAGTTCGTTTGCCTCACTACTACTTACCAAAAAGCTCGTTATGAGGGGAAACACCCCCTTTTTATATTCCCAGTCCCGATCCCAAATCCTTTATCGCCGGACTTTAGGAATCCCTCATCTCCGTCGAATACGGAGTCGAATTGCTGTTAAGTCCGGCTGTGGCGTCATGACCGTCTGGTTACCCGATTAGGATTAGTCTGATGTAAACTGAGGCCATCCACTTCAGAAGTCTGAGGCCATACCCGGGAGATCTATCGTTTCCTTGTCTGATAGCTGTCATGGGATGAGAAGAAATTCTTTTATGTTTTTATGCTATTACATATTGTGATTGACATCTGTTCAGACGCTGGGTGGTTCTTGTTAGAAGTTGCTCGGATATATAACCGGATGGTCAGGCATAGTACTAATACTAGTAGTAGCATAAGAAAATTCAAACCGAATTGACCTAGTAGTAGTACTTTAGTACGGTAGTAGTAGTAGTAGTAGTAGTAGTAGTAGTAGTAGTAGTAGTAGTAGTAGTAGTAGTAGTAGTAGTAGTAGTAGTAGTAGTAGTAGTAGTAGTAGTAGTAGTAGTAGTAGTAATAGTAGTAGTAGTAAGAAACCCAGGCCTCTAAAGTCCAAAAAAAAAGAACTGAAGTGCTTTCCTGAGGAACATCATTATAAGAGATTGATTGGATGTAACAATGACCCTCAATTCTCTTCTCCCCTATATTCCCACAACTTACTGCATTGAACCAAACAGCACAAAATTACTATTCATCAGAACCCGCTATTATTTTCCTTTCTAAAGCCCCTATGATTATATACTTCTAATGCAGAGTTAGTCTACACAGCTTGATAGGAATCAGTCCGTCTGCTATTTACTCCAAACCACACTAGTTACCTCAAACAGCCACAGCCACTAGCATTTACATACCGCATCAGCAAGTGCCTGCCGCAGGCAAGTAACTTCCATAAATCAGATACCCTGCCAGTGGAGCAGTGATGATATCAAAGAGTATCCCTGTCAGTCACGTCGACGCGTCCTAGAGTCTCCCTTCTCTTGGTTTCCCCCGGGGAAGTGGATTTTCGCGATTGCTTGGGGTTTGGGGTTCTTTGGGAGTCTGAATTTTGCATGGGCCTGAGGATTATTAGTGGCCTTAGGCAAATTCATGGCCTTGAATGGTTATGTGGACTTGTGGTACTACTTTGGTAAGGATATATAGAACGAAAAAGCTTACTTTTGAATACAGGCAAGACAGAGTGTAGGGCCTTGCACTCTTAATGGGATTTGAAAACACGGTTATTTTATCCAAGGTATATCCCCAGCTTCACCTGCGTCTTCCAGCGCCACCAACATTGTCGCCCCTATCAGCAATGCTGACAACCTCACCAATGCCGGCTTCTTCTTGTTCATCTTCCAGAGCCATGACTTCCTCTCTGCTATCCCACCATTTCTCTTCCGCCATGTTAAAGGCGTCTTTCCGCAGTTCCTTGATGTTCTTCTCTGTGGCGATTCCTTTCTCTTTCAGAGTCTCTAGGAGGATTCTCTGCCAGTCCTCGGACGTGCGGCTGAAGTACTCACGCAGACTTTCGAAGGGACGAGGAAGGGGTCTGCTGTCCTGCACAGATGGCTCGCCTTCTTGCTCTTCCACTTCCAGTTGCTCCATTTCCTGGGTCACAGAAGGTACGGTTACTTCCGTGGGCGCAGGGGAAGCCGTATCCAGCGACATCGCGTCCTCCTCTTCCTCCTCGTCGAGATCCTCCTCGTCGTCTTCATCCATTTCCTCATCGCTGTCTGCTTCGTTGAGGAGATGCCAGTTTCCGGGCTCGTTGTAGAAGACCTCCTTGACGCCATCAAGCTTGACCAGGTCGATCGAGTACATGTCGTTGAACGTGAACTCACGATCTCCCTTCTCGAACGTCCCGCCAAAGATGTACAGAGTGTCGTCCTGGACTGTCAACTGGGCATTGAATCGCTGGTGAGGCATCTCGAAGCGTACAATGGCAGGCTTCTCCGGTTTCTCGGGCTCTTCCTCCTTCTTGGGCGCGTTCAGTTCCAGGTCATCGTCATCCTGACTACGGATGCCTCCCTTGGCCTCTAAAGCCTTCAAGTTCTGCAACAGCTCCTCCTCGTCGGCCTTGCTTCGGTCTCGGGACTTCATCTGGTTTGCGAGCTGTTTCTTGCCCTGGGCCCTGGGCCGGCGGAGAGCCAAGGGGAAAAAGCGATTCCGGTCGGTGTTCCAGGCGAACATGGTATCGAAGAATTCACTGTCAATGCCTTCTTCACTCAGTTCGACATCGTGGACACCACCGAACATGATACCTCGTCCCTTGTGGTATGCCATCGTAGCACCGGCACGAGCGGGGTTGGGTGCGTTGGCGGGCTTCTTCCGGCGCTCCCAGCGTACGGTTGGCGCAGCATTGGCGGGAGCGTCAGGAGCAGGAGGCGTGATCCGGAGGAACCAGGTATCTTGGTGCACCATGGGCTTCATGGTCATGCGCTGAGGGCCGTTCTTGACAGGTTTGCCGTTGATTCCTGTGGTGGCCTTGACACGCGAATATCCACCATAGAGAACGGCGCCAGTCTCGTGAGGGAGCAAGGAGAAGGAAGACCGAGGATCGGGCTTCTGGGACGCTGGCGGAAGCGTGGGGTTGAACCAGGTGTATTTTGAGCAGTCATAGATCCATAAGTCTTGGAGATACTTGGTTTGCTGGGAGGTGTCCTGGAATCCTCCGAAGAGGATGATGTAGTTCTGTGATATCGTTAGATAAGATCTTGTTCATTGAGTTCTGGGATACGGACCTTGAAGTAAGTCATTCGGTGCCCACTTCTGGCCGGAGGGCCCTTGCCCTTCGTCTCCAGACGACTCCATTCCCTCGTCGAGGGATCAAGATGCCAGAAGTCGTTGTAATGATAGAACGTGCCCTGCTTGGGCGAAGAGAACTCTCCTATCCTGGGGATCAGACCATTGAAGACCGCCAAATTCCAGAAAATCTACTTACCACCGAACAAATACACACCACCGGTGTTCCCACCGCGGCACCAAGCATGTCCACTCCGAGGAAGGGGACTATTCGGACTGGTAACCTCTCTCCACTCCCCGCGATCGATATTGTAAACGAAAAGATTGTTGAAGAACGTGGCAAGATTTCCATCAAAGTACTCTCCACCATAGATCAGCAGCTCGTTTCGATTCGAAGGAGAAGCCAGAATCGTTGCAGACGAGCGGGGAGTCGGTGGTCCGCCGACAACCTCAGTGACCTTGAGGAATTTCGCTTGTTCCTCAGCATACTGCGCTAGGATGGCATCCAAGTCCGCATCCTCGACATCACTGTCAGCATCCTTGCCCTTGCCCTTGCCCTTCTTTTCTTTCTTGTCGGCCTTCTTCGACTGCTTCGCTGCTACACGCTCCTTGTGCTCGGCGGACTTCTTGTTCTTCTTGCCCATGGTGGCGAGCTTAGATGATACGGTGGGAGTTTTTTTCCCTCTGCTTTCTATGTCCTTGACAGAAGCGGGGTGGTCGTATCAACTGCGTTGTTTGATTATCGCCTCTTATCGGTGGAGTTATGGAGTTGACTTTCTACTTGCTATGGAATACTCCATCCAGCGCGGGGGTTTTTTTGGGGCCCAGAAAAAAAAAGTTCGCATGATGCCCCTCTTACTTTACCTGTAAAACGGTTACGATATTCGATTGTTGGTAAGTCTTCTAGGCGATTGAATGAGCTCCATGGGTCAAATAAAGCAGAAGAGCACGCAGGGTAGGTCGAGAACATGTTTCATATAATTTATACTTGCGATAATCTATTACCAGGCTGGGAAATGCTGGGTTATGCGATGTGATACTATGTTTGATTGTTGAAATACGTTTGTCAAGAAGTGGAATAGCGGCACTCATTAGTGGTCGGCTCTGACCAAGTTGATGGGAGTAAGTCAAATCATATAGAATGGTCACATTAGTGAGACCACTGGTGCGATATTCGAGAAGTGATACTATAGGATGTAATTTTCTCGAGACCAAAGATACTACAATTGAGAGAGAGTGATGGTGAGAATCATATCTGGCGGTGGTTATGGGTTGTCACCGCCCACGTGATGACGCGCCGGGACGCGTCGGGGCGACGCTACAATGGATTCAAGCAACTGATTGTTGTTGCTCGGCAGCTAGCTGAACGCCCATGCGATTGTTATGATTTCACTCGTCAATATAGAACCATGAGAACAAGATTACGACCCTATGACTAAAAATAATTTGACAGCTCACCTCAAATGGCTGTTGCAGCAAGGCTCTTCCCTGTACCCCTCCTTATCTCCGTCCGCGCACGAGTTTCATAGCACGGCCGACCAAACCCATCCTACTGCTCCGGTTCCAGCATCGGGGGTCTTAGCCAGCCAGCCGGAGGGCATCAGAATCGATGACTTGCAACCGAGCATCAGGTCAGCGGCTACAAGCAATGTGAAGGAAAAGGAGGAGGCAGATTCAGACACCGAAATGGCCCGATTGCTTCTTACTCCGGGATCCGGACGCAAACCGCGAATGCTCAGTCTTGCTAAAGACTCTGTCCCGCCCACGCCGAAACCTTTCAAAAGTAGCCAGTCTGCAAAATCGCCTGCGAGGAAGCGCGAGGATGTTTCGGGCACGAGGACCAAAGGTACAGTAAAAGTTTAAACTGTCGTTCCTCGGGGATCTATAGCGACTTACGCCAAGAAGATGACCAGAGCCCCCGTTCTACTATTCGCAGTCCGAAGACGCATGCCTTGACACCTTTTGGATCGAAGCGGCCACTGCGTATCAACTCGCCAATACCCGAGATCGATATTGATACGATTGACTTGACTGGCGACTTTGATCAAACCACTCTTTCATCTAGCACTTTCGACGGTTTCGGTGAGCCACATCGCTTATGGACCGAAGACGCCGCATCCCGGCAAGAACCTCTCGAGAAGCGTGGAAAGAAACGGAAGAGCGACGAATACATGTCTGATCTCGTTTCGCCGCGAAAGAACAACTCGAAGTTGCGCTCGTCATCGAAGGCTGTTGAAACCGCGAAATCCCATTCCACTCCGACGCGTCTCCTGCACAAAAAGTCACCTCGCACGACCAAGACTGACACTGCGACTCGTCGGGCGAAGGAACCGGCAGCTGCCCTTCCGCTCTCCCAGAGTTCTCGCGTAGATCATATCATTGCTGACTCTGACGATGATGGTGATGATAACTTGTTTGACGACTGGATTCACGACGGAGATGGGCCGACTTTAGACCCCAATGAGTCTCTCTATCCAATCCTGCCTAACCAAGATAGCGCAGGTGAGCATGCGGCTGTCAGCCCTGTGAGAAAGACGGCACGTGCTTCCCCGTCGGCATCTGATGTGATGGAAACCGTCCCTTCCAGCATTCGCAAATCCAAGGATAAATTGACCACATCTAGCCAGGTTACTCATGTACCTGCTTCTACCAACTCGCCCGCGTCCCAACCTCAGAACGAAGAGGTGGCAAAGTTCTTGGCTCTCTCAGCAGAGTTCCTTGAAGGAGCGATTGCAAGCCTCAAGAACACGCTTACGAAGAACTCTGAGATAGTGTATGAGCGGGCAATGAAGGGAGAGCTCGCCCCTGACTTGATCGCCGAAAATAAGACCCTCACGGACCGAATAGAAGCAATTGAATTATTGAAGCAGCATAGGGCTGCATATCAGTCCCACGACTCAAAGAGAAACATGCTTAAGAAAAGAATTATGCAGGTTATTACACAGGGTGGAGATCCCCACACGATGCCAGAGTTGACGGAAAGCCGAGAAGCAGCAACCCGGTTAGAAAAGGTCGAGTCGAACATACAACTTCTGCTTGCACGGTCTAAGTTGATGTCTATTCAATTGTCTAACCTCGAAATCCTTCCTCGTGGGCTGGACCGGCCAACCCCGTTAGCTCGCCCATCTATATCGGCCAGTGCGCTGGATGACACAATATTATCAGGGCCATCCTCTCGATCTCTCACACGGCCAACAATGGACTACAATGGCTCACGGTCTGAGATATCTACCCGAGTTTCAGAGTTATCCTTCAGGAATACCAATGGGACCTCCAGTCACAGGGCATTTGACTACGACGACCCTACGACTTTGGATGACGAAGACGCTTTTACTCGAACTATGGGCTCACCTACGCTTCCTCCCGAAGAGGCAGATGAGTTTGACTTGGATGATGAAGATATGCTGGAAGCGGCCGGATTCCTTGATGATACCTATTCATTAGCAACAGATAATCACGAGCTCCCGAGCCGCAAGGTTTTCGCTGAAACTTCCGGCAATGTCTCTCGGGTTCCTCCGTCACAACAGAAGTCACAAAGCCATACCGCTCTATGGAACCAACATCCATGGTCCAAGGATGTCCGGAACGCTCTGAAAGATCGTTTTCACCTTCGTGGGTTCCGGCTCAATCAACTCGAGGCCATAGACGCGACTTTGAGTGGAAAGGACACATTTGTACTGATGCCCACGGGGGGAGGCAAGTCCCTGTGCTACCAACTACCCTCTGTTGTCACTTCTGGCTCAACAAGAGGAGTCACAATTGTGGTGTCCCCACTGCTCAGTTTGATGCAGGACCAGGTATCTCATCTGAAACGATTGAACATCAAGGCGTATTTGTTGAATGGAGAGACACCGAGGGAACAACGGCAATGGATCATGAGCACCTTGTCGGGATCCATGCCGGAGGAAGACATTGAACTGTTATACATTACACCGGAAATGGTCAATAAGAGCCAGGCTATCACTCGAAGCTTCGAGAACCTCAACCGCAGTCGCAGGCTCGCACGTCTTGTCATTGATGAGGCGCATTGTGTCAGTCAGTGGGGACATGACTTTCGTCCTGACTATAAGGAGCTTGGAGAACTCAGGAATCAGTTGCCCGGAGTCCCCATGATGGCACTGACGGCGACCGCCACTGAGAATGTCAAAGTCGACGTCATCCACAACTTGAAGATGGAAGGTTGCGAAGTGTTCTCCCAGAGTTTCAACCGGCCGAACTTGACGTACGAGGTACGGATCAAGAAAAAGGGAACGGAGCTCCTGGCCAGCATAGCCAATACCATCAAGACCTCATACCCGAATAAGTCTGGCATAGTCTATTGCCTTTCACGGAAGACATGTGAAAAAGTCGCGAGCAGCCTTAGAGACGACTATCGCATTAAAGCAGCACATTACCATGCTGGTATGGATTCGGAAGCACGTGCGGAAGTTCAACAAGGCTGGCAAGCTGGAAGGACTCACGTTATAGTTGCGACGATCGCTTTTGGAATGGGTATCGACAAACCTGATGTGCGTTTCGTGATCCACCACAGTATTCCCAAAAGTCTGGAGGGATATTACCAGGAAACGGGACGGGCTGGTCGAGATGGGAAGCGGTCCGGCTGCTATCTCTATTACTGCTATAAGGACACAACGACCATATCTAGCATGATCGACAAGAGCGATGGGAGCAAGCAGCAGAAGAACCGGCAGCGACAAATGCTCCACAATGTCGTACAATACTGCGAAAACAAAAGCGACTGCAGGAGAGTGCAAATTCTTGCCTACTTCAATGAGTACTTCCGTCGACAGGACTGCAATGCCTCTTGTGATAATTGCAAGTCCGATTCTGTCTTCGAGCTACACGATTTCTCCCACCATGCTGCCTCTGCCATAAAGGTTGTTCGCTACTTTCAGACTATTGAAGACAAGGTTACCATGTCGTACTGTGTGAACATCTTCCGTGGGAGTGTGAAGAGATTTAGGTCTCCTCAACATCGACAGGCTCCCGGCCACGGAGACGGTTCGGACCTGGAACTAGGGGAAGCAGAAAGGTTGTTCCATAGGCTTCTTGGCGAGGGAGCTCTGGTGGAAGAGAATGTCGTCAATGGTAGCAAATTTGCCATTCAGTACATCAAACTGGGGCGGCGGGCCGTTGATTTCGAAAGCGGGCGCTGTAAGTTGAAGCTCGACGTGCGAGTTTCGCCGAATGGAAAGGGCCGGAGGTCGACTGCAGGATCTCGGACTGATGGCAACAAAGACTATCATCCGCAATCCACGAATGTTTCGTCACCCGTACAAGCGGCAAATCAGCGCCGTCTCGCTCGCTTCCAGCACCGCGGCGCTGAGGGGGAATCCACTGCAGATGAAGACAGCGATGGCTTCGAAAGGATCCGAATTGGCGGCAAACCACAACAGGAAAGAAGACGTACCCCGGGCCCGCCGATCACCCAGGACCGTCGGTTTGAGCAGCTGGATCCTCTTCACAAGGCAGTTGCGGAGGATTTCATGGTTTACGCCAAGAATTACTGTCAGGATGTGAGTATGCCCACATATTGAAGGTACATTAAGGGATACTGACGGCCCCGAACAGCTGGTCCTGCAGAAGGGCCTTCGCAACCAGCCATTTACTGACAGCATCCTGCGTGAGATGGTCATTGTCTTCCCTAAAGGTGAGGGCTTCCCTCAGCGATAGCTTCACACAGAACTGACCTTCAGGTAGACATGTCAGAGCTTGCCACCATTCCAGGCATTGATGTGGACAAAGTACACCGCTACGGAGCCCAAATTCTCAAACTTGTCCGTGACACGCAACGCCGTTACGCGGAGTTGAAGAAGGAGCAGGATGATGCCGATGGGGTGGTTCCTGATCCCAACCATCACAACGTGATCAACCTTACCAGTACCGAGGATGAATTTAGCGATGGCGATATCTTTACAGACCACGGGGCGGCACTTAATCTCGATGAGACTGTATCCAGTCGGTATTTCTCCCAACAAACTGCTGGTCT
Organism: Aspergillus carbonarius ITEM 5010; assembly: GCA_001990825.1. Classification (NCBI taxonomy): domain Eukaryota; kingdom Fungi; phylum Ascomycota; class Eurotiomycetes; order Eurotiales; family Aspergillaceae; genus Aspergillus; species Aspergillus carbonarius. The sequence goes on from KV907495.1 coordinate 1,387,372, forward strand.
CGATTCTGCCGACGAGGAGGACGGCCCTGGGAAGTCCAGTAGACCTAGGTCTCGGAAACGCCCGACAAGCAAGCGCCCTCGTCAGAAGAGCGCTGCTCCCAGATCCAGGACAAAGACGCCGGGAGCCAGAAGAAAATCTGGTGATCGCGCCGATAGCCGTGCCTCATTTCCCCGAAAAGGTGCCAAGGCGAAACAGCCAACAAGTCGAATAGGGATGATGCCTATCTGACGGCTTTCCTAAGTTCCGCATCCTCGGCTTTCATAATGAACTTTACGGTATTACAGTGATACTTATAGTTTCCTCTAGGGCATGTATAGGCGTTACACTGGGGGATTAAATGTGGGTACGATGACTGTTCTAGGCGCCTTGGCTTTTCGTGAGAATATATACAGCCTGTTTTCTTCGTCTGATTATACCCTAGATGTTATGTATTATACGACGAGTTATCATGCCGCCGTCGTTCAATCGTCTAATGAGCGTCCGAAATCAATCAACCTTAACCGTCTTGCATCGCGGGGGTGAAACTGAGCAACTTTGGCTCTGACCAAGAACCTTGACGCGACGGATTCGCGGGGTAGGTTTATATAGGAGGAGCCTGCCTCCAGCAAAGCATCTAGCAGGTTGCGCATCTCCTGAGCTGCAGCCTCTCTGCGATTGGAGGGTTGGTCTTTCCCTTGACCGGATTGGCGAGGAACGATTTCATCAATTCGGCGCTGGCTAGTATCTGAATTTGCTGCTTCCGGATTCTTGGGCTTTTTGGGTTTGCCATGGTTTGTATAACCCAATTGCAAGGTTTCATCAGAGACCTCGGCGGCGTCACCCACCGTGGGCCCCCCGAGGGCTTCCGCAGCAAGCATGGACGCAAGGGATTCGTCGACAAAGTTGTAGAGCGTCGTCTTCATCTCCTCTGTGGCTCGGTCAAGCTCACCCTGTTTCTCTTGCTGCTGCTCAGCAAGTTCACGAGCCAGTTGGGAAGCGGTCTTCTTTTCCTTGGTCGCTTTCTCTCTGCCTGTGGTCTCTATGCGCTTTTGCAGCCCGTCTCTGATCGTTTGGGCATCACGAAGCTTTGCCTCCTCGGCCTTAAGGCGTTGACGGGTGGCTGAAAGTTTCTCTGCCGTCATTGAGACGGCAACTTTGGTATCCTTGACTAGACGCGACGTCTCCTCAATGGCCAGTAGAGACGGTAGAGGCGATCCCGAGGCCGGAAACTCGTTCTCTGACTTTAACAGCGAGTCATAAGCTCTCTTGGCTCTGCGCACTTGGGCCACTCGCGACCAAGTGTCCGTGCCGATTTTGGAGAGATCGAAGGAATTGACCTCGCGCAGCTAGCCAGTTGTCAGGACTTGAACTACGGAGTGGATGTATTAGAGTGAACATCTAGGGGATTTCTATACATACCTTGCGCAGGTCATCTTCTTGGCGCTTGACTTGGTCTTGGAGTTCTCGTAGCGTGTCATCCAGTTTCCGATTGTACGCCTGCAGAGTGGCTGAGCTGATTTGTTGGTTCTCGTAGAACTCCTCGGCGCGTTGGCGCTTCTCCGCGAAACGCTGGACTTTGTCCACCGTTTCCTGCGACACGTCCATCGGGAATGGACTGGTGAAGATAGCCGATAAAAGCACACGTCTCTCCCTCTCAGGAGTATGTCCGAGTCTTCTTCAGCTCGCTTGTCACAAAATGCCCGTCGATATAGAGGACCTGATGGATAGGCGGGTGTTTTGCAGGAGGGGAACACGTGAGGGCGGGACCGAAAGCGGCCTAGCGGGCAGTTGGGTTCGACTCGCAACATCTTGAACGTCCTCTCTTTCCTCGCCTCACCGCGACCCAGCAATCGCTCTCTTTGCCCATCGACCTCCCCCCTTCCACCCCATCTTTTCATTTCCTCATTACTGGCTTTGCTGCTATCAGCTAGTCGCCTTCACTTAGTCGACATCTGATACCCCCCCACGTCTGCTGTTCCAGCTACTTCGTGGGTGATCGTGTAGAGGACCCCCGTCTGTCTTGAACGACCTGTACTTCGCGAGCAAGTCGCGTTTTCAGAAGGGAAGAAAAGGATAGTTTGGGCTTTGCGAACTGCTCAAGGATTTATTTTACTTCTCGTTTCTATTCTTTCCCCTGGCTGTCCACCCTTCGCTCCCAGCACGTCCGGACCCTGAGCCCTCCGTCACCGTCCAGCACCCAATATTCCCTCCGTTTCCTCGTGCCCGACCCGATTGGTTTCTTTTCCTCTTCCCTCTACCTTGCACTGCTTCGCTCTTGTGAAGCATTCCGCTCCAAATCCAAACTCCAAGGCCCGTGACAACCCAGCCTCTGCACACTTTCCTCCACCGGCTGTCATTTCCAGCATCACTTCCCGCACTGTGCACGATTTCACCAGTCTTCCCAATCCTTCCAAGCACCAGAATTCCCTCTTCACCCGATCGCCAGCACCAGCAAGTTTTATTGGGAACTCCTGGTGTACATAGTCGATCAAATAAAGCTGAGAAAAGAAGAAGAAAGCAAGCTGTTCTGAACCACTTCGACTTCCTGCGTAAGTGAAGCAAGCAATCAAGACTGCACAGTTAGGCACCATCATCATGTCTGCCTCCCCCTCCGCATTGCAATCGACCAAGCGTCCGTTGGAGGACCCTTCCTCGCCGTCCGGTCCCAATGATCAGCCGGAAGCCAAACGTCCCGCGTTGGACAAAGTAGTAAAGGGCGACGAGTCCGAGGAGTATGCCGATGTGAAGACGGATGCGCCGGCGGCGCTGGCTGACGGCCAGGGCGACACTGTTGTTCCCGATGCCCCCAGCTCCAAGGGCGTTCACGTGGAGACGCAACCCATCCAGTCGACAGCTTCGCACGGCGAGTCGGCGAGTCAGTCCGACCAACATCGTCCCCAGGATGAGTCTAGCTGGATTCACATTCGGGCTGTAATCTCCAGCCAGGAGGCTGCCACCGTGATTGGTAAAGGTGGGGAGAACGTATCCCAGATCCGTCGTCTGTCCGGCGCCAAGTGCACCGTCAGCGACTACTCTCGGGGTGCCGTCGAGCGTATCTTGACCGTTAGCGGCCCCCAGGATGCTGCGGCGAAGGTTGGTTTACATGGCATGGTTTGTTTGGCCTCTTGCTAACCCGGATGCTAGGCCTTCGGTCTGATCATTCGTACCCTGAACAACGAGCCCCTTGATGCCCCTTCCACTGCCCAATCCAAGACATACCCCTTGCGTTTGTTGATCCCCCATATCCTTATTGGTTCGATCATTGGCAAAGGTGGAAGTCGCATCCGCGAGATCCAGGAGGCCTCTGGTGCGCGCCTCAACGCTTCCGATGCCTGCCTGCCCCTGTCTACTGAGCGGTCCCTTGTAATCCTTGGCGTTGCCGACGCTGTGCACATCGCTACCTACTATGTTGCAGTGACCCTTGTTGAGCAGCTGACGGAGCGCTTTGGCGGACCCGCGGCGTCGGCGTATGCCACCCGCAGCGGCGGTCCGGCCGGTGCTGTGCCCGGAGGCATGCAAGTTGTGCCGTACGTGCCTCAGCCAGCCGGTGGTCAGTACGGCCATCCCGACACCTTCAAGCGTCACCACCCTCACCCCAACCGGGGCGCGGCCGGCGGTTATGGCGTTCCCTACCTCCAGGGCGGCCCGGCCGCTCCTACTCCTGTAGCTCAACCCTCGATGCACTACGGTACTACCCCTCACACCCCGTACGCTGGCGCTGGCCCGCACCAGCCCACACCCTACGGTGCACCACAGGCGGCAGCTGCTCAGGCTCGGGGTGGCCCAACGCCTGCCGCGCCCGTCGGTGGTGTCATGCCCGGTCAGCCACTGACACAGCAGATCTACATCCCCAACGATATGGTTGGCGCCATCATCGGAAAGGGTGGTGCGAAGATCAACGAGATCCGGCACCTGAGTGGCAGTGTGATCAAGATCAACGAGCCCCAGGAGAACAGCAACGAGCGGTTGGTGACGATCACCGGCACTCAAGAGTGCAACCAGATGGCGCTGTACATGCTGTACTCAAGACTGGGTACGCCCCCTCCTCCAATTCCCAAGACTAGATTTTCAGTTCTAACCCGCCTACAGAAAGCGAAAAGCATCGTATCTAAGGAGTGAGTGTATTCGTTCCGTTTACGTCCCCACGGCAGATTGGTTTGCGCTTTGCTGTTACTACTGTGGACTTGAAATCTGTGTCTATTCGGTGGCTCTGATGGTTGGTTTGGGTTTCGGGGTATATGCGTGTTTTCTTCCTGCTGTACTGTATTTATTGGAAAAGCGCTCAATAATAATCTTATCACACCTTCCACATCCATCTCATACACTCCCATCCCCATCACCACACCTACGGTTCAAATTATTCAAATCTCCTTAAACTCCACATGCCTCATAATCCCAAACCCCTCTTCTCCCTCCCCACTCCCATCCCCCTTCAACATCCACTCCCTAATCGGCTGAATGCCCCTCCCAAACGCCTCCGTCCCTTTGACCCCCATATGCATCTCCAAACTCCCCCACCCAACCACAACCACCATCCCAAACGCCTCTCCACTCGGACTGCCCCCATGTCTCCGTGACCCAGGCCTCTCCACCTGCCCCATGACAAACGCCCCGGGCCGTTGTTCCTCAGACAGATTATTCATGAGTTCATTTCGGAAGGAGACAAGGGATTCATGGACGGAGGTAGTTTCCTTTGGTGTGAGGGTGCTGGGAAAGAAAGGTGTGAAGAGTTCTGTTATGGGGAAGGTAATTGGGGAGGTGTTAGAGGATGAGGGAAGGTTTAGGGGTGGTGACAGGGTCGCGAAGAATGTGGTTAGGGGTTTGTTGGGCGCTAGGTAGGGGGTTAGGGATGTGGAGGGCGGGGGGGATGGGGTGGGGTGAGCGTCTTTCCAGTCTATTATTTTGATTTTATTGTTTATTAGTATTTGTTTGTTTGTGAGGTGAGATGAGGTGAGGATAGATGGTATGGGAGGGGAAAGTGGCAGGGGAGTAGGGACGTACCAATTACCCATACTATGACATTATTGTCTTCGATGCTGCGGCCCCAGGCTGAGCCTTGATAGCCGTTTTGGTGCTTTGTGTTTTGGAAGAGTTCGAGGAGCGAGGCGCCGGCTTCGTTGGTGGGGTCTTCGGGTTTGATGGAGGGGTTGAGGTGGAAGTAGATGAATTCGGTGATGCCGGACATGGTGTACCTCTTCGCTTGGTGGGAACGATTCAGTGGGATGGTTGAATGGAATAGTGTAGATCAAGCACCGGTTGGTTGGGTGTAAGATTAGTTTACTGCGCATGTAGTAGTGGAGGGAGTCGGAGGTTATGTCACGGATGATGTCAATGCTGCCTCAGGCAGAACACAGTCGAACACTGGGACATCGTTATTAATGAATCGGATCTATGTACAAACGCTACCAACATCCAATGCCTGCACCACGCCGGTCCCTGCTGTTTTCGTGGTCATGTCAAAATAATGGGAACAGAATGTCGTCTCTAGTCCTACAGATCGTCCACCCCCCGCACCTTGTTTTTCTTCTCCCCGATCGCCTTCTTCAGACTGCTCACAATATGCTGGCGCCGCTGCTTCTTCGTCTTCCATTGCGTAGTTTCCTCCTTGCTGACAAGCTCACCAACCCCTTCGACACTACGCAGCCGGCTTGCCCGCGCCGATCCGTTGATGCTGGACCGGAAATTAAGGCCCCGCGCAGCCGAGTCGGGCGTGTGGTATGCGCTGGTAGGACCGTCAGATCCCGGCGTCGTCGGGAATCTGGCGACTCCCTTCCGAGGGGTGGTAAAGGGCGAGCCTTCCCGGCTGGCCGCCGGGGCCGACGTGTCGATTCCCAGTTTCTTGAGTTGGACTTCCAAAACGTCAATGTCGCTGCGCTTACTTTCCGCCATGTTCATCATCGTAGCAATTGTCGACGTAACAGCCTCCACCGTCGGCCGTCTGGTAGCCTGTCGGGCACCAGCGCCATCCGGGCGAGGGGCGTCGGCGATTTTGGCCCGTAGAAGGGAGACAGCTGACTCAAGATCCGCCAGCTTAGCCTGAATATCAGTAGATGCCGAGCGGAGGTCTTGTTGCAGGTTCGCTTGCTCCGCAGAAAGAGGCGCGGAGATGATGGCAGCCGCATCCGTGTGAGCGTCCAGAGTCTTGCGAATGCTAGCACACTGGGCCCGAAGCATCAAGATGTCTTTGCTTAGGAGATCGCGGCAGCTTTCCAGCTTCTCCTCGACCCCTTGCACCCGCTGTTCCTCGAGAGAGCCAGCTAGCATGACAACAGCATCGTCCAATTTCTCGATCTCACAAAGAAGCAGCTTCTCATCCAGGATATCGGCTGGGTGTTCCTCCTTCAACATACCAACCCAGTTCGCATTTGGCGACTGTTGCTGATATAGAAGGAACGAGGCCAACGACCGAGCGTTGATGCCCAGAGTATCAACCATAGAGTTGATGTCGCGGTATAGCCGCTCGATTTGGCCAGGGATACCTGGCTTACTGGTCTCTCCGGCATAGTCTTGGTGAGGCAGGAATGGATCAAGAGTCGGCACGGGCTCCAGAGGCCGTGCAAGGTCCGCACGCAGTCTCTCATCCTCGTCATCATCCGAAAGGGCCTGTGCCTCCTCTTCCATCTGCTTCGCTTGCAGGTCCATCCGGGGCTCCTTCTTTTGAGGCTGCGGTCTTAGAAGGCTCTCGCGCCTGGCAGACTCCGTAGGGGAGGCCTTTCTCGCGGCAAGAGTGCTTCCTGGGCTCTGGGGAACAACAGGCTTCTGGCTCTCACGCTTGAACAGACTCTTCTGAGGGCCGGCCCGGACGGGGCTGGGAGACCTGGGAGGCTCCCTGTTTTGGAACGCCGGGAAAACAGGTTTCCCAATCTCCCCGAACAGCGTTCGCTGAGCCTGGGGCTGAATCGGTGCCGGTTTGGCAGCCTGCGAGAATAAGCTGCCTTTAGTACCTACACCGAATTCGAAAGAACCCTCAGGGGTTGCCTTTGGACTTTCTTCGGGATACTCGGGTTCGCTGATATCCCGTGAGACGTCCTCGCCACTATCCTCAAAGTCAGACTCATCCTCTTCATCTCCCTCCTCATCTACCTCCTCCTCCTCTTCATCCTCCTCCTCCTCGGCTCCCTCCTCACTCCCTCTTTCAGACTCATCGGCATCGGAATCTTCCGGCACTAGTCCGGGCTCCTCCTTAGGCGTTGAGGAAGACTTCCACATACTCGGGTCCGGGGGCAATGGCGCCTCCTCGGCATCCGCCTCGTCTACTTCTTCCTCTTCTTCGGGGAGTTTCGTCGTGAAGTCGGGGGGTAGAGGGGGTTCTCCTCCAACATTGGCTGGAGCAGATTTCGGCTTGACAGTAAAGTCGGGTGGAAGGGGAGCGTCGTCGACGGAGCTCTTAGAAACATTTGAGGAGGCAGAAGTATCACCCGGTCCGTAAGAAGTCTTGCTGGTGGAGTCAGGAGGTAGAGGGGTTTGCATACTCGAGGCGAGTGGAGTGCGATGCGCATCTTCCGATGGCGTCTTTGTCAAGGGGGTTGTAGCAACTGCTGTCTTCTCCGAGGGAGGGGACAGAGGGCTCGATGCTGGCTTAGCGGGTGTAGCATTCCCGAAAAGCGAGAAAGGAGATTTAGTAGCCTGATTCTGACCGAAGGGATTTGCCGGCTGGCCAAAAGGATTGGGAGGCGCCGGTTTGGAGCCGAACAGCGAGGAAGGTGCAGAAGTCTCGATCTTGGCAGGTGCCCCGAATATGGACGTCGGCTCAGGCTTGGCTGGGGCTGGGGAGGGAGCGGCAGGTTCATCATCCATATCATCCATCGACTCGGTTGGCGGACTAGTCTTGTCGCTAGATACCAGCTCATCCATGGATGGGCCGAAAGAGAATAGTCCAGACGGCTTGTCTGGCTTGGGGCCATCATTTACGGCAGTCCCGTCACCCTTGAATGAAGATTGTAGAACGAAGCCACCAGAGTTTTGTCCGAAAAGACTCTTTGGCTCGTCCGACTTCGGGGGAGGGAAAGCCGTGTCAGTTTCAGGTTTGTTCCCGAACGGCGATGGCACAGATGATTTTGCGAAGGGGCTTGCACTCGACATTGCCGCAAAGGGTGATTCTCCGGCGGGCTTTGATGCAGCAAGCCCAGCGAATCCCCCGGAGTTTGCGAAAGAGCCAAACCCGCCTCCCGTACCAGTACTTGATGCTGCAAATCCGAGACTCTTGCCCGGTGTGGATGGCTGGCCAAAGGTGGACGCGCCGTTCATGGCTCCAAAGCCAGATCTTCCGAATTGAGGCGAACCAGTGCCGAAGGAAGCCCCCGGCTGTGATGGAGTGCCGAAGGAGGGGGCTCCAAACGATGGTGTTCCAAAGGCCGGTTGTTGGCGAGCGCCCAGAGCGGAGGGACTGCCAAAGGCCGGTGCAGCAGATGGTTTCCCAAACGCAGATGCTCCTAGAGATGGACTACCGAAAGATGACTGCCCGAACGCCAACTGTTTGGGGGGCTGAATCTGTGCTTGCTGCGTTGGCTGCACTGGCTGCACTGGCTGCAGCGCCTGCTGCTGTTGACCCTCAGGCACCATGCCGTGATAAGGGATTTTCTGGCGAATTGAATCCGCATATACGAACCACCAGGAGGAAAGGATACCTTCGTGATTGAGGAGCAGCAGGTTTGGCAGCGGAGTCGAACTCTCAGCAATATCCTCGCCAGCGATCGGGGCTACAACATTCTCGGTGCTCGATAGATCAACTCCAAGCCCGATCACGGAGGTCTCCTCGGTAGATTCTTTGAGCGGGAGCGACGCTCGCTTTGTGTCATCGTTCACTTCCGTCGTAACAAAGAGCCCGGCGGTGGCCTTGGCAGCATCATCACTAGCCAACGGTTGATCCGCCCTGGTAATCAGACCTACATCGGTAGAGGCAGTTGAAGACACGATAAGGACATCCTTCAAATGCGGTTTGTAGTCTCGGAGACGCGCGATGAACTGGTAGGCAGGGGCGCGCTTGACGCCAAAGGGCATACATAATTCGGGCAATTTCTGGATCAAGAAAGGCGCCTGCTTTCTTCTGGTTATGACGTAGTAAGGCGAAGATGGCGTCTGACCCATATCGTCCTCGGCGGCATTCGATGTATAGACCATCAGAAAGACGTCATTTTCAAGCCAAGCGATAGATGACACTGTACGAATTAGATATCTCACAGCGGATGAGTACTTGAAGCCCGGGACGTACCATGATGGTTATCCTCCAGATCTGACGGACGCGGAATGATGTCTTTCTGGGATCCCTCTGGGGTCATCTGGAACCCAGTACCATCTGCGAGTCCCGCTACGAGCTGCTTGCCCTTGTTACTCCAGCAAACCGTGCTAACCCCAGACTTCAGCACCTGACCATTCGGACCTGAAAGAAGGTTTCCAGCCTTCAGATCGGCTATCAGGAGGTCGCCCCCCGTTGTCACAAGCGCCAGAAGGGATGAGTGAGAGTCTTCGGGTTGCGCAGGATTGGGGGCGAGGAAGCGGAAGGTGGTGCCGTGCGTCGGAATCGATAACGCCGGTTGCGCATTTCCTTGCAAAAGACTGGCGGTCTCGAAAACCGAAAGCTGCGTTCCATTCTCTGTGGCCAGCACGAGGGCGCTGTCACCGGAGGCGAACGTGATATGCGTAGGTCTCGTAGGGAGAGGAATTGTCGCTTGCACCTGAAATGGCTTGGTTTTGACCTTATCCTCTCCAGTGGGTGCAGATATGGCTGTTCTGATGGCGGAGGAGGAAGCGACATAGAGGGCGTCTGGGCCAGCGCCGACAACAACGCCTTTCGTGGGCGCGACAGCGAGGAGGGAGCTTGTCGGGCCAGGAAGAGCATCTTCGGGCCAGGGAGTGTTGAGTAATCGGACATTGCTATCGCCTGACACGCCTTTGAACCCGACTTCCTGGTTTGTTTTACCTCCCAGTCAGTTTCGAATTGGGACCCCACAGACGACTCCATTGCGACATACCTCTGCATAAACGTCGGGGAGCTCGGGTCCCAGTTCAGCGCTACCCCCAGCGGGGGTGGACGCTCCAAAGTTGAAAGCCATTCTTAGTCTATCGAAATCGGCCGAGATTGAACGAGGACGGTCGCCTAGGGATAGTCTGGACTTTGGAGCATGGGGAGAAGGTGGACTTTGCGGCGATGATGAAAAGGAGCGACGCTGGAGTGCTTGAGGACTCCGGTTGAAGAGCTTCCAGGTGCGCGCAAAAATCTTGACCACCTCCCCTCAAGGGAAGGAAGTGGAGTGGAAGAGAAAGGGTTCAGAACCCTGGAAGAAAAGGGAGCCACAGCACGGCCAATGACTGGCGAGCGAGAAGCAGCAGAACGGAGGAGGTGTTGAGCGCCAGCAATTCCAACGACGGCAATCTCCCAGCGGACAAAAACAGCGGAATTGCTCGCCCATTAGCTAATCCGCGGTGCCTGAGGCCGCCGCCATCAGGCGCCCGGAGCTTCGTCACTCCAGCTCGACCTCGCCGTTCTCCGCCATCTCCCTCCGTCCAGCTATAGCTCCTGTGTCCTCCCTCCGTCGTCCATTTCTTCCCCCTCATCCTTCGTCTTCATTTCACGGAGCTTTGAACCTCCCCCCTCTCACGGCCTCCGCCCTTTCTCGCAGCTACCATCCCTCCACGCCGTCACCATGACAGGCTTCGATTTCTCCAACTACAACCGTAACGCGGCTCTCCACGCGAAGGGAGTTCCTCTCCCCAAGGCTACCAGCACCGGTACCACGATCGTTGGTTGTATATATGACAATGGCGTTGTGGTAGGCACCTCCGGGCCCCGATGAGTTCCTTCATGATCGATGACGATCAACAACTCACCTATCTGACATAACCACAGATTGCGGCAGATACCAGAGCTACCAGCGGTCCGATAGTAGCAGACAAGGTAAGTTCTATGCTCCCTTCCCCTCCCCCTCCCCCTCCCCCTCCCTTCTTCACTCAATCAATCTCCAGCTCAATCCCCTCACTAACCACGTGCCACGCCTAGAACTGCGAGAAACTCCACTACATCGCACCCAAGATCTGGTGTGCTGGAGCCGGTACGGCCGCCGACACCGAGTTCACGACAGCACTGATCAGCTCGAACATCGAACTGCACGCACTTTCGACGGGCCGGCCCCCACGAGTAATCACCTGCATGACGATGCTGAAGCAGCACCTTTTCCGATACCAGGGCCACATCGGGGCGTATCTGGTGGTTGCGGGAGTCGACCCGACCGGCATTGGCCTTTTCACTGTGCACGCGCACGGATCGACCGATAAGCTCCCCTACGTGACCATGGGATCGGGTTCATTGGCCGCGATGTCTGTGTTCGAGTCGATGTGGAAGCCGAATTTGGACCGCGATGGCGCGGTTGCGCTGTGCGCGGAGGCTATTAAGGCCGGTATCTTCAACGATCTGGGATCCGGTAGTAACGTGGACGTGTGCGTTATTCAGAAGGATCAGCCCACGCAGTTGCTGCGCAACTACATCAAGCCCAATGAGCGTGGTGAGAAGGAGCGCAATTACCGCTTCCCCAAGGGAACGACTGCGTATCTCAACCAGAAGATCATCAGCAAGGAGGATATGCGCAAGTATGTTTCGGTCGAGGAGGCGTCGGGTGATCCGAACCTGATGGAGGTGGACATGTAGAATGTGATTGTTACGATTGAGGAGTAACGGGCTGGTTGTTTTGTTCTGGCTGAATCGTGTCTTCTACTTTACATCCAAGCCACGCATGAATAAACACATCATGATTGTTGGAGATGTTAGAATGCTAATACCATGGGAAGTCTGATACGGACACTTGTAATTTGTGGGTCTCATGCAGGAGACAAAGCTTTGTAAGCATCCCAGAAGCATACGATGCTACAAACCTATTCGCTTATTCTATATACAGCTCTGGGTAGGAAAATCCCGAGTAATATTGTCTTAAACAGTTCAACGAGGATTTCAGGAAGATCTCACATTGAGCGAACAAACTCAATTGGAGGAATGTTCCTCACTGCGATACCCGGAAATCCTATGCTCCATTCGCGGCGGGTCCATGAGATCTGCAGCAACATCAGGCCCCTCGACCTCCTCCACTACATCAAAGATGTACGCATACTGCGTAGGGGCGACGCGGAGTCCCTGTCGTCGGAAGCGTTCAACACCGGCGTGGTACATCGCGCGTGCTAGAGCAGGTTTCACAGGCGCATTATGTTTCACAAGGAAGACGTAGAGCCAATGGACGAGGCTATACGAACGGCGCGGGGTCAGACGTTTCGAGCATGCAAGAGACACAGCGAGAAGGTGGATCATCTCTAGAGCTGCATGCGGGTCTGGACAGTCGCTGGTTCGAGGCTCGTGGTAGTAGCGCACCAGCGCTTTTTCCGAGGGGTCAGGAATGGGTACCCATGACTTGGAAAGGGCAATTTTGAGAGGAGTATGAGAGCGGAGGAGACGAATCAGGGTCCAGACGCTTCGTGAGTCTCCAGTTCTAGCGAGATCGAGGCCATGCTCCATGAAATCGGGAGATGTGATGTCAATTTTCCGAACCATTTTCTCAAATTTGGAGAAGAAATGAGGCGCCGCTGCGTTGTAAGCATCAAGATCTGCAAATATATCTGTGAAGGAAACATTCGACGACTCTAACTTTGTCAAGGTCTGACGGGCCGATCGGGTGATTGAGTTCCTAGCCTTCATATCAACAGCTAGCATAAGTAAACCATTGGCAGGCATGCTCAGGTCGTGAATTCCCTTCATCAGGCTGCTTAGCAAGTCGTGCTCAGCCGCATCCTGCCTTAATGATTCATAGAGGCTGAAGAGGCGTGCTATTGGTATATCGGTGGCCCTCGCATCCTTCCTCCACAGAGGACCATCAGGAAGGCTTCTGCTGAGAGTCCGTAAGGCCCATAGACGTAAGAGTATTTGGTGTTCTGGCAAGGTTGAGCCAGGGGTATCACGCTGCGACTGGATATCAATCCAGATTTTTGACGAAACGAGGCTTGTGATCTCTTGGGTCTGAGACAAGCAGCTGTGCCACCCCTCAAGCAGATTTGTCTTGTTGGAGGACAGTAAGAATTCCGTAATCGATATTATGGAAGCTGCTGCAATATCCGGCTTCAGGCTGTTCAATATTTCGCTTGCATATACTTCGTCCTGCAGTCTCCTGGGGAGTTCCAGCCAACGCGTGATGAACAGGGTGATCCACGAGCAGCAAACCGACTCCATGCTCTGAGCGGCCAGAAGTATGCTTTTCGCCAAAGGCAAGTCTTCGCACACATTTCTTTCCCACATAGCTCCGAGCCACGCGTCAACTAACCCCTCATCCAGGTCATTGTGCCCATAAATATCACACCGTCCGATCGCATCCCACATAGCTTGATACATCGTTGTCACACTATACAGTGAATGCCTTCCCTTTCCACTCTTTGCCGGTGCCGATTTTGGAAGTGTCTCTATAATGGCGCACAGTTCCTCGGGAGGAATCAACCCAAGCTCCAGACCTTGAACGACGTTGTCGAAGAGTGGGTGCCATTTTACATGGCATTTTCCACGAAACACGACATGCTCGACCGCCGAAAGATAATTCCTTGCTCCTCGAATATTCAAGTGCGGGTCATCTAGAAACGATATGAGCTCTTCAACACCTGATTCACCCCGCACTGAACACGACAGTAAATGATCGAATATAAGTCGGCTGTAACCCGGCTCCCGTAAAAGATCAATGTCAAATTGGCGAACCACCTTCTTGACAGACAGAACCGTGTAGCACTCCCTCAGACGCCTCTTCAAGTATTGGTTGCGCGATACCTCGCCAGCCCCGTCCGGAGCCTCCGGGCCACCAGGCGGCTTGCTGAACTCGTCCGGGTTGATATTCTCGTTGTATACCAGCGGGGGCGGGGGCGGTGTACTCAATTGATAGAAATTGGAGCCTGTAACATGTCAGCCGCGCCACTACACCAAAATGCATCTCAAGTCGACCTCGTACCCTTCGTTTCCCGTGGTGTCTTCCGGCCGCCAGTCCACTTCAGATGCTCCCGTCCATTCCGCCCAAACAAACAGGCAATATCGTCCAGCGGCCCCGTGCCAGCTATTCCAGCCAATGCAGTATTCCTCCGCTTTGCGAGTCGTCGCCTGGCCTCCAATGGTCCCGGGACTCGGCTCTCGTAACGTCGTTGGCCGTTTGCGAATCGCCGGAACGCAGAGGCTAGAAAGTCCTCGCTGATCCAAACATGGTCTATCAAACCAGACGAGGATGGCTGAATAGCATGCCTATAGGCATGTCTGCCGAAAGACATGAGGTGGCAGGCGCATGCGAGGGAATTAAGGATTCCAGCCTGTCATGTGCGGTCGATTAGCAAGGCGCGGAGCTCGAAAGATTGGAGATCGCAAAGCCGCGGGGATGAGTAAGCAGCCGGCCCCAAATGGATCCGCGCTCTGCTGTTAGGTAGTTCAGCGTCTTCACTTGGACCATACCTATGGTAATTGTTTAGCTTTTTTTGTCTTTCCTGTCTTACTGGCCTGTATGGTATACTGGATTATACTTTTCCAATCTTGCAGGACAAACTGTTCATATCTCTGGTTACTTTTTATACCTAAAATCCGACATAGCCCTGTACCCAGAAAGCACTGCTCTCTCCAAAGAGTCATGATGGGAAGCATGTATTTCCAAAATAAAGAAAAAGAAAGAAATCAGGGAAGGAAAGGAAAGCAAAAGAGAATCAGTCGGAGAAAGAGAAGGAGGCAAAGAAATCCCCGCATGCCTTCTATGCACGTACGTTTCTGTAGACGGTGGTATCTCATGCTATTGCTAGCCAAAACAAGCAATAGGGGAAGAATAGAAAGAGGACAACTTGTAGTGGTGAAAAGATATAATGGGCCAAAAGGCAGGTATAGACGCTAAGAAACAAATCCAAAATTGTTTTGAGGCCGTTATCAATAGAGCACCCGTCAAGGGTCTCACTGCGCACTGCGTGGTTTCCTTCCAGTTACCACGTAGTAGTCCATGTAGGCGTGCACGTCTCGGTTCTGGATGGCTTTCCGTACATCGACAAGGAAAACTTCAATTTCAGGCTTCGACCAGCCTAGGATCGTGAGTGGCTTGTAGGACCATCCAGCTATGGCTTCCAGCAGGTTTGCCTCGTGCCACGAACCGATGGTTCTCAGATGCGAATCAGTAGACCACGGGTTCACAGGGACTTTACAGATACGTTCCTGAACATCCTCAAACCCGACTTCTCTCATCCAGCGTACAAACCGGTGAGCCACTCGAAATTGCCGTGGCGGGTCTGAAGCATGGCCTGAACGGACGTGCAAATCCATCAGATCTTGAAGGGCATAATCGCTGAACTTATCGGGATCTTCTGGAGGCATCGTTTCGTCATCACATTTTGGCTTCGGGTCGAACTCATCACACTGGACGTAACCACCCGGCTTGAGATGCTTGAAGGCTTTTCGCAATAAGTCTTTGTATGACGGCAGGGACCCCGAAAGGTGTCCGGCATGGATGACATCGAAGTAGTTTGGGCCCCATAGCCAGTCGTCTTCGGTGGCATCATCGACGAGGAAATGGACATTCTCGGGGACTTCGTTAGGTTGGACAGGCGACAGGTCAGTTCCAATGATCTCGGCTCTTGGAAATTCGGATGCTGTGCAAAGATACTGTAAGAAACTAGTTGTCTAAAGGGGTGAGCGCGGAAGGGTGGGAGGTTTCTTACCCAATTCTATGGGCCATATACCAGAGCCAGTGCCGATATCTAGGATCCTCTTTGGGTTTTGGGCTGGGGCAAATAGCATTCGCCCGTTGTTAACAAGCTTGAGCATATGGTGTTGCATGTCCATACGGTCTAGTTCTTGCTCGTCGTTCGGGTACAAGTATGCTGGGGAAGTGTCTCAGTCAGACTAGCTGGCTCCGGGAGGGTCGAAGTGGCCTAGACATACCCCCCTCATGATATTTGTGGTATCGTCTTCCATGTTCCATGGGGTAGTCCGTTACACTGGCAGTCAATGACTGTGTGTCGCTGTTGTGAACATTTAGCCTCAGCATAGCAACAGGAGCGAAATTGAGTATGCAAACGCTTCCTGCGCCTCTGCCTCTTTTCGGGAGCATCGAGATGGACAGTACTTACTCTTCACGACTAGATCCCTGTGACATGATGTGTTAGTAAATTTTAGAGGGTTGCCGATCGAAAGAGAGATGTAGATGTTAACCAAGAGCAGACGCAAGAGTGTCAAGATCATCACCCCCAGAGATATTGCACAAATGAGGACTCCAAGGGGGAAAGGCTCACAGCTGACCTGCCAGCAGGCATAATGGGGACTGGCTGACTTGGAAACTGGGGCTTTGAGAGCCAGCGTTCGGGTGTGGGGGGGGTAGTAGTAGTAGTACGTAGGTAGTATCCAAGCCCAGGGCTCGGTAAGGCGAATTAGTCAGTGGGTGCTCGAAGAGGGAAAAAAGATGTCTCATAGAAAAAGATCTAGGGGAGACAATCACGGCCCGGGCCCGACGGCCTAATATAAATAAAATAAGGGTTTGGGGTTTACTAGTGAGGGGGAGGAGGGAGGCGCGTAGTAGGAGTAGTGAAGAAGGGCTACCAGTCTTCCGTTACTGTACAGGTGGTAGAGGCATGGTAGATTTGAAAAAAAAAATCAAAGATGTTACGCGAAGTTGGAACCGCCCATAGATTTTAAAGTGTCCGCTGTCACCAGCACTACGGAGTCTATAATTGTAGCTGGACAGGGGGGTGACATTATTGTGGGTAGGTAGCATCAGAGGTGGGTGAGGAGGAGCACCGTCGGCTGTCTTTTCCCAAGTTCTTCCCTGAACCCGACAGGTTGGATTAAGTTTGACTTTAGCAGGATGGAGAAATACTTAATCCTACTAAAAGCTAAATAGAAGTAAGAAAATTGGAAAGACACCAGAAATCTTGGCCGTGACTGGGCTAGACAAGCACCATCACATAATTAGGGGGCATTGGCAGCATTGCACCATTGGACAGGAAAGGTACGTCGTACGTCGCGTTGACAGCATCTCGGGCAGTAAGTACCAGTGACTCGTCACAGTAGGTAGTACCTTGTACCTACTACCTACTACCTACTAGTACTAGGCGCCTACCTAGGCCCAGAGGTACTTCCTACAGGGTAGATACTGAGTACTAGGAGCCGGGTGGTACCCACGGGCGTGAATAAAAAAAAAAATACTCCAACTGCACCCAACCGTGAACCGAGTGGGCGGTTCTGTTCGGGTGGCGGGAAAACAGCCCATCCAATACCTGATCCCAATCTACTGACTTGGCCTGTCTGTCCTGTGTCCGGTGGTCCGCATATCTGAGCTCCCGCACGCTGCATGTATGTACTAGGTGCTTAATTTCCCGTTTGACTCTGCATTGTTGCCCTCCGGGACGAAGTACGGAGACCGAGAACGACGTAGGTGTCCAATGTCTCCAGGCTGTCATTCTTGCTTTCTGCCGAGCAATACCAACCCCAACTAACTTCACTTAGCCTTCTGGAACTCAGTCTCCAAAGCTAAAATAATGACCCTTCGGAAAGTTTTCTCTTTTCTGCAGTTTCCGCTCGGAAAGTACGGGTACTACCGTAGGCAATCAACTTACGATCCTTTTGAATTCGCTGCAGGGGTTCCATAATCACCTGTAGCAAATGGGCATCTTCTGCCTTCCTTCGGTTCGGAGCTGATCGTGGTTCCAAAGTTGCATTTTCGGTAGAAGAGGGGAACACACTAGCATTCAATTATTGCAGCCAGAAAAGAGAGATTGACAACGCATACATCGGTAGGCCATTAGGATCTGCCTTTTTCCTCCGGCTGCTCGTCTTTTCTTTTCCTGCGGGCAATGGCGCCAGGTAACTGGGTACTAGTACTAAGCACTCCGGAGACGTCTACCCGACACTTTGCTAAGAAAGAATTAAATAGAAATAATAATAGTAAGAATAATAATAAATAAATAAATAAGAAGGGAAAAAAAGCACGGGCGTCCCAAGTTGTCGGGAGCATCCAACAACGGGGTGTGAAACACTATTACTAAATTGATAGTTCCGTGCATATTGGAACTGGGCTAGATGCACTCGCTAATCAGGGGGTTGAGATGGTCAAGATGGTAAATTCACGCCGGTCAGGTCGGTTAATAACTCAATGTCCTTCAGCATCCCCAGTGTGGCGGGCCCAGTGGTCCGAACACTCGTTCGCGAAAGCCTTCGTATAAACCAGGGCAACTCAGACGGGTGTGTAGCATTTGTCCAAGGGTAAATTGCTCGTAGGTTAGCATAAGGAAATCTACTGAGGGACACTGCAAGTACACGGTACCTCCGGATCGAGTAATGGTACAATCCAACTTGAACCGGAGGGAAGGGGATGGATGATGATCTTCAACAGAACCCGGGACCCAATGGTTGTTGGTGCCGCACCGCTGGAAAGTTCCATCCACGGATCGCTCCCCCCCCCCATTATCCGACTGGGCTGAATTCAGATGGTGTCGCGGCGCATGCATTTGCATGATCCTAGTAAGATAAGCCTGCGTATTTTATCTTTGACCCAAGAAAAGTTAAATAAATTAAGTGACAGCCAACTGAAAGGCGCTCATCTTCAGCAAAGGTGAGGGGGATTTTTCCCTAGCATTTGCGCCCCGTCGCAGCAACTCCTTTGAAGGGGGGTTTAAGGTACGGCTTAGTATGATAAATGATAATAAACGGTATTAATCCTTCCATCTCTAGATATGGAGATCCACGGGGCGAGAGGGCCAACAAAATTAAAAAAGAAAACAATGATGGACGGAGTTACCGCAGTATCCAGTCTGTCGGGATCCTTGCCCCACCCACTCGTCGGCGGAATTCCACTTCGTCCCACTTGACCTCGACAGCGTCTGGCCCCCTGATTTTATTTCAAATTCATAGGTCCACAGTCCACTCTCCACCTTCGGTGATGCCGGGAAGCTCCCGTCTCTCAAGGTGGAAGTTTGTTGTTGAATTACAATGTCCTTCGGATTCTTGACACGAGTGTGACTGGCGCAGATACTGCCTGCAACCGCCGGAAGGATACAGATCGCAACTAGTCTTATGAACTCACCAGACAAGATGTTGGACGGTTGGTCGCAGAGGAACCAGATGAACTAGATCTGCAATCACCACTATCCTTCATAATATTATCAACTGGTCACGGCTTTCATGCCCAAAGGAGGGAGATAATCCCCCCCCCCCCCCCCCAGCATCGTACGACAGTCGCAGATGTCTCATTATTTAAAATTTCTTGGTTGCCTCAGTGCTGGATCACCGCCCCGCAGGCAGCTCGCTGGTCGAGGGATTCCGCTTAGGTTGGAGAAGAGAACAAGAACCGAAATAGAAAAATACGAACTAAGCTCTTGGAAAGGATGCGATTTGGGGCTTGACTGTTCCCGGCCACTACCATGTAGGAAGGGTTTTCGCAATCGCCAAGTCGTCAATTCAAGTCACCTGCATGCTGTTGTACTCGTGATCGCTCATATCGCTAGGTGTAGATGAACTTCTTGACTGTCATTGGGATCTCTGGCATTCCCTCTCGCATCTTACCCGTACCTAGGACAAGATAGGTGCACAGTGTGTGTAGTAGCGGCATCTGATATTCGTAGGCGTCCCCACTTCCGAGACTGACACCGGGTTGGTACTGGAGCAAGCGAGATCCGTTTTCGCTTCTGGCTTCGGATTCTTGAACCATCCGTTTAGCTCCCACATAGTCCCCCTCACTACTCGAGTCTTGTAGAGCTACTTATCTACCTAAGTACTCTGGCTAGGTCGTAGGTGACTGGTACAAATACGGTACCAAAAGTAGCACTCCATCAAAAGCAGAGGACAGGTGATGATCGATATCTCTGCCCAGAAAACAGTCAAGTAATTTTGTTTAATGTTATAGGTAAAGCAGTCGCGCCTGTTCACTCTGTAGACCATATGTGCCGGCTGCCTGGGGCTTTGCGTCCATCTGTCCGTGAAGCATTCAGGCTGTTCTTACAATACCGCAGTGGTCAGGGTATTACTGACCCCCTCACCCAGATTGCGTGAAATCTTCAAATTAGTTAGTCCGGCATATTGACATCAGTTGTCAATATCCGAAGTATCATACTCACGTATACACCTTGGGCAGAGGCCAGACTGCAGGCAACATCCTGGTAGCTGATGGCCGATCCGGATCTCCATGAATGGCAGCACGCTCGTCCGGTCTGTCGTAACCCCAATGGCCCTCTCTCTTCAGATAAGGGAGGTGTTCCGCTGGGATAGCGAGAGTACTAGTGGTGTCAGTTCCAGTAGTATCTAGTGTAGTTCTGTTCTTCAGCCCACTCATACTCAGTGAGTAGGCGCTCCTGGGTCCTCCGGTGCGGCATGCATCATTTTCCGATTGGCAAGAATGGCAGGAGACAGTTGTCCAGTCATTAATCCTTAGCACCGCTGGCATCCCCCACCAGCAGAGAATTATCGATTAGCAGGGATCACTGTCTAGTTCCAGCTTTCCGGAATAATACTATTCAAGGATGTAAAGACGCTTGTCAAGCCATCGCAGGGGTCCCATTGGAATGGGGGTTCTATCCGGGCGAAGTGGAGGGTTATCGGGAAGACCGATGGGAGGCCGGAAAGAGAGGCTACTTTGTAGTAGGTGGGAAAAGAGGGGGCCAAAAGGGAAGGAAGGCCCAGAGCCTGGGCGACTAGTCCTAGTACTGTAGACTTGCACCAGCTCTGGCGAATGCTCGGGCTTTGAGCCCTCCCAGCGAGCCGGAAGCAGGCCGTCTGGCCCAATTCACTCGGGGCTAAAGAGCCTACTACTGCACTCGCTAACACTCAGAGAGCATAGTGACGACCGGGCTACTGCATGTTGAGAATCTCCGTCAATCACCTGAATAGCCCATCAGACCGATCACTCCAACGGCTTTTCGATCCTCCACTCGAACCAAGTTCTCTCTGGATCTATTCCATCAAGGTGTTTGAAGCCTTGGCCGAGCCCCGAGGTTGTCCGGGACCTCTGAAATGTCTCTCTCGTCGTTGTCGCGATCCTGATTTGGCCCTTGCATTCGACCTTAACGGCCTTGACGACCGAGCCGGTGCCAAAGACAAAATTCAGGAAGGAGCTTGGGTGATCTTCCCAGTTCCCCCATTCTTCCGTACTTAGTGCTGAGTGAGTCTCGGCTTACCTGCAATCTCAATCGCCATCTTCCCGGTCCCATGACCGATAGCGCTCCAATCTTTACCCAGAAAACTCCGACGCATCCCAACTTCCAGACCGTGAAAATGCCGCCGTCACAGCGGGCCTCGCAGCATGACCTTGATGGCCTCATTCCACACATGATGCAAGCTGTCACGTATCAGATCCTACATGATACATTGCTGCTCTCGTAGTAGCGGTGTATGGGCGGAGGTGGAGACCAAAAAAAAAGGTGGTCATCGTACTTCCGAATTTTTTTTTAAAGCGTCGCTACCTATAACCCGGGCTGCCCTTGTGGGCGTTAACCCAGAACCAAGCCTAGCAACGGCAGCTGCTAATATCGCGGTGAGCCTCGTGATGAGCTCGAAAGTAATGCGAGACAAGAGGACTCAAAACGGGTCGACGGCGCGCATGCCCCGTAACTCGGGTGGGTGTGGTTGTCGCATTCTCGGCCCTGATAGGGGCAGACGCTCCTGCGCCAGGGAAGAACGAGGAAGAGAACGACATGCCAAGACCTACGAGCTGCCCAGATCTTCATCGTCATGATGCAGTTGAGACCCCCGCGACGGGCCTACCCAGGACGGACTTCCGCATGCGGCATCTTTTCCTTCCTCAGCTGTATACCGACTTCATTTTTTTTATCTCAGTCTACCTCCAGCGGGCAGTAAATAGTACCGGCCTGTCTCGTGGTCAAGCATATTGTTTGCTTTGACTTAACAGCAGAGCAGTCTAGTCAGTTGTGAACCATATCTTTGAGGAATTGAGATTGGCGCGCTAGGATTAGTATTACTTGCATACCTGACGATGGGTGGGTGTGAGCATGCCACGACGCTCCCAAGGTAATGGATCTGGGACACCTGGGGCGACCACGCAGACAAAAAAAGCATTGACTTCTGCTTCAGGCTCGTGGTCCCAAAACTAGGCCAGTTTTTACTCCCTGGCACCCTGTCTACCTACCTACAGGGCCTGGGGCGAGGATCTTTTTTCTATACCGAAGTGCACCGCAGATACTCCCTGCCATTGTTTTCGCATAACCGACTAACAGATATACATGGGATATACCTATCTCAACAGCACCATCGACTCCCTGCTGTCAATAGATCGCATCCCCTGCACGCATAGGCAGATCATCACTGTGGGCTGCAGTCCCCTATACTCCGTATCACTGGCGCATCGAACAGAAAACTGAAGCATGAACATTTCTATGTAAATACTCACCCACTACTGTGGGGCAGATGGTTTCAGTTAACTGCATGTGTCTATGCCTAAAATAAAAAGCAAAGATGTTACATTGCAGATAGCTTGCATGGCTAATCCTGGCCAGTAGAGGCCAGGATGTTAGAGCCATTCTGGCGGGATCTCTTGGTCCAAATATTAAGGCCTGTATGAAATGCTTATTGTCGTGCTGGCCATCTGAATCTAGCCAGCTCAGCTTCCGCCATGCTATGACTAGGTATCGGACATAGATACTACCCAAGATAAACACTTTGGTCTCCTACGCCCAGGATCCGAGATTGATTGCCTTGGGCATGCTCTGATGCAGTAGACGGTAGGCTCTTGGATGACAGACAGCCTGGAAATTCCCGGGGCAGTGGTCGTATCGTTGTCACGGAAGCCAGGTGTGGGCTTGTGGATTCAGATTGAACCCGGGGGGGATTGGTCGGGCGTCCGGGATGTCCATCCCAGCCATTAATGTCTGGACATATAGAATACTATGGAACACCCACTCTGTCGATCCCTTCTAGGTCGGGCATATGAAGGCAGAATGAGAATCTGGATAGTAGAAACCGTCCTCTTCACTGGCTTTCCTGTCGTGTCGTTTGTTCTTCCTGCTTCGTACTTTTGCCCCGTGACAACGGCCATACCAGCTTCAACCTCACCTTGCTTTTCTTTTGGCTCCCGTGGACTCGCCACCCCCACCCTTTCTTTTCCAACATCCATGTCCTCCTACCTTCATACAATGCCTGCGTTGTGGGCGGATTTGTGGGAGAAGCGGCCGCACTAAGAAGAGGAGAGACCCCCGAACAGGCAAGAGAGGACATCTGACAGCAACCCTTCGCAATTCCCAGGCATGAAAGGATCAATTAGAGCCTAGGAACTTCCCCACTCTCGAAGTCCGTGTGTTGATGCAGTCTCCAGGCCAAGGCCAGTCTAATAATGTGCCTTATCCCTGGCCGTCTGATGCCATGGCCTTGGGGCTGCAATCAAGCTTCTCGTCAGTCAATAGTGGCCGGTGTGTCTGTCTTTCCATCCAGCACCCACTGGAATGGGCCGACCAGGACACACGAATGACGACTTCCACATGCTTCCCATTTTGCCAGACACCTAGTCTCCCCGTATCCACCAGGGTGCAGGAGGTTCCAACTAGTTGCATTTGCTCTTTTGCCAATTATCATCATAATCTCCTCGTCAGATTCGGAGAACCTCGGACCCGACAATCCAACGCGATCAAGACTTACTGCCCCAATGTGAAGGGATCCAGACTCAGAGTACCCCGCCATCATCGCGATGATAGGACATCCAACTCTAGACGGTAGGTCCTAAAATAGCCTTACTCGGGTAATACGTGTTCTGCATAGATACCTACGCCCGAACTCCATCGCTTTCACCGGGATGCGACTGTGAAACGCCCTTTTCAATTCAATCTGCCGTAGTACAGTGGGTTCAACAATACTGGGCACCCTATGATGCGCTGTTAACAGATCAACTAGCATCATCTCTCCTTCACTTTCCTCTTCGGTCGATTGTACTGAAGGCTTGCTGGTTCATGGTCGGGCGAGTTCCCGCTCCATAGCAGAGCGCCTAAGATACAAGGTACACGGTGTCCAGTTGTCCAGTCCATCAATACCTTCATACCCCATGTGTCCTCCGGCAGGAAGTTTGATGAAGGATATGCTTCGGCAATAAGGAAATTGTCGATACAGTGAGGAGATGAGCTTTTTTGATGGCATTTGTCATTCACTTGACATCCTGATTACTGACTTTTACCAATACTTAGATTTTCTGACTACACAAGACTCACATCGTCCCGCGAGCGACCAGGTGGTCTGTCCATGGCCATATCAAGTCGCAAGAGCCCTTTGCACTGAGGCTACATTAGCCTCCATCGGCTGCACCTTATCCGTCCTATACCAGTGTGAGATAATTAACTAGAAACTAGCAGGACTCTAAACACACTCACCTAGTTGTGATGCGAATGTCCGTTTGAATCCTAGTTATACCTTCCTGATGGATCAAAGTATGGGCAAATCCAATGATTTGGGATACCTGGTCCCACGATCCCTCTTTAACCATAGCCATTAGCGCTCGGTACATGTCTAAGAGTTAGGTTGTATACGCCTGACAAATCCCTATCGAAGTCGTGAATCTTGTATCGACCATCACGACGGAGACCGTTCAGGCATTGAGAACACCCGAATGTGGCAGAAGACATACCAACAGTGGTTCCAGTGGCATGCATCTGATACTTGAGGCCCGATTTCTGCATCAGACGTTGGATATCCGCGACTTGCTTCGAGAAGGATGCATTTTGAGAGCCGATCTGGGTCATGATTATTAGAAATTGGTATCCATCTAGGCCGTGCGCGGCTTTAATCGAGATAGGAAATGCCTCAATAGAGCAAAAGTAGGGAGGTGGTCTCATACTGGGATGAGAGAGAAATCTGCAGTGCAGTTCTCGGGGGTGTTCAAGGGCAGGTTAGTGGAAGCCATTTCGATGATATTCTGCGACCTATGTGCAACGGATCAGATGCTGTTTGGGTCAAGTATATTGACGAGAACCTAGGAACAGCACGCCCTTTATTTACGATCTCAAGCGTTGCCAATCATGATGACGTCCATTTAGATTAAGATACAACACCTATCTAGACTGAAACACATGCTATGAGCTCACTATGAAAAAGTGGTACCACCTAGATTAGAGTTTTGGTGGCTTCTCCTTATCAACCCCGGTAGTAAGTTTCATCGACGGTTCTCCCGCGTCGTTGCTGGGGCTCACTCCCTCGCACATAGGTATCCTCAAACAACACATCCAGATTCACCGGCGGCGCCGGCATCTTCTCCGCCTCCTGCGCTTCCCGATCAACCTTGCGTCGGATCTCTTTATCCATTCCCTTCGCCTCCTCCTCGGTGAACACGCCCCAATCAATCAACTTCTCCCGGTAGTTTGTGATAGGGTCATGGGCCCGCTCCGCCTGCACCTCATCCTTGGTCCGGTACGATGTCCCCGGATCAGATACCGAGTGGCCCGCATACCGATATGTCTGGAACTCGTACAGCAATGGTCCGTTCCCAGCCAAGGCGTACTCCTTTCCATATTTGATTGCCGATATCACGGCGAGAACGTCCATTCCGTTGATGCGTAGTCCTGGGATGTAGTTGCCTCGTTTGTAGTATTCTGTCATTGCGGAGGCGCGCTCTACGGAGGTGCCCATGCCGTATTTGTTGTCTGATAGAGAGGGGCATTAGATGATTAGTGTTATAAGCTTGGAGGAGGTGGGCAAGATGGATGAAATCTAGGGAGTATGTAGGAGTGGCGGGGAGAAACTCACTCTCACAAGCAAAAATGACCGGCAACTCCCACAGCTTCGCCATATTATAGGCCTCATGAACCTGTCCCTGGTTGGCAGCCCCATCCCCATAAACATTCACCGTGACCCTTCTAGTATCATCATACTGTTGCGCGAACGCTATCCCCGTCCCCAGCGGCACATTGGCGCCCACAATCCCATTGCCTCCAAAGAAGTTCTTACAGTACATATGCACAGAACCCCCCTTACCATGGCAAATTCCATCCCGACGACCAAGCAACTCACCCAGTATGGATTTGACACTCCCACCCCGCATCAACGTGAACCCATGTGCACGGTATGCTGTAATCACCTTGTCATCGCGACTGATCCCGTGTTCGATCCCCACCGCCACAGCCTCCTGGCCTGTAGACAGGTGGCAAAAGCCACGAACCTTTTGTTCTTTGTATAACTTGTCGGCCGCTAGTTCCATTCGCCTGGGAAAGTTAATTGCGGGGTCTAGGCTTTTTGGATTTAGGGGCGGAGAAGGGGGGGTACCTTATCAGGGACATGTCATGGTAGAGTTGCTTTAGTTGGCCTTTGGTTGTTTCCACGCTGTAAGGTGGGGGGTCGAGATTGTAAGTTTCGAAACTGTCTTCGGGGATGGGGACGTTGAAGGGCTTGGTATCTTCCTGGATTGGGGTGGGTTAGCTGCTCTGTGTGGGTGGGAATGGTTTTTGGGCTGGGCTGGATTGCCTTGTACGCACTGAAGGGATGTCCGAGATGTTGGAGACATGGGCCATGCATCGCCGGTATGGCAGGCATGGACGTGTCCATGGGAGAGGGAAACGTCCCTTGGGTTTTAAGGATCTTGTGAGCATGGTTCCCTGTGAAACGCAATGATGCTGGGTAGGGCGCTCTTGGATGGGCTTTTGAACGGACGAGTCGGGGTAGAACTGGACGGGTCTTTTTTGACAGAGAGGATATGGTGAGGACTTTCAGTCACCGCTGGCATTGAGTATTGAAGATTTCATCCTCTTGTTGTATGGGATCCTGGTGATCCCCGGAAACGTATAGTGACGCAATAGTGAACTCAAACTGCCTGCATGAGTAAGTCAATCAAGCACCAATGACGGGTCTGCCAATAACAGCTCAGCATGGTGCACCGGAGAGTTAAGCTGCGTTCAAGGTTGTTGTTTCTGCCTTTCAAATAAGTACATACCTAGTGAGTTCCCCTGTTGCTCTGGCTCTTTGCTTAGCGGCGAATCCGTTGCCAGCTAAAGTTTGCCTAGCAGGGCTGGAAAATCTGCGCCCTAGGGCTGCATACTAGATCGGTGGGCCATTTTCGCTCGTTAATGGCTTTGCCATGCATGCAATAACTCCAAGGCTTGGTTAAATGACGACAACAGAGAAAGATTCGAGTCTCCCAGACATTATGTAGGAAGCATAGAGGAGGAAAAGAGGGGCGTCGTATGGATAGTATGGACCGGCGGGATGGCTGCCTTGATGCCTGGGGTGCACAGACCGAATGACGGAGTGGAACGCGTGACGCGAGTTGGCTGACCCAGGAATCAATTTACTCGGTTTGGGTTAATCTAATCAGCCATGATCAGGAACCCGACAACCACTGTTGCCACGCATATGGCTCACCACGAACTTCCATACGATACGCCCGATTCCGAGTTGCGATGAGACAAGGGGAGAGCCCGGGTACAACCGCCAGTAATACTAGTCAGGGACAATTCCGAACTCCCGGCAAGCCTCCTAGAATTCGCCCTACGACAGGTTCCAGCGCGTCCAAAGGGGCGTCGGCCAGAACAGAACCTCCCGCCTCCGAATCAACGTCGAGATCCTGGAAGAGAAGCTCTTTCCGCGGCCTGCGGGACCAAACAACTCTCACGCAAATTGATTTCATCACGCCGATCTCCCAGGACCCGGGATCGAATGATGATGATCTCGACTATATTGACGATCGATCCCGTCGTCATCCGCAGAAAAGCCACGAGGTAATTGAGATTGATGATGACTCCGACCATGATGCCGATTATCAGCCTTCATCGCGTCCGCAGCCGCGTCGGATCCGTGGCGTCAAGTTCGAGCAAGGTACAAAGGATGCCGCCTCCAAGCAAAAGCGAAGAAGCTCTCAGGGCGGAGGCGAGAAGAAACAGAAGCGCAGAAAGAGCGGCGAAGGCAGCAATAGCGGTAAGGATAAAGGCAAGGCAAAGGGCCATAAGACCCTTACCCAAATGGACTATGTGCGACGGTATCTGAAAATCGAACCGGATGACGATGTGAAGCTGGACTACACCTACATAACTCCGAAAAAGAGTGATGATCAAAATATCCGGCCAATGCCTACCAAGGATATTGAGGACCGGATATTGCAAAGTGACCCTCAACAAGCTTGGGGCGAGCGTAAGATGCGGAAAATGAGGGATGATCCGGGCGCGGCGGTAACAACGGAGGCTGCAAAAGATCAAGAACGAATAGCAGGGAATCCAGTCACACCGCAAAAACGACTCAAGTTCGAGATACCCTCGTCCCAATCTCCCGAAAGCCCCGGAATCGCAATTATCACGTCTTCGCAGTTCCATAGCGCAACTCGCTCTCCACGGGAGCACGTATCTGCGAAATTCGCCAGTCGTTGCATCAAGGAAGAATCCCCGACCTTGAATCACATCAAAGAAGAACGTGTCCCCATCTCAGAGCCAATGTTGCTATTCCCAGACGATTCATTGACGCAGTCCGTTGTGCCAAACTCGCCACTATCCCATCGACACACAGCCAACAAAGCATCCACCAACGCATCAGCCGGTCAGGTAGAGTCTCCCAACAAGCCAGCTCCATTGGAAGACAATACCGAGACCTTAGACAATAAAGACGGTCGTCCAACTACACAAAGAACGATAGTCTACGAGACAGATGCGGAGACAGACTATGGCGACCTCGAAGAGGAATTACCGGACGCTTCAGTTTCTCAAACTCCAGAACCGGTCGACCATGACCCTACGACTGGTGAGCTTGCCTTTGGCTCCTCGAAAGAAGTCTCACAAGATCAAGATCTTCCACCTATGGACCCGTCAGAGCTAGATGTTGAAACGGAGCCACCGCTTCCGGAACCAAACCCAGCCTCAGAATCATCTATGTATTACCAGAGAATGCCAGCCACCCAGTTTCCCCTTGGAACAATACCGACTTTGAGCTCCCAGAAACTGGCCGAGCTCTTCCCCGAGGATTCGAACGACCAACTCTTGAAGACCATGTCGCCGCTACCATCATCACCCAGAACGGAAAGCCATCCAATGCAAAAACCTGAGTTACCAACCATAGGCCAGATTCAAGCACAAAATGCCGAGAAGGCTTCGACGGAGATAATTCCGGAGTCTTCTCCTGTTACGCGTCAAGGAAACAGTACCAAAGCCAAGGGGTTGATCCCCCCTGAACCCCTTGCTCGAAGGGACGTGGTACAAGTGGAGTCTTCGCAGCCAGCTGACCGACTCCACAAACAGAATAAGGAGAATAGTTCCGGCCCTCGTGGGATACTGTCAGGCAGCCAGATCCTCACGTCGAGTGTGATGGAGAGCGTGCCCCTCCCGGAGTTCTTGATGGACAGTCAAGATAGCGTGGGAGAACCCTACAGCTTACCAGACTCGTAGAGAGTATGGGACAGATTTGCTCTGGCACCGCCATATTGATCACGAAATTCACGAGCAACGGCAACCCATACACGATAATATCAATTAGATATATATATTCTTGACCATCTTATTCGAATGCGTAGACCGTCACCACGTGGAGGGGGCCGGTCGGGCCGTCGTAGCCCCGGGAACGAAACCGCCCAGTTGACACCACCGCCGCTCCGTCATCCACGACCCCCCAACTCCGACCGATAAACGTCGCTGATTTCCAACCCTCCAGACATGGATGTAGCCTACGACCACATCCAGGAGGAGATCTTCTCCTCCAACGACCCCTCAAAGAAGGAAGCTGCCCAGAATGAACCAACCACCC
Source organism: Aspergillus carbonarius ITEM 5010 (assembly GCA_001990825.1). NCBI lineage: Eukaryota > Fungi > Ascomycota > Eurotiomycetes > Eurotiales > Aspergillaceae > Aspergillus > Aspergillus carbonarius. The sequence goes on from KV907495.1 coordinate 1,417,020, forward strand.
AAGACCGTCCGAACGTCGACCTCAACGCCGAACTGCAGGAAACCTTTCGCGCCTTCTCCGCCAGCCCCTGGGGTGCCCGCATAGGCGGACTATGGGACAATGTCCGCAAACAAGGCGAAAGCTACTATGAAGGTGCCCGACAGGAATACGCCGCTGCCAGCGAAGAAGCCGTTAAGGGGTTCTCAGACCTGAGAAGTAGCATCGTCGGGCGCACGCGGGGTCTTTCCCTGAGCACGGCGTTCAACCCAGGACCCTCGTCCTCCGCCACCACTACAAACACCGACAAGAGCAAGGAAGAAGCGGAAACATCTACTCCGAAGGCTGCTCAGGGAGGGGATGAGGAGGCGGCTGGTTCGAGTGAGGGGTTCCTCTCGCGGTTCAAGGCCGAGGCGGCCCGACGACTCAAGGAGATCGAGAAGGCGGAAGAAGCGGCCGACGAGGCGATCTTGCGGTTTGGAATGAATATTGGTCAGAAGCTGCGTGATGCGGTCAGCATTGTGCCGCCCAGCAACGAGTCGTCGGATAAGCTGCTCTTCGAGAGTAAGGATGCCGAGGGCAAGAGGGTTATTCATGCTACGCGGTTCGAGGCCCAGCTTCATGTCATTCACTCCAATTTGGAGAGCTTCTCGAAAGATCCTGTCAGTGATGAATGGGCTGCTTTTAAGCAGACGTTCAATGTTGATGATAAGACTGGTTCTATTGCCGCTGATCTGGAGAAGTACCCTGAGCTGCGCTCGGCTATGGAGAAGCTGGTCCCTGAACAGGTCGAATATGCGACCTTTTGGTCCCGGTACTACTTCCTGCGTTTGGTGATTGAGACCGAGGAGCAAAAGCGCAAGGAGCTTCTGAAGGGTATGTCTTTTCCCTACTTTCCTTCCTCCTTACGTGAGATGCACTGTTGTGGTATTCCATGTTTGGGGTTCTACTTCGTTGTCGAACTAACGTACAACTATAGATGTCAATGTGGACGAGGAAGAAGTCAAATGGGATGATGATTCCGACGACGAAACTGACTCCCCCTCCACGCCTCAAGTCAAGTCCAGCGCCAACAAGACCAAGACTCCCGCCGCCGCCGCCGCCCCCACCGATAAGGATACCCTGAAGCCCACGGAGCCCCGCCGGTCTAACGATCAGCAATCCCAACCCGACAGTGAATCCAGCTACGATCTTGTCAGCGGTGCCACCAGTCGCACTCCTGCCAGTCCCAAAGAGAAGCCCAAAGATGATGAAAGCGATGACGACTGGGAGTAAATAACTAGTCTACAAGTCCGGATGAAACGATCTCCCAGTACACTCCTAGAAGTTCTACATACCTGTTGGGGTCCTTGACCTTGACCACTGGCTGGTCCGAGAGATATCCCCCCACCTCATCCTTACCTGAGTGATTGAGGTGCAAGGAGTTACGGTGTCTTTTGCTGTTCGAATCTCCTCAGGCGTTAGGAATGTCAATAATTGTTGCTGCTTTCGTCGTCTCTCCTTTTGTTTTCCTTTGCGATAGTCCCCTGGTATTAGCAGTTGCATTCTTGTCCTTTGTTTGTGTCGAATACACCTGGGATTGTTTATGGTACTTTTAGGTTTTTAGGGTAGATTGCAGAACGTGTGGTCTATTTATTGATATGAAGGTCTATGCACACAATGTAGTGTCATTCCCCATGTACAAACTTGATCGCGCCGGTATCGTGGTCGTAACGTTCGTCATATGCTTGATGGACATTGGTATCTAAGCTTCGACATGATCTCCGGGAAGACCTTCGGGATCAGAACCGGCTCTGTCAACAGGTCCTGGGGTGGACTTTCGAGAAAGTGGAGAACCTCCCCTTGATCTTTCGTTGGCAAGTGATGAAGGTCCACGTCCAACACCACGCTTCAGGTCTGATTGTACGGAGGTGGCGCGCCCGTACCGCAATGGTGTTGTCTCTGGAGTGTTCTCTCTGGAACGGAGTTGATATCCTCGGGCTCTGTCGCTGGGCGAATACGGGTACTCGCTCGTCTCACGTGAGAATCTGAGAGGAGTTCCTTCTGGTGCCCATGCATATTGATAGTCTTCGCCTCGTCGCTTGACTGGGCTCTCGTCGTAGGGGTCCCACCCGACCCTGCGTCTCGCGTCGGCGCGTAGTCGTTGACGGTGTTGTTCATCGCCACCAGCACCGGTGGTTGATGACTCTTCTAAGAAGAAGTTCAGGAGCTCATCGCTGATTGATAAATGGGATTGTTGCTGGAATTGCTGTAGGGACGTGAGACGGAGTAGTGTTTCCAAGAGTGAAAGAGAGGTACGGATGTTGTTGAAATGAGGGTTGGCAACAGTCGCTGTAGATATGCCTTGTGAGGAAGAGAAGTGAGAAGTGCCTCGGTGTCGTCTAGATGGTGTTGGGGTGGATGACTTGTCGTTGGAGTGAAGGGAAAGTTTCGACATCATTTCAGGGTCAATGGACCCCTCATCAGACGGGGATTTGGGGTTCTCTGCTTCTGATTCGGAATCCGACGAGTCTTCTTCATTGTATACTTCAAACGCAATCCATTCGGGGTCCAGGTCTTTTGGTAACCGCCACTCCTCGAGTATAGAGCTCTTGTGAAAGCTAGCATGTGTGGGGTGGGTGTTCGCCTCATTGAGTTGAGCATCCAGCTGAGCTTGGATTTCATCTACTTCATCCTTGTCTTGCGAATCCTCAGAAGCGATACCATACTCTGCTTCGTCTCGCTCGACCATACGTCTGGGAGGAATAGCATTTGTATCTCTCTTCAGCAGTAGAACTGGGTTGTTTGTTTCTCCCTCGGTGTTTATATTCAAGATCTTGCCGGTATCTGCGTAGAAGATCTTCGAAATTTCGTGTATTGGAAGAATGTCGCGTATTCCTGCGGTGGTGATACCTTCGTAACTGTGAGGTTGGGGCTCACTTTCGTCGAAAGTATGAACTCTCCCGTCATCCAAGTCTTCGATGATCAACACCTGATAGGCGAACTCGTCCATTCTTGCCTCGGCGGGGAGCTGAAAATGCTGTTTCTGAGACTGGGGAAGCGCAGCCAGGTCCATAGGTACTCTCCGGAGCTTTATACGTGCCTTATGCATGACCTCCTTCCAGGTCGCTTCGCGGATACCTTCCTCGTCGTGCGGGCGAAGATGACTGGCAAAAAGCATGTACATCGATAGAGTAAAGGTAGGGCCAATTTGAACGGCCTGGGATGGATAAATAGAGTACTGGGTATCGCCAGCAGTTAGGAAGGTGCTTGCCTGGAGCAGTCGGGATGGAGATACGCTCGATGGAAGATTCGTTGATAGTTTGGCACCCGACGTCGTGATGGCTAAATTCATAAGCGGCACTGCATCTTCGATGCGGACGAGAAGCTTCTTGATATCTTTGATAATAAACTTAATCTCCGCCTTGTGCTGGGAACGGTCTCTGTTGGGATTTGCCCCTTTCAAGTAGAGCTCCTCGGACGACGCAGCCTTCGCTAATCGCTGCCCGAGCGATTGGATATCCCATCGGAGAGATTTCGTAAGGAAAACGGCAGACTCCAACGATGTATTTCCTCTTGCAGCACTATCGGGGGTCAGATAACGGTATCATCATGGCGCTTCATCACCACCAATAGTACTTACATGAGCTCAATCATATCAATAGCAGGAGAAATAACCTAATCAGCCGTCTCAGTAAGCCTGATCCAAGGTTGTGCGAATATAAGCAAAGCTAACCTGTATCTTGCTTTCTAATCGGTGCTGTAGCGTAAGAAGTTCTTCCCTCTCTTCGCCGTCGTCAACATTCTATGAAATGGGAAGACCATAGGGTCAGTCATGAGCTTCCGCGAAGTCCGGTACAGTCAAAACATATCGACTTACTTTGAGCAAGCGAGACGACTGCACGATGGCGTATTTGGCCGTGATAGCAATGCCCGAGCTGGCGAACCTGTCAGTTGGTTCTATGACTACCAATGCACAAAACACGAGGCAGATCCTTACCGAATGGCATAGTTCATCGCCTGCTGCGTGAGCTAAAATCAAGATCAGTCCCAGGACCCTACAAGTTGGACTATAAGCGCAGAAGCATACCCTCGTAAGAAAAGTATCCATGGTGCTCCAAATTCAAGCTTCCCTCCCTTACTGTCAGTAATGTTCCGAGCAGGATATGCAGCAATGGCTGCTGCTTGCATCTAGTAGTGATCGGTGGCGCCCCTGAAGCGGTTTGCAGAGCTTATCGATAACGGGCCACCCACTGTGGCTGCCACTCGGAGATGGATCCCACCATGTACCGGAGCGAGAAGGTCAAAAGCCGGCCTTCCACTCTGTTCACATCCACGATCCGCTTGCAACCTGGGCGGTCCTTGTCGTCGCCGTGCTGCTCGCTCAATGGAGCGACACCGGGGACAAACAATGCAAATCGCGCTCCAAGACGCGCCTGGCGCCACAGCCGCGGGGGCGGGGAGACGCTGCTGAGTCAGCGGGTGCAAAATCAACTGGAAGTGAGCCTCCGCAGAAAAACGCCCCTCACTTGGCGCCTTTTGTTCTTGCCCTCCTCATTCTCCCCTCTCCCCCCCCCTCCTCCTCCTCCTAGATCGCTTCTTGTTCCCGGGACGCTGCTTGGTTGTTTATCTTGCTCCCGTTATATTAGCGTCACTCACTATGGCCGACCAGACCCCCGATTCCTGGGAGGATGAACTCTCCAGACAGACTGAGGGTGTCCGCCTGAACGCCAACGCACAATCCCGTCCCCAGGCCCAGGCCCCTTCCTTCCAACCCGGTATTGCCACTTTCCAGCCGGGAGCTGCTGCCTTTGTGCCCGGACAGAGCTTCCAGTCCTACGGTGGCTACCCCCAGTACGGCCAGTACGGCCAGCAGGCTTACGGTGGCTACCCTGCCTATGACCAGCAACAGCAGGCCTACGGTCAATACGGCGCATACGCTCAGCAACCCGGTGGTTACAACAACCAGAACTTCAGCCAGCAGCAGCAGCAGTACGGTGGCTATCAGCAGCAGCAGTTCTCCCAGCAGCCTCGTCAAGTAGCGCCGGCTGCTGCCCAGCCCGCCCCGAAGCCCGCCGCATCCAACGCCGCTCCCCCTAAGGCCAAGGTCCTGACCATCGGTGGCGCCAGCAACTCCCCTGCCGCTCCCAAGACCAAGGTCCTTTCGATCGGCACTCCCTCTCCCGCTCCTGCGTCCAGCACCCCTTCTTCGACCTCGGGTACGGCTACACCTGGAGATGCCAAGGGTGCTGCGGCTGTTGAGGCAGCCGCTAAGGTGACTGCCACCAAGGCTATCGAGAAGACCGAGAAGAAGGCGGATCAGAAGGCCGCCGCCAGTGGCAAGTCATCTCCTGCACCCTCGGGTCGGTCCAGCCCTGGAAGATCGAGCCCTGCCCGCGGCGAAGCTGCCAAGGCCGCCCGCAATGCGGATGCTGTCGCCATGGAGCAGCAAGCCGATGTGGATGAGGCGACATTGAAAGAAATTTACGGTGAAAAGAAGGAGCACGTCAACATTGTCTTCATCGGTCACGTCGATGCCGGAAAATCGACTCTGGGAGGATCTATTCTCTACGTTACCGGCATGGTGGATGAGCGTACACTGGAAAAGTACAAGAGGGATGCCAAGGAAGCCGGTCGAGAAACCTGGTACCTCTCTTGGGCCCTGGATCTCACCAACGAAGAACGTGCCAAGGGTAAGACTGTTGAGGTCGGTCGTGCTCACTTCCACCTCCCCGTCACGGGAGCCGACGGTAGCGCTATTACGAGACATTTCTCCATTCTGGATGCTCCCGGTCACAAGTCCTACGTCCACCACATGATCGGTGGTGCTTCCCAGGCTGATGTTGGTGTCCTCGTTATCTCTGCACGTAAGGGTGAGTACGAAACCGGCTTCGAGAAGGGCGGTCAGACTCGTGAGCACGCCCTGCTTGCCAGAAACACGGGTGTGAAGACCCTGATCGTGGCTGTCAACAAGATGGACGACCCTACCGTTGAGTGGAGCAAGGCTCGTTTCGACGAGTGTACGGTCAAGGTCTCCAAGTACCTGGAGAACCTCGGCTACAAGAAGAGCGATCTCTTCTTCATGCCCATCTCCGCCCAGAGGACCACTGGTATCAAGGACCGTGTGCCTACCGACCTTGCCCCCTGGTATGGTGGCCCGTCCCTCTTGGAATACCTCTCGAACATGAAGGTGCCCGAGCGTAAGATCAACGCGCCTTTCATGATGCCCATCAGTGCGAAGTACCGTGACATGGGTACCATGGTCGAGGGTCGCATCGAGTCCGGTGTGATTAAGAAGAACGGCACCTGCATCATGATGCCCAACCGCACGAAGATCGAAATTGCTGCTCTCTACGGTGAAACTGAGGACGAAATTGCCACCGCTACCTGCGGTGACCAGGTCCGCATGCGTCTCCGCGGTGTGGAAGAAGAGGACATTCTTCCTGGATTCGTGCTTTGCTCCCCCAAGCGTCCGGTGAACTGTGTCAAGACTTTCGAGGCCAAGGTCAGAATTCTCGATCTCAAGAGCATCCTTACTGCTGGTTACAACTGCGTTATGCACGTGCACTCTGCAGTTGAAGAAGTCACTATTTCCGCACTTCTGCACAAGTGTGAGCCCGGCACTGGACGCCGGAGCAAGCGCCCTCCCCCCTTCGCTAGCAAGGGTCAAACCATCATTGCTCGTATCGAAGTGACGAGTTCGGCCGGTGCTGTTTGTGTGGAGCGTTTCGAAGACTACAACCAAATGGGACGATTCACCCTGCGTGACCAGGTAAGTCGACTCTACTCCATACCCCTAAAATTCTCGCGAGCAATGCTAACATGGACTAAAAACAGGGTCAAACTGTCGCCATTGGTATGATTACCAAGCTCCTCTCTGCCGAAGATAACTAGATCCGTGTAAATGTGAACACTTCTGCGTTATACAAAAACCAATCCTACCACTTGCCGATGGTGATATCGGGGCCTTTGTCGAGCGAAGCAACTGTCGACAGGGAGGCATGGGCGGGAAAAGGCCCGGCGATGATATCCCAATGACAGGCTTGTTTGGTTGATGATGATGAATTTTGATGTTTTTAAATAGATTTGCATTCCCTTGCTCTGTTGGCCAATAAAATTCTTGTTGCTGTCATTTTCACGCATTCTATTCTCGAATATTCACACATGGACTGTGTTGTAGCATAAATAATGGCCAACCTATGCAAGGTGTCTATAGGGGGAATCAAACCAGGCGCATGCGCAACCCAGCAACTTTTCTAAACCAAAACCATCCGCGACCAAGCCAACCCAAAGTGACAACAAAACAATCACCGCTTCTTCTTCGACACCACCGTCGTAAACCCATCCTCATCCACCTCCGGCTCCACCCTCTCCCTCGGTGCCCTCACCAACGCCGGCGGCGCATCATCCATATCCATATCTCCATCCCCATCCTCCTCATCACTATCCTCATCGTCATCCTCCTGGTCCTCTCCCCTCCTAAACGCCGCAATCCCCGCATCAGGCTTCCCCTTCTTATTCTGCCAAGCCTCCCACATCGCCTGAATCTCCCCGAACTCTCCCCTCGTCGTCTGTCCCTTTATCTCCATAATCTGGTCCGCGACATTTCCAGCGCTCTCATCGTCAACCACCACGTCGAACTCGTCATTCATTACCTGGATCAATACATCCTCAAGATCCTCAGCGTCGGTCTCGGGGCGATCGGACAGCATCTCGGAGATGGCGCCGCAGAGCCAGTCGCGCTTGTCGGAGGAAGTGGGGCCGCCCCAGTTGGATTGCACAGCTAAGTTGAGGGCTGGCCAGTTGTGGATGGCGAGAGTGATGCCCAGGTCGAGGTAATGGGCGGCGGGGTTGGTGGTGGGTGGTTGCGTTGGTTGGGACATGGTGGGTGGTGGTGGGAGGTATCGGTGGTGATAGGAATTGTGCTGCGGAAGAGAAGATAGGCGGGGTCGGAGATGTGGTTTAGTTTTGTTTCGTCTCAGTTGGGTCACTTATTTTATGAGGGGGAATTGATTGTGGTTGTGGCTGGATATAGAAAGACCGTGTTCTCCCGGTGGGTATTATGGGGAGAAAGAGGTGAGATGGGAGATATGAGAAGGAGGAGAAGAGGTTGTTGAGGTGGTGGGCTTGTGTTCCTGATTTGCGCCTGAAATTTTTTGAACGACTACTAAGGTACTTGCGATGATTTCTGCGGGGTGAGAAGATCGCTGCCTTCTGATTGGTTTGGAATGGCTTACCGCCCTGGGTCGTGTTGGGAAGACTGGCTTCTGATTCGTTCGTAGTGTGTGGATATGATATGGTCGTGCAGATAGGCAGAATGCTACTATTAGTACCTATCATCTTACTCATGCCTCCAGGCTCTCATCACAAACCTACTAGGCAGTCCTTGTTTTGATATTGAAGAAGTGCGTCAGCATTGAACAACTTATCTCTAGGCTAGGTTCCTAGATATTGCCAATGTTCATTGATTCTGCTAGATGGTTAGGAGCAGGTTTACGGGGTGCCTTATGGGGCGCTGTAGGGAGTACTTGAGACCTCTCACCAAATACTTCGAAAGATGCTTTATCAGACTTTCTAACAGCTATGTGAGCAAGGGGTTTATATTGCTGCCGCCGCCCCCCCCCCCCCCCCCCCTCCACAACCAATGGCCCATATCAATATCCTTAGCAAGGTGAGGGTTTGAGAATGAGCTTGATAAGGTGCTCTATGAGAAGCTTCACAGGAGATTCATCGACAATATGCCATACTAGAGGGCTGAGGCTTCCGTCGAGCGCCAAAAACTTTGACAGTCATACATCTTGCGTCACCAGCAAGTCAAGGAATAACGAAAACCACAATTCATGACGTATCTCAGCTCTCTCGAGCCATTCTTTCATACTCGGCATCCTCCTTTGCGATTTGCTCGTACTCCTCTGCAGTGAACTCGTCGGCTTTGAAATATTGTGGTATCTCCTCGTGAGTGAGATCTACATTGCTAAAGATAACCCAAATTTCATCCTTGATATGCTCAGGATCCCCATCGCCGATGTTGAAGATATGGTCGTGAATGATAGATGAAATGGTGGATTCGCTGAAGGACTAATCAGATAAGGATCTTAGGCCTCTATATGATCTCCTCTCGGGTCTACATTGGGAGATTCCAGATGGCTTATAGGCATCTGCCTTTAAGGTATGAGATACAGAGCACTGAAAGCTAAAACCTCTTTTGAGTCATCATGCAGCAATCATCTAGTCGGTGAGGCAACGAAGAGAACTTGATACTACTTCATCCTCAGCTTTGAGCCGCCATTGTAACACGTGCATTTATGCTGTTTATCAAGACTCTTCGCACCGCGCATACCAGGACCTACTTAGACATCTAGTTGAAAAGGCCCGTCCCGCCACCTTTCCTAATGTGACCGAACCGGTTGACACCGGCAAGATACCAAAGTATTCTAGGTCAGATCAACATCCCACGCAACGGGAGGAGCTAATCTATCAAATCAGAAAATAGCGAGCTCGGTTAACTTCCTGAGTAGATAGAGTACCCCAAGGCCAAACCTAATATTGTTGGTTTCTCGGCGCCACCACGCTTTGCAAAGGGAGATATTATAGCAAACCAATCAAATCACATTAATCTAGATATCAAAAACAACTTCTTATCTTGGTAAGAGAAATCGCAAAAAAGACAAGAAAAAGTATGTTGGAACCGAAGGTTGAATTCAACCTTCG
>KV907495.1:1428015-1532605 GCA_001990825.1 Aspergillus carbonarius ITEM 5010
ATTGAATGGTCGTCTGTAACTTTGTTATATATTGGGAAGATAAACTGGTGAGAATTTTCGAGTTTTCAATATTGATATGTGACTGATGTTATACATCCTGTTAGTAATCCCAGTATGGTATTTATGGTTATGAGAGGGAGGTATGGGAAATGGGTCAAGGTATGGCTTTATAGGGCGTTTTGCACATTGCACACCCTACATACACAAAGGAGAAGGGAACAAACACAGAATATTATATCATGGGTTCCGTGTAATTGGCAGAGGGCTTGGGGCCTCAAGTCTATGCATCGGCTGTGTAGTCTATGGTGATGGGTGCCATTTGACTTGATGGTTCTTCGAGCATTGGTGGGTTTGATTTTCTATGGGAGTCCAAGGTGATTAATCACTGTCGCATTCATGCCGGTCCGAGGTATATTTCTTGCGGAGAGCGGCCTGAGATTCAGAAATGGCCACCTACTTACTAAATGAACAAGAAGTACCAGATTGATAAAGATGACGGCCAGGGAAGAGTAACAATGCAAATGAATCGAAAAAAAAAAAAAAAAAAAAAAACAACAATGCTGGTATTACAATGCTTCCATATCACGACAGACAAGTATGCATGCACCCACAGCCAAGATAGCCTCTATTCCCAGTAACCGTAGATTGACATTCCCAACCAGTCCAAAATTCCAAAGCAAACCTGCACAGTGGTATATCCTATTCTGCCTGAAACAGTGCCCAACTATATACAGAAAAAGAGAAACGGAGGTAGAACAGAAGATGTCATAAGTCAGCCGGGTTGCCCTGAACGCCACATTATCACCCGAACCATAACATGGTATAATAGCAGAATACATTAGGAAGATCACAGAGCATAGCTCAGCATAGTCTGGGCTTTCACTGCCGTGGCAACATGCCATGGGAGTGTGCCCTGCTGCACAGTGCGAGTACCCCTAGCCCGAGCCAGAGTGGCCAAGTCGCGATACATGCCCAAGATCTCCCGTAGAAGGGTATCGTATGAAGACGGGGGACGCCGCGCAAAGAGTATATTGACACTCATGGTATACAGCCCATCTCCATCGGTGGATCCTTTCCTGCGAAGAAGATATCCGCTAGCCAGTGCGGGCCGATACTCCGTTTGATGTAGAGAGCTGTTAAGACGGTGCGATAGCACTACTCCCCATGTCTCATCGTAGATGTCTGTAAGTAGGGAGTCCGATTCAATCTCCGGAAGCGCGTCCGTTGGTGTAGAGGGATTCGCGAGAGCTCCCCAGCCACCAGGCGGTGTGGGCGCATTGCCCAGCTGGTCTGGGGAAGAGACGCTGCCGCCGGGGTTCGGAGTAGCAATAGGTGTGGAAGAAGATTGTTGATTGAACACGCTCAGGGGGACCGGTAGAAAAGGCGGCTCGAGATATAAATCGGGAGTCGTGTTTGCATTCAAGATGACGAGATCTAGCGTCATTGACCTGGCTTTGCCATACTGATCGGCAAAGCTTGACCATGCTTATTTTGTCAGTAACGGGATGAGCAACAGAGTTGTACACACTCACTGTCAACTTCTTCCTGATCCACAGGGTCAGTGTTCACAATGACGACCCTCCACCGCGCCTGGACCCTGTCCATGATGTCCCTTGTTGCCCTCCAAATCTCATTGCGCACTTCCACCAGGGGCCTTGATATAAGTGAGTTACGGAAGCGCAGGCAATAAGACATAGTTCGCTGAAGAGCTCCAAAGTTATCGGACCAAGCCACGCTTATCCAACGCTGATCGAGACTTCTGGAACAGGCAATGTGTAAACATTTCCCCTCTTGTAGCGGAGAAGACCCCTCAGAAGACAGTTTGAAACCAATCGATCGTGGAAGGGGTTCTGCAAGTAGCACCGGTGGCGCGCAGTTTACAAGACTTGGTTGAGTCGATTTAGGCGGGCATCGGCTGTACACTTCAAGAGCTAGGTTCAGGTAATCGGCCTGTGGGGGAACAACTAAAGACCCAGTCGCCGTGACAAAATCGATGGGGATAATCTGGAGCACAAGTTCATTTAGCTGTCGTGCCTGCTTTCTATCAGCGTCCGCGATGTATTTCTGGAAAAGAGACCAGAAAGCGGAGCAGATATCGACCAATGCTGCGGCGTGAGTGAAAGGGTTCACGATGTAGACCACAAGGTTGCTATCTTTGCTAGGCGGAGTGTTCAAAAAGGCAGAACCTATCGACATTAGTGAACGAACAGAGGTCGTAGCATATAACATACCAAGTACCCCGCAGATGGTCTTTAGGGATTGCATGACCTCGAAATAACGGGAGTCTTCCGATGGACTGATGTCCCAGGAGCCCAACCCACGGTCAAAAAAATTGGATCGTTCTCCTCGGGTATGGCTTCCAAGATTGCAGCCCGAGTAGACCAAGCCAAGGCGCTCCAGGAATGCGTCGGCTGCTTCAGCCGCGAAATGAGGATGGATGCAATAGGCGAAAATATCCTTTTGGCCGTGAGCAGGCTCTAATCCGAAGGTCTCCCAAAAGGAGATTGCCGGAGGCAGTGTTTCCAAAAATTCTTTCCCGCGGCATACGCGCAGGTGCGGTGGAGGTATTTTCATTATGGTGCCCTTCCCAGCCTCCTTACGTTGAGAGGACTGGCGTGGATTAGGCCCATTGGATGTAGGGGATGAAAGTGTGCTGGCATCTTGCAACGAGACAAAACTGTTAAGGTCCAGTCGCTCCATCCCACCCACGAAAGCCGCATCACCTAGCTGAGTCTGAAGAGAGTACGCCTCATCGTCATAATCAGACAGACCAAGGGTTCCATCGATCTTGTGATCCAAGGATGATTGCGTGACTTGATCGACCAATAGCTGGGCAATCTGAACCTCTATATCCTTACGGACAAGAACCGGGGAAACCTGGCTTTGTGCCAGGGAGAAATAGCCTGCCATGGACCAGTCGGAGAAGGTTGAAAGGAAGTTCCCTAGAAAGACCGAATCTTCCGGTCTTTGGGGTGTGGTCTCTTGGTCAGCTCTTAAGAAAGCCTTTTCTTGGGATAATGCCAATGAGGTCCCAGAATTAGAGCGCGTGCGTTTTCTTTTCCGGGTCGGAAATGTGGCGGGTGATAGGCCACCCTCGGAGCCACTCTCATCACTTTCGATGCTCGTATCGCTGCTTGAATCCGTATCCGACGAGGATGCTTGCATGCCACTAGTGGGGGACGCATGGCTGCCTGGTTCTTTCGATGTACCGCTTTTAAGCTTTCCACTGCGACGCGGAAGGCCGATAGTTGGGATATCGCTCGTCGCCGCATTTGCGCCTTTAGGGCCTTCCATTCCTCGAAAAGTGAAGCCAAACTTCCCTTCTGCACTGTATTTCCGGTCCCAAAGGGACATGTTCTGCTTGAAAGCGACCGCGTTGTAATAGCCTGGCATTTGCCCCTGTTTGATCAGGTGCTGACTTCCTACCTGCGGCTCTGGAAAAAGGATTTTCTTGACCTCTACAGGACTCAAAGGGGGGCTTATTGTTCGTGGCTTGTCATCCCGAGGCGAGGACACCGGTGTCTTTTCCTCGGGGATAGACTTTTCTTGTTCAAGCTCTGCCGTTTCAACCACGGAACTTAACCGGGAACTATCGATGTCCCCTGCTGGTGTTTGTTCAGGCGAGGCATGGTCGTCCGCAGTTGGTTGCAGTTCGGGTTCATCTGTATCCATGAAATCGGACATCGCATGGATTGGAACCTCTTGTTCACCCCCACCGACATGGTCGAAGTCTGGGTCGTCGAAGAAGCTGAAATCAGCATCGGTGAGGCCTTTAGACCCAAAATCCCTCTCATTGATGTCTCCGAACAGATCGTCATCGTCGTTTGTATCGTAGAGACCGGATCCAACCACGAGCCCTGCAGATGGGCCGAAAGTTATCACCTCCGCTCCCGTCCGATCTTTACTGAGTTGGCCTTGGAAGCTTTGCCTGCTCGGTTGCATGAAGCTCGAGCCTTGTTCAAGATCATCCGGGGAAACATCGGAAGGCACTGTCGGATTTAATCCGGTTGCGGCGGCTCCATCAGGCGGCGTTGGGTATACAAGGCTAGCGGTCTGGAGCTCAGGATACTGCGATGCTCGAGAAAGGCTTTCAATGCCTTCAGGTAAGTTAGGCATGTCGGGAGATGACGCGTCCTGGTCCCGGGCCTGCAGGTCTTGATGGACAGACGGAGGCTTAGGGCTCGCCTCGATAAAGGTGGGCTTCTCTGTTACGCGCCATTTCTCTGCAAAGTCTAGAGGGTCACCAAGAACAGGACCGACGCTATCCAATTCACCATGGGAATCTGAAGATGCTGACTTTGTCCTTTTGAAGCAGTAAATAGCTGGCCAAAGGATCCGCTTCAGCGGAAGCGTCGACGAGCTTTCATCGTTCGACCGCCCTATCTCCCCAGCGAGTCTAGAGTAAAACGGCTCCCAAACTTCAACTTCAACCCAGGCTTCCTCGTCAACCTCATCCACTGGAAGACCAAAATTGGCAAGCCACCATAGCACATTGACCTTCCACTGTTTGCGGTTTGCCATGCTGGACTTGTCATTCCCTGGGCCTCCAGCGCTAGACGGATACGGGGATGCTGCGTTCAGTCGGGACGGACTAGCGGCGACAAGTCTGGCAATCGACCCACTAGGAGAGAGCCAGAGGTCAGTGCCCGGTGGGGTATCATGGATGCCTGCTGGGTCATCTTCAGGCGCGAGTAACCGCATCAGGCCAGCCTGAGATACCGTCTGTAAAGCTACCGTCAGCTTCCCAACAGATGTCAGCTGAATCTGAAGCGTAGTCAAGGACGAAGCTGAAAGAGGGTCGTTTTTGACAAAACGATCGTAGGAATCTCTTTCAACAGCAGTGAAGAGAGTACGCGATCCAAGTGGGATCGCGTTGCGTTGCCGGACTAGTTGGAGGCTCACTGCCCCACTGACGGCGGAAATGAATGATGCATAAATCGTAGCGTAAGGTGTAAGAGCATTTTGCCTCTGCGGTCCGGTTGTGCCCGGCGCATTCTGAGGCTCGGCTGAGAGATTCTTGACTAAATCCAATGACGAAACATTGCCCAAGGAGGATACTACAATACTTGATTGGTATTCAACGCCAATAGACGGGGGGCTGGGAGGCACATTGCGCGAGCAGCTACGTACCTTTCATGGTAGCCGAGCCAATGGCAAGTCTGCTTGAGTCATCTTTAGCCTCGTTCGCGGACAGGGGTAGCAGGCTCTCAAAGCCCGGAGTAGCAGAAAAGACCCATAAGCAGAGCCGCCTGGGGTAGCTTGAGACCAAGCAATCCCGGTCCCTTATTTGGAGCTCAAGATCCTTGAGGCGACTGAGATGTTTAAGGATGGTGTAGCCATTAGCTGGAGACTCGCCCGGGTTATTGGCGCTATTGGGCTCCTCTGTGTAAATTCTCCAATAAATTTGGGAGAATCCATCCTGACATCCCAAGTTAGAGCTTCCCCGGTGCTTTCTGGGTGGAGGGACCTACAATGACGCGTATGTTGGTGATGGACCCTCCTGGAAAGTCCATGATTTAGCTGTAGTCCCAAAGGAGACAGCGGCTGTTCTTATTGCTAGCCAGGGGGAATTGCGCAGCCAAAGGGGGATTCATTTCCAGCCGGACATGCGAAAAGGGTCATATCTCAGTAAGCCGCCCATAGCACTTGGAACTTCAGTTAAGCAACAAGACAAGTCAGTAAATAATAGATGGGCTCCGAGATGCCATCACTGATTTGGGGGGGGAGAAGAGAAGGTTGCGGCCAAAGAAATACCGGGAGGGACGAGGCGCATATAAGGATCACGCGCGAGGCGCCATTATCAAGAGGGAATGATCCAGGACCCGATAACCGACGGACTTAATGCCTCACGAGGCGACGCAGCTGGAGAATCCCAGACTTCCCGATGCCATCGAGACCCAACGGAGGTTGGCTCGGCCCGCGGGAGCCAATCATGCGTGATCGACACCCGCAGCGTCACGTGGGCCCAGCTATCGCTATCGGCGAACTTTTTTTCTTGGGCAAATGGGTTTTTTCTTTTCACCAGGTCTGCGCGACGAGCTGCAACCGCCATCGCCATGAAGCTCTCCAATCAGTCGGAGGTTCCTGTCTATACCATCTCCGGCTCTAACACTGCGCGGCCCCTCCCCGAGTGGCTTGCCCGGCGGAGAAAGCGCAGCTTGAAAAATGATCCGGAGTATGCGAACCGCATCGAGCTGCTTCAGGACTTTGAGTTCGAAGAAGCCAGCCAGTGTATCCGAGTCAGTGAAGATGGCGAGTGGGTTATGAGCACAGGTGCGATCCCTTGGCAGGACCCTTTTCTTCCTTCTCTTCTACTTTTTTGGTTTTTCTTTTGACTAACTTGGTCCTACCGCACAGGAACATACAAGCCTCAGATCCATACGCACTATCTCCCC
Source organism: Aspergillus carbonarius ITEM 5010 (assembly GCA_001990825.1). Taxonomy (NCBI): domain Eukaryota; kingdom Fungi; phylum Ascomycota; class Eurotiomycetes; order Eurotiales; family Aspergillaceae; genus Aspergillus; species Aspergillus carbonarius. The sequence continues at coordinate 1,434,411 of KV907495.1, forward strand.
CAACTCTCCCTCTCCTGGGCTCGTCATACCGTGGCTCTCAATACCACCTTCCTCCTGCTGTCCTCCGATTACTCGAAATCCCTCCATCTACAGTCCGACCGATCACTCGAGTTTCATACGCCCCAAGGCTGTCATTACACCACCAGACTCCCCAGATATGGACGTGACTTGGTATACGATAGACAGTCAACCGAAGCCTTGGTTCCTGCGGTGGGCGTGAACTCCGATGGTATGGGAGAGGTTTTCCGTCTCAATCTGGAATTGGGTCGGTACATGCGCAGCTTTGAGGTCGATGTTGGCGGAGACGATTTCACGTCTGCCGGTGCAGGAACTTTACAGGGTGGCATCAACACAGGCGCAGTCAACACAGGAGCGATTGCCGAGGAGAGTCATAATCTTCTCGCATTCGGTACGACCATGGGTACGGTGGAGCTTTGGGATCCCAGAGCCAAAGGCAGAGCCGGAGTGTTGCTGCCGCCAACGCAGTCTGGCCCTGATGAGGCCCGGCACGAGATTACAGCCCTGGAGTTCCACCGCTCGGGCCTAACCCTCGGAACTGGTTCTTCGAACGGCCTTATCCACCTTTATGATCTTCGGTCACCGGTACCCCTCCTCAAGAAAGACCAGGGATACGGCTTCCCTATTCACACGTTGAAGTTCCTACAGCCGTCAACGGCCACACGTGAACAGACCATGGACCCCAAGATTATGTCTGCAGATAAGAAGATCATCAAAATATGGGATCCCCGGGATGGAACCCCTTGGACATCTGTTGAACCCGCTGTCGATCTCAACTCCGTTGCATGGTGCAAGGATAGCGGTATGATCCTGACCGCCAACGAAGGCCGTCAACAGCATTCATTCTTCATTCCGCAACTTGGTCCCGCCCCCAAATGGTGTTCGTTCTTGGACAACCTCGTCGAGGAGATGGCTGAAGATCCTAACGACCCCAACGCTTTCAGCAGCGGTCAAACTGGCGCTGTTTACGATAACTTCAAGTTCTTGACTGCTCCTCAGTTGAAGAACCTGAACCTGGACCACTTGATCGGCAGAACCAGCCTTCTACGCCCTTACATGCACGGTTACTTTGTGGCTCAACAGCTATACGAAGAGGCCAGACTGATTACCAACCCGTACATCTGGGAGGAAGAGCGTGCCAAGCGTGTTAAGGAGAAGATTGACAAGGAACGCGAGAGCAGAATCCGTGGTAAGAAGAAGGCTGCTGTCAAGGTCAACAAGAAACTGGCAGAGAAGCTATTGAGCATCGAGGAGAAGAACGAGCGCCGCCAAGCCCAGCGTGTCCTGAAGAGGGGAGGAGATGATGATATGGTCGACGCACCCGCCCCGGCACCCCCCACAGAGGAGCCCGGAAAGAACCTACTGGGCGACAGTCGTTTCGCCAAACTGTTCGAGGAAGAAGACTTCGCCATCGATGAGACATCGCACGAGTTCAGACTTCTCAACCCCAGCACCGCCGTCGAACAACCCAAGGAGCGAAAGGAGCGAGGCCTCACCGCTGCCGAGCAGGAGGCGATTGATGAAGTTCCAGGCTCAAGCTCCGATGATTCCGAATCCGAAAGCGAGCCCGAAAGGTTTTCCAAGCCAGCGTCCTCTGGCAAAATTTCCACGTCCTCCTACAAGCGCACCAACGGCCGTCAACCCCGGATGGAGGTCTCTTCTTCGTCAGGTATCGGTGCTACTCGCGATCGCTCATTCGCCGCGCGGGCTCAGAGCATGCAAACCAGAAACAAGCCGTCCCGTCGTAGCGGCGTCGTCGGCGAGAGAGAAGTAACCTTTAATCCCAGAGGCAAATCAAGACCCGACAACAAGGCCCCCGCACCCTCCGCACCCAGCCACAGCTTCCGGGCCAAGGAGCGACGAAGCGCCTCTGGCAACACTTTCCGGAAGATGTGATCCGGCCTTCAGCTTGTCCCGTGAGCCTGACTTCACCTATCAGAGCTCCCCCCCCCACAATAGCCAGTAGAGCTTCAATTTCACTGCTCGGCTCCGCCCCATGGCCGGTTCTCTTGACACAAACACACCACCCCCTCCCGGCGATTCTAGACCGTCGTCTACTACGCAGCAATATCTCAACGCTATGCAAAGTGTAACAGGTTACGCGACCTGCTTTCCATCCCCTGCATGCCTGCCTCAGTGTCACAGAGGCTTCCTACCAAACATACCTACGCCAGAGACACCCCCGGTGCAACAACCAAGTGCTCCAGAACTGATGAGACTCACCACACCACAGGAAGACAACCTGGCTTGCTGGCGAACTCATCGGGTATCTGGGGCCTTCTTGGATCACACTATGTGATGAAGCAGATACCCACCAAAAATCAATACCCTTGTACTGTACATACTGCCAAAATTGAAGGGAAAAGGAAAAAAAAAAGCGTATTGCATAAAATAGACTGTTGGTGCTTTTACATGTTGAGCTTGTAGAGAAAGCCAACAGTATTGTTCTGGGCCGGAATTGTAAAAGACGTGTCACTATTTGGAAAGAGAACCCTGATCTACACATTAAGACAGATGCGATTTTTTTTTTCAAAGTCGATTCAATGTTACCTGGCTATCCACCGTGAGTGTAATTTCAGGTCTCCTGGTCCTGATATGTCTGATTACAGATCGGTCAATAATGCAAACCAAAGGTAAAGGGTTGAAGGAAAAGAATGGTGACAATAAGAGTCACGATGACAGAAGTTAAAAATCAAATGAATAAGGGAAAAGAAGGGCAGATCCACACCCCAATTCAAAGACACATAAACAACGAATACAACAGAACTCCCAAACCACTATATCACTCCAGAATGCAGACGGCCGTGTAAACGCATTTTGAACCTAGACCAAAACAACAAAATCCTGAGAATAGCCCCCTATGCCATCCTCTATTCGCCTTTCCGGGTAGCACATGGTCGCGTCGCTTGCAGATCAGTCTATAAATGAAACCACTCCGACGGGAAAAACAGAAGGCATCGCCTAGTAGAAAGACAGCACCAGAAGATGGGGAAAAGGTAGAAGAAGCATAAGCTTGAAGGGTCAGATTTTGCCCGGAGATAAAATAAGGAAACAAGAAGAAAAGAAAAGGCGTATGATAGCAGAAGCAGGAAGATGAACCTAGCATCACCATAGAACAATATCAGATCATAAGAAATTGAGGAGTGTCTTCACACATCCTATGACCAGACATGGAAGCTTGAGAGACCCCCACCGCGTCGACCGCTACCGCGTCTCGATCCACTGGCGCTTCCATTAGAGTCAGTTCCATGATTGCCATGTCTGCCTTCTTCGAAGCTTCGCCGGGAGGCACCGAAGTCGCTCATGGCAAACAATAAAGGCTCGTCCTCTTCTAATTGTGGCGGGATGTTGCGGCCCGAACTGGGTCGTCGTCCAGCTCCTCGACGGTCTTCAACAGTTGAGTTACCGCTATTACTGCCGCTAGCATTGCCATCACGATCATGGTCACGCTCAGCGAGGTAAGATGGTATGCCGCGCGCAAGGCTACTTGAGCCGGAGCTTAGAGAATGGGGTCCACCCGACAATCCCCGTCCACGAGAAGTACCGAACCGTGGTTGGTAAACATGATTGTTTGACAGCGACGAGGGTGCCGTGGGCCCGGGTCCAGACGTCCTCTTTTGGGGCCCCAGTTCGTTCCCTGCTGAGCTCGGTGCTAGGCCCTGTTCTTCACTCACAGACGGAGGACGTTGTTCCCTGCGTGTCTGATGCGCATTCACTTGCACTCCCTCAAGGTCATGCTGTCTTTGCATAGCACTTAGACTATTATGAGATCTCTCCTCGGCCCCAAGACTTATACTGCGCAGGTTGAAGGGGAAGATCTCATCGTCATCGGCTGGAACGCGCGGTGGGGGAGGAGCAGCAGAGCTGGGCCGACGGTAGGGGGGAGAGAAGGGCAACGCCGGTGAGGTTGGGATATCGATGGCAGTTACTGTCGTTGTAGACGGGCGATGATGTACCATGGTCGTGCCCTCGCTGGGGTTCTCTTCGAGAGAAGAGCCATGACCGGGGTGGAGATCTCTTTCGTTCCCATAGTCAACGATGCTGTTAGAGCTCAGACGAGACGGGATAGCAGGAGTGTGGGGAGTGTGGGGTGAAATAGGCTTTCCAGGCGAAGAAGCTGTCGAGATTGATGTACCGGCAACCATTGGCGGCACCCCCGAGAGCTGCTTGCTCGAGGAGTTCGACGAGCGCTGTAAGAGCAATGATGATGACATTGAGTCTGACAGTGCTGCGTTCGAATCTCTCATTCGCTGGAACCGAGCCAATGCAGCGGAAGTAGCAGTTGTCCTGCGTGCAGTGACATCAACGGAAGCCGAACTGGATGGGTTCAGCAGATCTTTCCTCATGTCCAGCATTTTTAGGAACTCTGAAATATTCTCATCATCCGCATGGATGGAATCTGCACTCGTCCCAGTGGCTTCGGCAAGTAAACCCGAGCCAGGCTGGGCGTTGGAGGACGTCGCACTGGTTCTGCCACTTGAGTTGTCATCCTCCAACTTGTTGATATTGCCGGACGAAGGCCTTCCACGCCGGTGAGTAAAAGCACTACTGTATCTTGCAATTGGACCTGGTCGAGGAGACGCAGAAGTGGAAGAGCCGGCAGTATTTTCACAAGCCCCGGGTAAGGATTTGCGAGCGGAAGCCGCCACAGATGGGGGTGGCATGTTCTTAGACTCGGAGAATGGCGTGCGAGCTGCTGGTCCCGACCGGGGGGACATCCCTAGTGGTGGATCAACAAGAGACGGTGACGCGGAAAGCGGCGGCGCTTTAAACGGCTGGAAGGATATGGACGATCGCCTGGCAACGCCGGGGCCACTCTCGCTCGCCAGAACAGCTGCACGACCAACAGGGCTAGCCTTCGCAACCGCTAGAGGCTTGCGAGAAGACGAGCTAGGAGGAGACGGGGACGTAGCTCCCGATTGTCTGGCTGCGCGGAGAGCCGAAATTGGACTCGCACTTGTTGTAGGCCCGACATGGTGGAATGTCGAGAGACTTCCATATGCTCGACTAGGGTCTGGATCTTCGACAGTTCTCTTTTCAAGGGGAGCCGATCCGACTTCGGGGTTGGCGGCCTTCATGTTGGATTCTCGGCTAGGAAGTGACGGGCGGAAGACCTCATCATCGGCCCCCATGAATCGTGAACTCAGCAGAGCCTCCGAATCATCCACTCGAAACTCGCAGCTCTTTCGATAGGTCACCTGGACGGAGAATTCGCCAGCAGGCGACTCTGTGGTCCCAAAGCTGTATACATCAACCACTTTATTACTGCTGTCAAACAGCGGCATAGTTAGATGATCCGGCTTGGACTCCTCTGCATAGGGCTTCCCAACCAAGATACGGTATTTGAGCCGTAGGGCTGGGTGTGTTCGAAGCCTCCCGTTGTGCTTTGCGAAGTTCCATGCGGGCAATAATTTAGAGTAGACGAACAACGATCTGAAAAGGAGGATGCTCTTCTTATACACCGTAGGCAGGATAGAGCCAAGATCAACCGGCAATCTGGTAGACATGTTTCCAAGTTCAACCTTCCACCGTTCTAGAATAACATCGTCGGACCTGGACGACGGCAGCCCCCCAGTATGTGCCTCTGAAGACGTAGAAAGAGATTCCAAAACGTCATATCGCTTCCCTTGCTCATCCAAGGCAACGAGACTTTGATTTTTAGTGAGGCCTTTCGTATCTAAGTATGTTTCGATGATCAGTGGCGGAGGTCGGTTTTCGATTGTGTCGCTTGTCCTCCAAATGAGTAGCTGTTCGCGGAGTGCGTCGGTATCTTCTATCTCAATATTGAACTGATAGGCGTCCAACGTTAGTTAGCAGGGGCACGGATGCGTTGGGAGCAACCAACAGAAAGCACGTATGGAGAGTATAAGCAGACGAAGCGTACCCATCTGTTCTTCTTGGGAGTTTCGGTACCCTTGTTGAGAGCTACCGGAAGGTGCACACGGTCGTGCAGAATTATTAAAGCCGCCTTTGTGAAATAGTTCTGAAGAAGTAGACGGTTAGATAAAAGCACGTTTCCCGGCCAAGATAAGGGAGCCTAGAGCCAGTAACCAAGCCATACCGTTATGATCTGATTGAGCTTAACTATTGCCTCTTTCGCTGGCTGTGAAGTAGGTGCCTGCTCAGGTGACCCGTTATCCGTCTCTATACCCAATCCCCTACTAGTGTGCACCCTGGGGTCGAAAGCTGGGGAGGTCGGGCGGATATCTTGTTCTCTGCGGTCATCCGAGTGGGTTGCGCTCGGCCTAGTTGCAGAGTGAGGCGCTGCAGGCGCCGGAGATCGAGGGTGTTGATGCATGGTTGGGATGCGATAATATGGAGAGATATAAGCAATTCAGACAAGTCGTTTTAAGATCGAGACAGACTCCAGAATAACTGCAGCGTGTATCTCTCGGATCAAGGAAATGGGGAGGTGACGGTCCCACTGCGGAAGGCCATGCTAACAAGCCCAACAGCACGAGAAGGTCGACAAAGGAGGAAGACTGAAAGTAAAGATTTAGCGCTAAGTCGCAGGCAATGACGGGGAGAAAACGAGAAGCGCCGATTTCATCGTTTGCTGTGCTCAGGTAACAAGATGTTGGAGTGTTCGGAGCATGCGGTCTAGACAACCTTGGGAGCTTCTCCGCATTGATGACTAGGCGGATCCAGTTCGTCCGGGGGGGATGCACGGCGTCCTCACCGTAATGGGAGAACAGAGGAATTATTAGGAATGCATGATGAAAACTACCAGAGGGGGAGGGGGTATTAAAAATGGGATCAAGAAGAGGAGAGGAAAAGACTGAGGGATGTTGGAGGGGGGGGGATGGGATCAGAAGGAAAGGAGGATGAAACGTGAGTGGAAGAGGGAAGAGAAGGAAGGACAAGATGGAAGAGCGTATGTGAGGCACACAGCTAGTCAAGCGTACGGGAGCAGGAGGGTCTGTGACGCACACCCGGTGACTCGATGGTTTGAAAGGAAGCAGGTCAAGTGCAAGCGGTCAGTCAGGCTGACGGGTGCCACAGCATGCCCCAAGGATGCGATAAGGAAATCCAATGAACCATGCGATCCTGGACAGACAATGGCTACGAGGGTCAGTAAGGGAGCTTCCACTTGATCGAGTGATCCCTTGTGGTATTTTTGGATGGACCAAGATTCTGGCGCAGGACGTTAACGCTGAACCACATCCAGTTGCAATCGCAGTTTGGAGATTAGAACGGCCGATTGGAAGGCGGTCAAGCCGCAGCGGTGGCTGCAGTTCTGTACCGACCCGGTACGGCCGGTCGGGAGATCGCGTCACGGACCGGTATGGGCGAGAGATAAGGGAACTTGGTCCAGCGGTGATAGCATGAGGTCATAGGCCGATAGGCCTGGTGGGCGGACAACTGGCACGGGGGTCTCTGTCTGGCAGCCGTAATTACCACGTTAGAGGTCGTGTTCCATACCGGAACGAAAAGGGGGCTCTTGTCAATGGAATGGTAACGTGGCTATGCCCGAAGAAGGTTAGCCCCCCCAGCTACCGCTTGCGCCTGGGCGATCAATCAACTTGCATGATAATCACAATCCATGACAACATTCCATACTTGCTAACTTTAGCCACCGGAGTCCTTCCTGCGGTGCTTTCTAACCTTCTACACAGGGTATTCCACTCTTGTACCGCAGATTTCCAGCCAGACAGGCTCCAAAGCCAGCTCACTGACAGAGAGCTTGGATATCTGCGATGCAGGCCGAGATGGGGTGGATTGCAGACAGCTCGGAGCACCGACAGCATGGACCACCCCCCCGGAGTCCTGGGACTGGCTGCCTCACCTGCAATGGCCTGCCGGTTAGGTGGAGAGCAGATGCCAGTTGCCCGGCCTACAAGGCACTGTACCTTAGTCCAGTAGCTACATCCTTCAGTTCGAGCCAATCCAATCTGGCCTACTGTACAACACACTGCCGGCATGATGCATCGGAACTGCGAGGTTTGCAGCCTAGGCAGTTGGCTAAGACCCCTTAGACAACCTAGGCTCTTTTTGTCGCACCCCCAAAACCGGGCGAAGCAATGAGTGCTGCATCCTCCCCAGTGAAAGCTTGGGACTCTGCAAAAAGAAAAAAGAGCAGAAAGGCCAATGAACAACGGTCCTGGCTGGTTTTTCACATGAAGATTTACTTGGATGCCGTTGTTTGGGGCCAGTTGGTGGTGCAGCTGTATGCGCTGACACGGTTCATAATGATAGGGCCCTGACCACTCCGTATTTCGTACCTTTGTCCGGGATGTTCGTTTGGGGAGGTTGTAGCCTGGTAGGCAGTTGTCGCCTACATAGAATCACCCAGGTGCCCTAATCACTCTGCCTTGTCCTGCCTCCCTAGGTCGGGACTTAAATATGATAAAGCACGTAGCAATATTCTAGCAGCTACCCCGTACTAGTATCGGAGATGAATGGGAGAGCAGAGCAAGTCATAAATAGCATTATTACCTGCCAATGTTATTGCTTGCCTGTATTTCCGAAAATTTACGGAGTACACTCTTTCGTTCCGGTTTCTCGATCTCCTTACCCTGCCACGGCGCAACACGCCATCTACCTACTCCGTGTCTATATTGTAACCATAGTCCCCCCTCCCCCCTACTTAGACCTCATCGGAAGCCCCTCCGTACTATGTAGAGGCGACGTACAAAACTATGATAAATGATGATATTATCATACGGTATGCGTTCCATTTCCAGATGAACTTGTTATCTCCGATGGATCCTGGTATTTCTGTATGCTCTCCACTGAATCATAAGCGCGAGGGCGCGCTCCAGTACGATTGCTTTTTTTTTTGACCGAGAATGATTTGTGCGCCTAAATTGTAAAAGACCGCTACACTAAAGGTGTATAGATCTTTTACATACCACCATCGAAACACGAAGCTATAACCAATAGAATGTGATTGTCTCTTCCAGTCATAGCATACTCAAGTAAGCGAACTCTGGGATTGTCGACACAGAATCTCTTCAATCATAACGAGTTATACTGGTCTCCTGAGGCCAGAACATCCGAACTGGCTTACTGGGAGAATAGACCTCGGCACAGGCAGACAAGGATTGACGGTCGCGATACAGAGTTTGGCAAAATGTTGGATGAACGAAGTCCGTGCTGCTGAGAGTATAATGAAGATGTTGAAAATGCATCCCTAGTCGTAAATCAGTTGATACATCACCCAATTATCCCACTCAATACCAATGACCGCATTTACCAGCGCGGTGTCCAAAACACTACGTGAATCAAACTTGGAAACTTTGATCTATGGTCAGGAGATCTTACATCTCTCAGAGACGTGAGGCAATTACCACCATAATAGAAACCAGTAAGCACTTCATACCTTCCGTTTTGCGGAAGATTGTCGACGTTCACCATTCGGCACTGCATCGTACTTCGCAGACTGTTCCATGTTCCTAGTAGCAAGCCAGCGACAATACATCACTCAGTTGCCGCGGCTCCTGACCCGACCATGAGCCGGATGACCGGTGTTATCCCTCAGAGGGTAGATAATGGCAGCGGAGCCGGTATGACATCTGGCAGAGTTGTACACGGTGCATGTAGTGGTACAATGGACATCGGCTTATCTAACGGTCGCCGCATGCATCTGGGCCCCTCAGCCTGGCAACTGTCATGGATGTCTGTCTGCACAGACCCCGACTGGGGCATGGTTCTCCAACTACCCATCGGAAGCTACATAGGTAGTAACTGACACTTAACATTGGTCACAGGGAGGTCCCACCTGGCGGCGTAGATATGAGATTTCTAGATTTCCAACCTCATAACGCACGCTGATCGTATTCTCCTGTAGCAGTATTAGTAGTGATCTGTTGAATGGTTCTAGTTATATTCCCCTCATGTTTGACTGAAGACTGCCCGCCGTCCGTCGGAGCGCATGGAGGGGTGCGCGGCTGCGATTGGCCACCGCCCCGAAGGTCTTATCCACGGGTCAGATGGAAAGCCATCAGGCAGGCTTCCCTCCAAAGCCCATCGACCTTAATATCCTGCCGGCTAATCGCCTTCATCCCTCCTCGAACTCAGTCATCCGAGTCAATTTCGTGGTCGCGTACCATCCCTTAAGCCCAACCGACGCGCCGAATCCTTCCCTTCCCCGCCGTGCAAGAATCGGAGATCCTATAGCTACCGTCGCCACCACATTTCTGTGATCGGATTTGCTCTGCTTTGCTTTGCGTCTCACCACCAATCCACACCTGATTAATAGCGACCATCGTATCATATACGCCTCCGATTCTTCTTCGAGCAACCTCCGCGAGATTGGCCGCGCGTTGACCGTCGTCGACCCCTCCTCTATTCGGTCAGAATACTCTTGTCACCCGCAGTCCTCTTGCCGGTGCGCCGCGAACCGTCTGCGGTTACAGCGACGCTCTGGTTCTGGGTTGATAAGAGTATCTGACACCATACAGCTTGGGCACATGAGTAGCAAGCTCTGGAGATTTTTCTTCTACGATGACGTTGAGAGCTTCCAGCGGTTCCTGGCGACTGCCACCTACACGACGGGCAGCCAACGGACGGGAACCGGAGGGGCTCCCAACCTCAAACCCGGAAGCCCCGGGACCGTGATAGCGTCCTCGCCAGGTGGTTCAGCAAAGAGCAGGAAATTGGCGGGAACCTCCCCAGGAACTCCCATACCAGATCGGGGTGGTGGACTGCGCCCTGGCAAGACATTGTCTCGGGAGGAATTGAATGCACGAGATCATGACGGTCGAACTCTCCTTCATCATGTGGCTTCTTCGTCGAAAAGCACGGCAATAGAGTTTGCCATCGCCCTGCTTGACGTGCCTGCGCTTGATATCTACGCGCAAGACTGGGAGAGTGGTTGGACGGCTCTACATCGAGCTCTATATGCGGGGAACGCAACGATTGCCCAGGCTTTGATGGCCCGAGATATACGTGATGCAACGGATTTCAGCAAAGCGAGCAACCCTGGACACCCGAGTGGAGGTTTGATAAAGATCAAAGATCGAGAAGGCTATAGTCCGTTTGACGTCTATGGGGCTACGATCGCATCTCGCGATATCAAACGTATTCTATCCCGAACGACAAGCCAAGATCCTCTACTTACAGATATAGAGAACAGCGACGCTGCTTCTGATGTATCCTATCTCGAAGAAGGCCTCGATGAAGACAGTCGCATTGGGAGAAGCACTTTAAAACCAAGGACTAATTTGTCTGGTGATGAGGTATTCATGTTTGGCAGTAACAAGAATCTGAACCTAGGGGTAGGAGACCAAGACGACCGCCAATTTCCCGAGAGAATCACCCTCAAACGACCTGAACATCTCCTACAACGCTTCTATCGTGAATTTCAGGAGCAACGGCTGGTTGATGATAGAGTTGACTCCCCCCATGATTCTGGTCTTCCCTTGGACCTGCCGACTCTCGTGAGGAATAGACCTCTCAAAATCCAGACCATTGTTATGTCGAAACTTCACACAGCTATTCTTACCACTGACCCCGAATCAAACCTCTTTTTGTGTGGGTTCGGTCCCGGCGGGCGCCTAGGCACCGGGGATGAGTCAACGCGGTTCAGCTTTGTCTGTATCGAGACGGGAGGGCTTGCGAATAGGAAGGTGATCTCTATTGCTTTAGGCCAGGACCACACCCTTGCTATCACAGACCGCGGGGAAATCTTCAGTTGGGGTAGCAACAAGTTTGGTCAACTTGGGTACAGTCTTCCAAGGGGTAATAACCGGGACGATGTGCCGATTCAGAACTCGCCGCGTCAGATTTTCAACCCCTTCAAGAAGGAAGTCATTCTTGGGGCAGCAGCCTCAGCGGTCCATTCGGTTGTCTTCAGCAATTCTGGTCTTTACACATTCGGCAAGAATGAAGGACAACTAGGACTGGTGGATTCTGACGCCCGGTCACTCGAAATTCAAACAACGCCCAGGCGGGTAGGGGCATCGCTTTTCAGTGCTCCGATACAAAGCGTCTCTGCAATTGATCAGGCGACAGCCGTTCTTCTCCAAAACCACGAGGTTTGGGTCTTCTCCCAATACGGTTACTCAAAGCTCTCATTCCCCTTGGATGTCAGCTCAAGATTCATAAAGGACAGTTTTATGTCCACACGGTATGGTTCGTCCATCAATCAGATAGTCAAGGTCAAGTCTGGTGGAAACGCCATCTGTGCGCTGTCCAGTTTCGGTGAAGTGTACACAGTTCAGGTCAATAGGACTGAAACATCGCCGATTTCGACGTCAACGACCAATCCATTCAAGACTCGTAATTCTTTATCCCAGCCGACTCGCGTTTGGTCCGTTAAAAAAGCCCACATGGCTGCTGCAGATTTCGATGTTGGACAGGACGGTTCAGTCGTTATCTGCACCGTTTCCGGTTCTGCTTGGAGGAAAGAGAAACGTGGGAAGGTAAAGGACGGGGCATCGAAGGATTACAAGTTTGCTCGCATACCTGGACTGTCTCGAGTCATTGGTGTGTGCAGCAATGCCTTTGGAGCATATGCAGCCGTCCAACGCGACTCCCAAGTGACGAAAGAACAGATCAACATCGACGAAACCACCCTCTGGAAGGATCTTTTGCCCCTGTCTCCTTTTTACTCGCTGCGGGAGACTATGGTTCCGGCAAGCCAAGCTGACGAAGAGGGTGCCTATGTAGACCTTGATCCTGCTCTGGCCATAAGAAAAGCTATCATGTCGTCTTCGGAGATTGAACCATACTTTGAAACTTCGCAGGCAAAAGCACCCGCAGGGACAGTCTGGCTCATGACAACGCAGTCTGGCATACGGATACCTGTGCACGAATTTATTCTGACAGGACGCAGTTCGGTCTTAAGGAAAGCGTTCCGAGACTTTCGCTGTACGCACCATGTTTCTATCCCTGATATAATGACTATTCAGCTCGACAGCCAGGGTCAGGTGCAACTAATGATCCATGCCGTTGATGCTTTCACTATCTTGAATATCGCCTTCTTCATTTATACAGACAGCGTTCTAGACGTTTGGCAACAGTTGAGGTATTCTCCGGAGAGTGCTCTTAGGTATCGCCAAGTTCGGACCGAGGTGATGCGTATCGCCAGTCATTTGGGTTTACCGACGTTGGAGAGGGCTGCTAGGCTTATGATTGAACCGACTAGAACCCTTAAAGCTGACATGGAGCGAGCCATTAATGACCCTGCCTTTTTCGATAGCGCTGATGTGGTTATCGAGTTGAAGGGAGAGGAGGTAAAGGCTCACAGTCAAATGATCTGTCAGAGATGTCCCTTTTTCAACGCGCTGTTCTTTGGACGCTCAGGGGGCAGATGGCTATTGTCGCGTCGTGCAGATCCGGGAGATATCATTCGAATCGACCTCAAGCACATTGATCGAGCTGTTTTCAACTTTGTTCTTCAGTACATGTATGCAGATACGGAGGTCGAGCTCTTTGACAATGTCCGATTGAAGGATCTGGATGATTTTATCGACCTGATACTTGATGTTGCATTTGTGGCGAATGAATTGATGATTGACAGGTTGGCGCAGATATGCCAGAAGATGCTTGGAATGTTTGGTAAATCTTTCCTCCTTATGCTTTGACCATATTACTTACCAGGGTACTCCAGTGAATACGCGCAGTGTGTGCTTTTTGCTAAATGCCATTGCACCGTGTTCTGTAACGGAATTCAGGGATGCTGCTCTGGAATACATATGCTTAAACCTCGAGGATCTACTGGCAAACAGGTGAGTGTTATCTTATTGTGCGGCCAAGGTAGCGCATCTTACACCTTTAACAGGCTGTTGGAGGATCTTGACGACATCTTACTTGGTGCGCTTGATTCTGTCTGCCGCGAGAACCAGATGGCCAGCTTTCCCGTTTCGCGGGGACGCAACACCGAGGAATATGTCTTTGAGAAATATCCCGAGGTTTTCTCCCTTGTGGAGGAGGACAGAAAGCGGAGGATCGACTCTATGAGGATCAGATCTCGCCTCAACCGTGTTGACAACCATGAGGGAAAGTCGCGAATGATGGGCAACGAGAAGGCAGCCGTTTCGCCATTGGCGCAGAAAGTTAAGGCTAGTCCAGCGAGGGAACTCTTGACTCCTACCACTCGTAGCCCATTGTTGAAATCGAGGCAGTCTATGAGCGATCTGATGTTTCAGATGGATGATGAATACCTTCTGTCCCCTGGAGACTCCATCAAAGGGAAAGGCGCAGTGCGGGATGCTAAACCAACCGCGATAAACGAGCATCGATCGTCTCTCGAATCACCCGCCCTTGGCTCCAGTCTTGTGGACGGGGAATCATTTGGTGGTCGAAGCTATCTGGATGATCAGATGGCTTCTGCGCGAGACCTTGGCACTCCAGACTCGCCGTCTGAATCTCGAGCTGCAGCGCTTTACAAAAAGAGAAACGGATCCGATTCTTCGCCTGATTCTGCCCAACCTCCGTGGAGCTCATCGGTATTATCATCGTCGAAGAAGAGCCTCAAAGATATCATGAACGAAGCGTCAGGACACCAGGTTTCGAACCTCAGCTTGGGAATAGGATCCCGTCGAGAAAATAACAGTAACTCTGCCTCCAAGCTATCGCAAAAGGAACGGAAGAAGATCCAGCAGCAGCAGATGCAGGACCTGCTTGTCGCTCAGCAGAAGGCAAAAGAAGCATCCCAGAACCCTTGGAAACTCCCTAGTCCAAACAGTCCTGTTCCCGTCAATGGACAAGTGAGTCCATCTGAAGAGTTTGCGAAATCCACGACTCCGAAGCCTTCTATGACTATGCGTCAAACAGTTGCCGGCACACCACCGCCTGGTGCAAAACAGAAAGCTACTCCTGTGCAAGCTCAAGGCCGCAGTGTCTCCACCAGCGTCCAGACACCACCTAGACCCTCAATTTCGGGGGCATCAACCGCAGTACCCTCCGCCTCTAATATCCCACCCACTTCTCAAAACTCAATCCAATCTGTTCGCCACATACCACGCCCGGAACCCTATCAAACCAGTTTTCACTCCCCTTCATCAAATTCACTATCTTTAGCCACCATCCTGATGCAGCAACAAACAGAAAAGGACGAAATCCGCGAGGCCGCAACAGCCAAGCACAATTTGGAAGACATTCAACTGGAGCAGCAGTTCCAAGAATGGTGGGATAAAGAGAGCAGACGTATCCAAGGACTTCCCGAACCCAACTCAACTCCAGACCCCACCAACAACCAGGAAGGAAGAGACAGTCGAGGGAACCGCGGTCGTGGTAAAGGCCAAGGACAGCAGCAGCAGCGAAAGAGACGTGGAAAAGGCGGTGTCAACGGTACCGACATCTCTACAAACCAATCCCAACCACTGCCCGCCAAACTTTCTCGAAAGGACCCCCCAAACGCGCAACCGAAGAGCACGCCTCGTCGGGAGCAACCTCAACGACCACCGAACGGGAACCATCCAGACCCAGCGGGTGGTAACTCCCGTCGCGGTGGTCGAGGTGGTGGTCGGGGCAGAGGCAGCAAAGAACGTGGCAAGGCTGCTTGATACAGCAGTCTCTGCTCCGCTTCGTCGCTTCGCAATATAACAGATTTCCCTCTCCCCGCGGATATATACCTATCATAAAAACATTGTCATCTGAAATATTTCGATTGTAATTGTTCTTCCAATGGGAAATTCCCTTACCTGCACGTCATTGCACTTCGTGACTGTTATTCTTATAGACGGAAGGAACGGGAGGAAAGAGCTCGTTGAGATAGATTTGGGTTTATTTATGACTGGATAGCTGGGAGCTTTTATATGTATAATTAATCTGGGGAGACAGGATTTTACTAACATACTACCTGGACCTCCTAAGTTATTTTGTGTTTTATGTTTTTTAGAGTATTGCCTGACACTTGAGGTAAGATTGCGAAATCAAATATCGAGGACCCAAGACGTTACTTCAGATTGAAAGAACTAGGTACTGTCCTAGCCAAGGTTTCACTATCTAGGAGCTTCTCACTAAATTTAATTACATTATTACGTAGGAAGTATCTTACATCGTAGCATAAGATGGACACAGAAAGAGGCTAAAAAGACGAGAAGGGAGAAGAAGAGAAAAGCAGCACTTTGAATGAAAGCCCATGGTAATACCTCATCACGACAGAATTTGCGCAGAATACCAACTCCGGAACGACCATATGCGCTACAACATGCAGCCCTAAACGCCACGGTTGCTAAAAACAGGGACCAAGAACAGAATGAGTGACGGTGATAATTAGTAAACAGAGGGGGATGTTGTACAATTAGCCGGCGGTGGCTACTTCGCGACTTTCCCACATGCGACGGATCATCATCTCAGCTTCATTAGCAAGAAGTGTGTCTTCAGGGATGTCGTCGGGGGCCGAACTGCCATGGACAGGTTCGTCGGATGTGGACAATATGCGATGGGATGGGTGTTGAGACTTGGGGCCCGGGCCTGCATCGGCTGACTCATTCACAAGGTCATCGGGGTCTTGCAAATAAGCCTGGGAGACTGATGTGTGCATTTCTTGATCTCTTCTGCCCACAAGCTGTCTGGGCTCGGGACTAGCGCTATGGCGACCTACGCCTTGTTGCGTTTCATCTTGCAGAAGTGTTAGTGCTGGTGCTGACTTGATAGGCTTGCCAAGCGATGCGCGTTGCCCCAGGCCAGAGCTGGAACCTTTGAAATCATTAAGAATAGCGTTCAAGCGGCTCAAGCTGTCACCGGTGGGGGACTGGAACCGTCGTACGACGGTCAGTTCCAAAGCCGTCTTCTCGTACGCTTTGCGGATATGTTTGACTTCATTGTCATGCATGGCACCACTTGCTCTGGAAGGCCCGTTAACAAGCGCCCTGCCGGGTTCAAATGGCCCGGTGCCAGGCCGTGCGTGGGTTACAGCAAAGGCGGGGTCTATCGCTGCCGGAGACACTGTCGTTGACACACCATGGCCGTCAGGCGGCGAAGTGTTGAGCGCTGCAGTGCGCTGTAACCAAAGCTTCTGCTGTGTGCGGGAATGGGGCTCAGCGCCTGGAGGCCTTGAAGGTGGCGAGGCTCGTGCTCTCCTCGAGCTTGTGGCGCGATTCGGGGATGGCGGCGTTTGAGGGTGATAGTGCGGCAGGAAAGAAGACGGAGTATTCGGATCAGAGTCGGCACGAGAAAACGCGTGAGACCCAGTCTTGTTGTTAATGATAAACTTCGAGACGCCGCCTTCGATAGATGAAGACGTAGCCTGTGTGTGATTACCAGGAGTATTCGCCAATGTAGTATGGGACGAGGACAGTGGGCGCCGTGCGCCATCATGCCCAGAAGCTAAGTTGGTTAGAGAGGTGTTGCGAGAAAGCGAATCCACCACGGTCGGCTCCACCGTAGCTGATATGGAAGACATGGCGGGGGGCGCCTTTGCGGAGTGCGACGGGCTTAGCAGACGGGCTGCAATATCAGCGTGGTCGAGAGCGCGACTGGACTCGTCGTTCCTCTCTAAATCGGCAGGCCGTTGTGTCGCGGTCTCTTCGTCGTCGTCGTGTTCGTCGTCGCTGTCGTCGTCCGATAGATGGTCGTCACCAAAACTCTTGCTGGTTGACTCTGGAAGGCTGGTTGCTCGGGGGAACTGCGGGTAGGAGCGTTTGACGAAAGTAAGGGGGTCTACCAGCACGGCAGGGTTCTCCACACTCTCTTTCGATTGCGCAACAGAGCTGCGCCGTGTACTTTCAGGTGACTGAGTAGTATCTTCCCAGTCAGCGTCGTCGTTGTCGGAATCTGCCAGTTCGAAGCCCACGGTCTTCTTCTTCCCGGAACTGGTGTGAGGACGGTCCGTGACCAAAGCTTTCTTCCCCAAAACACCCGAAGTATTCCGTCGCAGAGCCGGGCTAGAGTAATTCTTTTTCATTGAACCGGTGCTGCGGTGAGGTTCGTCCAACACCCCATCCCAGCGGACGTGCTGCCCACGCGGGCTTGCAGCGGGCGTTGCAGCAGCAGGCGTGGGAGGCGCGGACTTCTTACGCTGATGCAGGCGGGCGGATCCTTCCGTAACGATTTGCTGGGCGGATTGGTGTCGCTGCAGTTTGTTTAAATTCTTTCCAAAGGAAGGATTGCGGTGATGATTGCGACCACCGCCGACAAGATGGGGACGATGTGGCCTATGGGTAGACTTTTGGGGGTTGGAAGAATGGGAGTGAGCAAGCTCGCCTTGGGTCGAAGAGGAGGAGCGCGTGACAACGGCATGAGAGGAGACAGCGCGGCGGCCCAGCCCCGGGCGCTTAACGGGGGAGGAGGTGTTAGAGGTCGGCATGGCGGCAATCACAGGCAAGGCGAGGCAAGGCAAGGCAAGGAAGGGTTAAGGCAAGGGCGTCCCAACGGGCCACGGGAACCAGCGCCGGATCGGGTGACGAGCAGCAGTCGGAAGAATAGCGATCGAGGCGATTGGAGGGCTTCTGGAGCAGCCCCGGTGTCACAGCAGCAGCCAGGCGCTGCAGAAAATATTGGCGGGCGGGTCAGAAAGAGGCAGACAAGCACGCCAGCCAGCCAGCCAGCACGCAGAGCAAAAGCAATGAGAGACAGTCCCGAGCTGAGTTGAGGATCCGACAGCGCGGGGGAGAGGCAATTGGTGGATGACGCGACAGGTGTTACACCGAGGCCGGATAAGGAGGGAGGCAGCGAGGAGGGGTCCGGGATGGAGAGAGGAGAGGAGAGGAGAGGAGAGGCGAGGCGAGGCGAGGAGAGGAGAGGAGACGACGACGGGGAAGATGGGGTGGGAGCGGAGACGAAGCCGACGACCAGGAGAAGGAGAGGCACTGGGTCTATCTAGGACATTGGCAGGAGGACTCCGGGGACCGACAAGAAGCCAACGAAGGAAGCGGAGAGAGGATGGAAGAAAGGAATGCCGAAGGGGAGCGAAGGGAATGAAGGGAATACATCCAATTTACATACATGCTGAGAGGCGGTAATACCCGTCCCCGTACGCTGTACGCCGTACGGTATCGCCGTACGGTCCAGACCGGCGGGGGGCTTGCTTCCACGCCTCGTTTCCGTTGTCGGCCTTTTTTTTTCGCCACCGACGATCGCGACGAGCGACACGAGGCCATCTCCAGTGGATGCGTCATCTATCTACCGTCGGTCCTACAGAACGAGCACTAACGCAGCTTTCCAGCGTCTTCCATCCGTGGGATTGCAAGAACTGTACAGACAATTTCGTGGCATGCAAACAACCAATCCGTTTGGTATCATGGCGACAAAAGACTATATAATCATTAAGGAAACGTATGATAGGGAAAAACGCTTAGCTCGGCCCGACCCCCGCCTTTACAGCTCAATCAAACTTTCCTCCACCGGGGGCCGGGTCGGCGCCGGCTGTTGATACTGTGCATGAGCCGGCGGCATGCCTACCGGAGACACATCTCCAACGGACTGGCCTTGGTGTCCCGGGATTCCCTGGGGGTAGGGCGGGAATGGAGATCCCTGTGGAGGCTGCTGCTGGGCATAAAACGATGCAACGGACGGATCTGTGGGCTGACGTTGAAGCACCCCTTGACCACTAGGTTGCATGGGATGAGGATCCGTCAAGTGCATGTAGCTGGAAGCCGGCACTTGGTCAGTGGGTAGATCTGGCGCCGAAGGTGCGGATGGCGGATACTGTGGATCGCGTTGCAAAATAGGCGAGGGCTGGTAAGGCATATCTGGTTCGAATTGCCGGGGGTGCTGAACCGGTTTTGAGTCCTGTTCCAGGTGCTGTGGAGAGGTGTAGAACTGGGTCGGAGCGGCTGGTCCGGGGTAAGCCGAAGGATTGCTGGGAAAGGCCATACTGGCGCTGGAAGGTTGCGGAGATGCAACAGCATGAGCACTCCCGTTCCAAGGCACGGTGGGTGGGATAGACTGGGAAGGATGCGCGTATACACTAGGGCTCATGGTACCACTGCGTGTGCTAACTCTTTCGTGTAGTTCCCTGTCAGGTTGAGGCTGAGCATAAGGTGTAGTCGGAGTTTGGTGATTTTCAGTGATCGTGTTCCCGTAGTAATAGTTTTCAGATCCAGTTTTCCCATCAGTTGCCGGAGCAGGCATTGACGGGTAGATGCTGGGGTAAGGCGATCCTCCAGGGATCGGCCCATAGCCTAGCGAATGTTGTGAGTAAGCGCTGGACAGACGCTCCTCGAGCATGCGATCGTAGTAGCGAACAACCGTGGAGAGTTTGGCATGTAGGTCAAGGAGTGTATCTGACGCATCTTTGGATTAGCTCTCGCGATGTCTCAAGTGACACGCAGGGACTGAGACTTACCGTGTTTGCTCATGGTCTCTCCATAGCTCCGTGCTAACTTGGGACGAAGGGCGCCGATGCTCTCATACAGTTCCTGAATCTGAGGTTCACGTAGGATGGTCCCCGGAGGCTGGTGCTGGAGCCGATCGACGAGAGCAGCGAAAAGATGAATGTTCTCTACCTCCACTGGACTGAGCTCATAAGGGTTCTTAGGCAAAGGTGTCGCACTTGAGGCGGAACGGGACGGGACATCTGCAGACGGTGCATTCTTCAAAGCAGCCGCATGCTTTTGTTTATGTTGTTCCATGTCACGTAGAGATGCCTCAATAGCAGCCTTCAGGTCTGCATCCTCCTCCTCTTCTATGGCTCCTGAATAGGATGCGTTGGGTGGCTCCTGGATAGTTGTGCTCTGTGGGACATACCCATTTGAGCCCTTATTCTGCGCCTCCTCCAAGCTCATCTGTAAAGCCCGACGCAGATCATCGTCAAATCCCCCTTCTGCTCTAGCTCCACGAGGTTCCATCACGCTGGACTTTGTAATGGAACTGTTTTTGAATGCGGACCGATCCGAAAGACCGCTCGGCATGAATGGTTTAGAGGTCAACTTGGCATAACACCCGTCATCAACCCGAACAGGCTGCAGGATTCCGAGGTGAGGCAGGGGGAGAGTTTTGCTGGAGCACTGCGCATCGAAGACGCTCCCGCAATTACGGCAATGGTGTTTGCGATTCATGAAGCTAAACGGCGTACGGCAGCGCATGCAGACATCAGAGTCAATCCATTCAGGAGGCTTGCACGATTCGACTATTAGCGCAAAAACAAAAGGCACTGCAACAGGGGCAACTCACCGCGCTGCTCTCCAGCATGCTTCCGCTAATTTGGGTCTTGGGTGGGAAGCTGAAGCCTTCATCCTGCAGTTTCCGATACGTTTCCCCGACATAGCTCAGGTCCATACGGCCTTGAGCTGCCATAGCCCAGTCCTGGATCAGCTCTAGCATCTTCCCCTTTACGTCAGAGTTCAGCGGGGCCCCCTCGGTCTTGAGGAGCGAGACGAGATTGTCCATGAATTCACGCGACGCAATTTCCGCCAGGAAATGCGTGCCCCCATTTTTCACGCATGTGTCTGTTAACTGCGCAGTGACCCACCCGTCAGTATGGATGTATTTGGAATGATGCTGAGTAGCCAACCTTCAGAGTCGCCAGCTGTATGTTTGGGTTCTTGTTCTCTAACCGCCGTTTCAAGCATCTCATAGCATCTTTGGGCTGAACACTTTTTGATCGAATCAGGTCGGAGATTTCTAGGTTAAGAGCAATGTCTTCCCTGCAGCAATCGTTAGGAACCGGGTATTAATGAGCCAACTCGGCCCAATCGCTGCCGAATGAGATGAGAGAAGTGCGAAAAAACATACAAAGAAGATGCGGTAGCCTTTTCCACCTGCTCTTCGATCGGTGAAGTTGAAGAGAACCACCCCGCCATGCTGACGCTGCGCAATGGATGGATGATCTGACGATGGCGCAGCCTAGGGTCGCTATGACGTTGGGTAGCAGCGAACAGAGGGGCGAAAGAAGACCCAACCCGACAAAGATAGACGTAGGAATGAGGCTGGAGAGACGATCAGTTCATGACCTGGGTGCTTAAGGAATAGACCTCCGTTGAAGCCGGCGCAGTACCAAGGAGGGAGTGGAAGCAAGCTCCAGGCAGATCGCCCGATAACAGTCAACGGTCGATGATGGCGGGAGGTACCAACTTACCTAAGTAATGCAGCAGGCGGCAATGGGGTGCTGCCATTGGCCAGGAGCCTTGACTCAGCGGACAGCCCCAGGCAGCCAGGGTCAACCAGTGGCGTCATAGGCCCGGGCGGTGAGTATCGAGCCCCCGATGATACCGGCGCATTACATACCAACCTACCCCAGAAACATCCCAATAATCCCTCCAATTCGATCCCGCAACGTTGGCTGCCTGTCTTGCCTGGCAGTGTCCGAGTATCCCCTCTTCCTCCTCCTCCTCGAGGTCTCGTACATGATCCTTCCACTCACTCCTCTCGGGCCTGTCAGTGCGGTCGTCGTCGGTCTCCTTCCCTCCGAGTCTCCGGTATCCTTCCAGGCACTCTCGAATTCCGACCCGAGTTCGACCAGATTCCCCGCGTCCACCACGAACCCGTCTTCCAGGTCATGTGCTGAGGCTCTCATCCTGGTCTTGATATAATGTTCTCCGATGCAGCAGCTTTGCCCTCTCCTCCAGACTTTGCGCCGTGGGAGAACGCCCCTCGCCGTCCTCAGTCCCTCGGTGGTATGCATCCGGGCGGGAGGTCAACCGCCGGACTAGGATCGTATCAGGCCTACAGCTATGGCTCCCCCGCGGGATCTCAACCAGCACGGTTTCCCAATCTGAAGGATCTCCAGGATGAAGCGGCCGCTCTTGATTTGAGCGAAGACACATCGGTATACATCGATCTCTGTTTTACTCGCATGTGTGACGTTCATTGCAGATCATTAACCTGAACTCTATACAGCTTAGCATTCTACTGGAGCGAGCGCAAGTGGCCATAGATCGAGCCCGCGAGCTCGCCGACACCGAGCAAGTGGATAGGGCTTATGTGCAATACCTGCGTGCCTCCGAGATTACGATCAATATCATACCTAATCACCCCGACTACCGAGTGACTGCCAGCCAGCGTCCAGGATGGTACAAACGATTCAGAGATCTGATGATGGTATGCGGCGGCTTCCTAACAGCATACCCGGGTGCTTCCAGTTGCTGCTGTGCCTTATACCTGTTAAACATTGGCTAATTTGAAGGCGGCAGGCTGTGCGAATGAAGCAAGGGACAATGGACGATATTAAGCAACAGATATTAGAGAACAATTTGTTGAGTAATGTCCAGCCTGCGGAGCGCCCCCCGTCAAACCCCCCACGCCCAAGATCACAGGTGTTATCCCCTGGACTTTTGCAGAGACCTGGTTCGAGAGGTCGCCTAACCGACGCTGGCAACAACGGACTGCGAATGCCTAGTCCCTCACAGTTCCAACAGTCGGCTGAATCAAATGGGAAGCTGAATAGATATTCGAGTCCTGCAGGGGATGCACTTGCTGAAAGGTTCGCAAAACTAAAAATGTCGCCGCCTACTTCAAGTGACCGGGGCCCATCCCCCAATGATCAAAATGGCACCGTCTCAACACCTCCAACTCAAGATCCCCCTCCTCGGCCATCGTCTTACATGTCTCCAGGAGTGCCCCCACGGCGTCCTCTAGGACCCCGTAGCATGGGATCCTCTCATAGCGTCCCTACTCTACCACCGAAAGTGCCTGTTAATACATCTCTTCCTCGCGCTCCAGACCCAGCTTACAGCCCAATTTGGACAGTGCCCTCGCAAGGGCCCTCGAACCCACCCAGAACCTCGATTGAGAGCTCCCGTCCCGTCAATCCAAGATATTCTCAAATCGCAACATCTCCTCGCGGAAGCCCTAGCCGTGATGGCTTTGACGACAATCCTTATAGATCGCAAACTCCAAACGGTATACATCAGGCCAAAGAGGTTAGGAGCAGTAGTGCAGATCTCCCTTACAGCACTATGATCGAGCCCCAGCAGCTGCTCGACTATCTGCGCAAGTACAATATTTTGTTGATTGATGTGCGTCCGCGGGATCAGTACGATAGTGGTCATATTTATGCCTCGTCGATCCTTTGCATTGAGCCAGTGGCGCTAAAGGAGAACGTGTCGGCCGAAGAACTTGAGGAACGTCTGGTAGTATCGCCAGAACACGAGCAGTCGCTTTTCGAGCGGCGCAATGAATTTGATATGGTCGTCTATCATGACCAGAGAACGGCATCGGTCAGCTATCTTGCCGGATCCCCAGTTGGGACCACAGCTCCTCATCTTCGAGCGCTGTATGACACGCTTTACGAATTCAATGCTTATAAGCCGTTGAAGGATGGGCGACCTCCCGCACTACTGCTTGGCGGGCTTGATGCATGGATAGATCTCGTTGGCCAGCAGTCTCTTGCCACATCTTCTACTGCTGCCGTGATCGGGACTTTGCAAGCAAAGAAGCCTGTCAGGAAACCCGGGCGACCGCTGGGAAGAGTACCTACGATTGTCAGTGCCAACTCCAGTCTAGAAGTGAGGAAGAGAAGACTACGCGAATACAAGCCACTAAACCCCCAAGAACTCACTGAGTGGATGGAAAAGTCGAAGACGGAAGAGATCGACCCCGGGACCTATGTCGGAGAGGAAGCACTCACAGAGGAGCCGGAGGGCGAGGAAGAGCCTCCTGTATCGCCATTTGTGCACACCTATGAGGATTTCCTGCGTCGCTTCCCCGAACCGCATGCGATCCAACAATCGATGGTGGCACCGCATGTTCGGCCAGCAGGGACCCCTGCACCTAATTATGCTACCCCTGTTCCAGTTGCTCCGTCAAGGCCTCCGCCTGCGGTTCCACGGCCCAGCTACAGTGGTGTTTCGGACGGCCGGCAGATACAACCTACACTAGAGCGGCAGAATTCTGCGACCAAAACAGCTCTTTATACGCCAAGCTCAATGCTAAACCGGCTGAAGCTTCCCCGAACTGGTCTGACCAATTTTGGGGTAACTTGTTACATGAACTCGACTCTCCAGTGTTTGAGCGCAACAGTGATGCTGAGCAAGTTTTTCATCGACAATCGGTTCCGGTACTATGTGCAAAAGAACTGGAAGGGCTCCCAAGGCGTCATGCCCGGACTGTTTGCGAATTTAATTAGGTCACTTTGGAAGAACGACGTGGAGGTGATCATGCCAACTTCTTTCCGAAACTTCTGCGGACGCCTGAATCAAGAGTGGGCCATTGATCGCCAACAGGATGCCAAAGAATTCTTCGATTTTGCCGTTGATTGTCTGCACGAGGATCTCAACATTAATTGGCAGCGGACGCCTCTCCGGCCACTAACTTTCGAGGAGGAAATGCAACGGGAGAGGATGCCCGTTTCTAAGGTTTCGAAGATAGAGTGGGATCGGTACTGCCACCGCGAGGAATCGTTCATTTCTTCACTCTTCGCCGGCCAGCATGCTAGCCGCCTGCGTTGTATCACCTGTAAGCGGACATCAACGACATACGAGGCTTTCTACAGCATCAGTGTTGAGATCCCCTCGTCTGGAACGGGCGACATCTACCAATGCCTTCGCAGTTATTGTCAGGAGGAATTGTTGAGCGGTGACGAGGTGTGGAAATGTCCGTACTGCAAGTGTGAGCGAGTTGCAACCAAACAGATCATCATCACGCGGGCTCCGCAGATCCTGGTGGTGCATTTCAAGCGGTTCTCCGCGTCGAAAACCCAGACTGCACGGAAGATCCATACGCCGATTGACTTTCCCTTGCATGGGCTGCGGATGGACGATTTCGTCTTCTCAGCGCCGAACCAGGGACCGGCCAATGGATTACCACAAGACCCGATCGCGCCCACGGTGCCCCCCTTCACGTATGATGCATACGGTGTACTACGGCATATCGGGGCCTCGATGGGCAGCGGCCATTACATCTCCCTTGTACGGGACGCACAGCGGCAATGCTGGCGACGGTTCGACGACGAACGGGTGATAGACTTCAACCCACGCGATATGCGGCACAAGGATCGGCTACAAAACGAACAAGCCTATATTGTTTTCTACGAGCGGGTCCCCGCTAAGTAAGGAGACGAGACGGGCATTGTGCATAATATACTTTCTTGCGTTTTCTTCGGTGGCTTTACAGGGGCAAGACGGACCCTGATGTAGCGTTCATTCATTGGGACATGTCTGGTATGGGTAACTTTGCATTGGGACGTTTTTGCTTGCTTTTTTTTTGCCTCTTTTTCTTGGAAGAAACGACGATACGCGCTGCATGACGGATGATTTTAGCATGTGACGAACTATACCTTTTGTTTTCCATATCCCTGTGCGTTTACATCTTCTTCAACAGCTATTTGGGTGAGATCCAGGCAGCATGCACCATTCAGCGGAATTGACGTTGTCGCGTTCCGGTTCCCCCCGGCGATTTGATGTATAGATAGGCAGGCAGCCGTCCTCAGCCCAGTATGATGACATGACATGATAGACCATTGGATAGTGAACAGTTATATGCCCATCTACCTACATAGTCGAATAATACCCCACACAACCGTCCCAAAAGAGAAGAACATTCCGCCCTGCCGCCCCGCGACGGAGAGGCGGCCTCGATCATCCTCCAGAGGCGCGGGCGGAAAAGCGGGGAAGCCCACAGCCGACTCGGGGATTTAATCCCGACAGCGCTACCCGACACGCAGTGGGCAGGCGATCCTCCCCGAGGTTACGGTTATCGCTGGGCTCCATGGATCCCACCATCGGGACTTGGGAGGGGGGTGGCGGAATTACGGTCTTAACTCACCGGGGATATGTAGGTAGGTATGTATGTACTAGGTAGGTTGCTAAGGCTAAGTTTGATTTGGGCTTGATTCCAGGGTATTGCCCAAATAGAAATTAGGCACACAGTATTACACGGAGTATGATAGGTTTTATGAGTAGGCTTACGGAGTCTTATGTGTCGCTATAGCGTGATTTCCGGTGGGTTATGTGGTTATGGCTATTACTAGTATTGTGACATAAAGTAGGGTTCACACCACTGAGCAGAAGTAGATTATTGATAGGAGATAGGATGTCGCGGAACTGGCGATAGTAGGTACCTCTCTTAGGTGATAGATAGACAATGGCTGTCACACAATAAGGTGGTGGAGCAGCCACTCAAGGGTAGCTAGCAATCATGATCGGACCGCGGAGGTTATTCCGAGACGACGAGTGGAGCGACGAACAAAGAGTGGGAGACTTGAGGATGGAGGCCGGAGGATAGGATTGAAAAGATGGGGTGCTCTCTATTTATCCACTATCCATGATCTAATGTTGGCCGGAATGCACAGGTGTCAAGGAGGAAGTACAGTTTAGGTAAAAAGATCCTGGCCTCCTGGAATGATGGAGGAGGTACTTCGGACTCCGTACTGGACGGCCTGATTGATGATCGGTGAAGAACAATCATGTGCTGAATTGATCGACGGGCCGTCTAGTCCCTTGCCTTATCAGGCCTAGCGCCCTGCCTCACCTCCAATCTGACTAAGCCCGGAATAAGCGAGCGCTGATTGGCGGAGAGGCTCTATCACTATTATCAGGCCACTTTTCCGGATTGCCTTTTTGGGACGGGGTTGGGGGAAGTGGACAGGCCAAATGGAGACCATACCATCTTCAATCGAGAGCCCAGCAGCAGAGTCAATCTGGCGGTAACCCGGTAAAAGCAAGTCGATACACCTAGCGGCCGGCTGTCATCCACGGCACCGCCGGCCAGCGGCCAACCCAACCTACTATGGTCCTGGAACTTTCCTGGGGCTCCAGGCGGAGCCGGTGTCGAATCAGGGAGGCCCAGGGGCCCCTGCCTAAGGAAGCGATGAGCCCCGGCGCCTTCGAGCTGCTCGGCTTTCTCCTCCTCCTCCTCCTCCTTCTCCTCCTCCTCGTCGTCCCCCGAGTTTCTTCTTCTCCTTCCTCCGGGTTCATCTGTCTCTGTCGCCTAGACCGTCCTGTCTCATATCCTCTTCGCCTTCTGTCTTTCCTCATATTTTGATTCCCGTCAAATCTTCAGTAAGTCCCGCTCTCTCCTGCCTCCTGTTTCCATCGCATTATGCATCGTCGCTGTTCTCTACATTTCGAGGTACAGACCACTAGACGACGTGGTTCTGGCATCTGTCATTCACATCTTGCCCAATCGTGCTCATCTACATCACCGCTTGCGCACCGAGTACATGCACTCTAGACCGGCCGTGGAACTGTCCCAGCCTGCCAAACATCCATTGCAGCCCATCTCACTCCAATCCCGAAATTCCCTGCTTATCAGTCTCTCCTACCATTTGGACATTGCCAGTCGCTAACCATACCTTTTTTTTTCTTCTTTTTTTTCACAGTCCCTACCGCAACCATGTCCGACGCAAAGGAACTCACCCTCCAGGAGGTCAGCACCCACAACACCAAGAAGGACCTCTACATGGTCATCCACGACAAGGTCTACGACGTCTCCTCTTTCGTCGATGAGCACCCGTACGTGATTGAGCCCTTGCCACCTAGTCCCAGATCCACACAGCACCCCGAGCACCCTAAACAAACAGAATCTTCCGCGAGGGCAAAGAAACTGATGCTAACGCAACCCGAATGCAGTGGTGGTGAGGAAGTCCTTCTCGATGTGGCCGGTCAGGACGGTACCGAGGCCTTCGAGGATGTCGGTCACAGTGACGAGGCCCGCGAAATCCTGGATGGTCTCCTCGTCGGCAACGTCAAGCGCATGGTACGTCGCAAACAAACCCGTTTCCCGACTCTTACGCCCCTGGCGTTTGGTTCCCCCAAATCGCGATCCCACTAACAAAAACCTTCCAGCCCGGCGACCCTGCCCCCCGCGAGAAATCCCAGTCCTCCTCCGGTCCCTCCAGCTCCAGCGATGGCGGCCTCGGTGTCGGCCTCTACGCCATCGTCTTGGTCGGCGGTCTGATCGCCTACGGTGCCTACCAGTACCTCCAGACTGCCTCCGCCGCTGAGACGCAGTAAACGATATACCTCTAATAACATTGAGAAATAATATGAAAACCAAAAAAGAGAAATGAATATGACCTGAAAGAATTTCCGAATTTCTTGTCCGCTTTTGATTTTGTCGTTGGACGTGCCGATCTCGGCCATTTTCCACTTCGCGCCAGTATTAGGGGGTTGTTGGGTGATATCCATTGCAGATATTCATTTTTTTTTTTCTTGAACCTTTTTTTCTTTCAGATTAGAGTGCAAGCAATGTCACAGATGCCTTGTTATTATTCAAAAATGATAGCGGATGATCTCTATAGAAATCGTGGCTTTGATCTAGGTGTGCTGGTTGCTCGATTCAACATTGATTGTACAGAGCTGAGGATAAAACGGTCGCGCCTGATTTCTATGGTTACACGTTGATTGTCTTCCATGGTATTCATGTGAGAGGTAGTACTAATCCCTTAAAGAGTCCTTGAAATCATGTAATGCATTTATATTTATAAGGGGAGTGAGGCCTAATCACAGAATGTTCAAGGCAGATGCAAACCCAACTGCCTCTTATGCGAGTAGATGTATAACACAGTCTTCTTTTTGATGAACATAAGACAGAAGTAGAAGGAAAATTTAGGCCGCTAGAGTATTCCAACGGCCATACATGACACAGCCGCTCGAGCTCACCCCTATGACCTGGAGTTGCCGCTCAATCCAGCGCGGACAGCCTCCAGGATCATATCCTTGGCTTCTTCCAAGCCTTCCTTGCTTCCTTTGATCTCAATCGCCTCGCCCTTGGCTTGGTCCTTGGGTACATTGATCCGACAGCCGGTCTGCTTGCGGATAGCGTTGATTTGGCTACCGCCCTGTCCGACGACGAAGCGGTAAGTCTTCGGGTCAGGCAGGATGAGGTATCCAGTAGCCGACTGCTGGGACGCATTGGCAATAGCCTTCTCCAAGGCGGCCTTGGCCTTGGTCACGTTGTCACTGGTTCCCGCAAGAACCCACGGGATGGTCGCAGGTTCGGAGGGGTCGACAGCTGCGGGGCTGTTGTCCACGATCTTCCATGAGTGGGCCTCGACGGCATCGCTGGGCTCATCCGTGATCAAGGGAAGAGAAGAGGCACCGTTGGCCGCAGCGCGGGAGTCTTCAGAGGCAGCAGGCTTGGGCGGCACTTGCTGGCCAGCATGGTCCACGGTCACGCGGTAGTCGTTGCGAAGGCGACGGAAGAAAGAGCCGTTGTCCGCAATCACATGGTGCAGATTCCGGGGAACGTCCACAGTTTCACCCTGCTGGTCCTTAAGCATGGTCTGAATGTGCTCTTTAGCATCCGCAACAGCAGTGGTGGGACCCTTCAGCTTGATATCAGAGCGTCCAGAGCCCTGCTTGGGAATATCAAGAGTGATGTTGAATTTCGACTCAATGCCACGCCGGGTCTCACCTCCACGGCCGATGAGCAGACGATGTTGGGAGGGAGGAACCTCAACGGTCTCAGACACCTGATCCTCACGCTCCTTGACGAAGTCCTGGATCGCAGCAACGATCTTATCGACCACCTGGCCGTTCCCTTCAAGCTTGATAGTGGAATCAGTGCTCTCCGGGCGCGGGAACTTGACCATCCGGGAGGCGCTGCCATCGCTAGGGCCACCGGCTTCGGCGACAATCTTACGGATGTTCGCACCTGGGTACTTGTTAGTGGATAGATCATCATTAATCACAGACGCAGATACTTACCACCGCTGCCGATGAGCGACTTATGGTACTTCTTGTCCACGTCAATCGTCTTCGTCACGATTGAATCGAACTCACTCGACCGCTGCAGCAGGATCTTCTTGGCCTCCTCAACTTGTTGTTTCGTGCCTCTGATCTTGATCTGCACACGGCCCGAGTCATCCGGAGCATCGTTGGCACCAGGAACGTCGATCTGAGCACCAGTATCCGCGCGGAGCTTGTCCATTTCACGGCCGCGCTGGCCGATCAGGGATGGAATCTGAGCCTGGGCGACGGAAACTGAGGCCGCGTAGGAGTGGTCAATCACCCACTGAAGCAAGCTAAGAATCTCATCGCGCGCAGAATCAGCACCCTTGCTGGGACCCTTGACAATAACCTCATCCAGAGCCTGCTGAGGGCGGTTGGGACGAGAACCACCCGCGTCGCTCGAGTTTTCAGCGACCGACTGATCATCGTTGACACTGGCAGCCACCGCAGCCCGGGGGAACTGGACACGAACAGAGTAACGGTCCTGGAGTCTGTTGACCTGGCTTCCCTTCTGTCCGATCAACTCCCGGTGGTACTGGGCAGGGATCTTCAGAATATGGGTAGTCTCATCTTCCAGCTTTTTGCCCAGGTTGATGATTCTAATCTTAGCGGCATCGGCCTTGGCCTTGGGTCCTTTGACCTCGACCTTCCCAGCTTCGACCTTAATGTCGACATCAAACTCGTCGCGGAGCTTGTTGATATTCTCTCCCCGCTTGCCGATCAGGAAATTAGCAAACTTCTGGGGGAAGTCAAAGGTTGTCGTGTATCCCCGTTCGAGGTCATCCTGCTCCTGCTCCACAACAAACGCCTGAAGTTTCGAAACAAGGTCGTCCACAAGGCGGGAGGGCCCGCGAAGTGCGACCTCGGACTCGTTACGGGATTGACCATCCCCGACAAGAACACGGACAGGGATTTCGTCCTCTCCCTTCGCTTGCTGTTCGCGAGCGATGAACTTCCGTACCTTCTCCTGGTACTTGCTGGGGACGCTCACAGACTTTGCCACGACGTCGTTCTGGTCGCCAAGAGTGCTCAAAAGATAGTCCTGGGCTTCTTGGAGGGCCTTCTCGAAGGCGACGAGGTCAGCGGCAGACGGTCTTTGGCGTGGGATCTCGAACTGAGGGGCGGAAGCCGATGGGCCCTCGTACACGAGAACCACATCGGAACTATCGAGATCGTCAGGAACAAGAAGATGAACGCCATAGTCACTTCGCAACTTGGCAATGCTTCGAGAACGGAGGTATGGATGGAAGTAAGGATCAACCGCAACGTTACGAAGTCTCGTCGGAGGGTGAGCCTGAACCAAGTTCATGATATCGGAGCGCGCGCGAATGGTGTTCTTGCCATCCCTGGAGTAGACTTCCCATGTCACCGGGCCGTCGGAGCTAGGGGGAAGGGCGATCCGAGCATCATACATGCTCTCCAGCTCCTTGATAATTTGGCGCTGTCTGAGGTACCGCGTAAGGGCGCGAGCATGAGCATGAGAGCCCATGGGAGCAGTAGGGTGCTGACGAGACAAATCAATGCTCGCCATTTGCATGCTTGTTGCAAGGTCCATTGCCCGGTTGATACCATTCTCGATACAATCGAGAGGGCCAGTAATGGTCAGGAACTCGCTTTCATCGGAAGCGGGAGGCAATACAATGGCGCAACCGGTATCAGCAAGGAATTCATGCAAAGCATCGGCGTTGTCGCCAAGGATGAATTGATGCTGGCCACGGTTAATGGCGAGTTGGCGGAGTGCGAGCTGGCGTTGCAGGTCGGCAGCAAGCCTCTCAATTTCAGCGCGAGCTTCCTGGGCCGCAGCGCGCTCACCGGAGACATTGATATACTTTTCAGGGACCGGTACAAACTGAACGTGACCAGGATCAGCCTCCAGAGGCGGAGGTTGACTCTGCCAGGTATCGTACCGCGGCACATGCACTTGAGCCTTAGTGCGCTCCTCAATTTCTCTCAGGTTGGCATTGTGAGCGCCGGCGATGAATGGGAAGAATTCAGGCGGGATAGACTTGAGTCTCAGGTTCATGTTGGAAGCTCGCTCCTTGACAATAGCTTCGATCTCCCGACGAGCCATCTCCGCTGCGACAGCATCACCCTCAATCAAGACATCGATGGTATCGCTATCGTCGTCATCCTCTCCGGGCGCAGACTCCTCTGCGCGGGGAACCTGCACACGTGCTCCTGTCCGTTGCTGGATGTCTTGGACAACAACTCCTTGCCGTCCGATGATGTGGGGCCGGGCGGATGTAGGAATCGGGACGCGGACAGATTGCTAGGCGACTCATTAGTCGATTATCATTCTAAACTAGAAAGGAGCGAAACATACCTTGGATCCAACCTGCTGCGCGACCTCCTTCAGGGCCTGCCTGACCGCATCCACGGAGCCTTTACCCTCAAAGATTATAGAGCCGCCCGGTCCACCGCGCATATCGACATTGGCCTTGGATCTCTTGGAGATATCGCGCAAGATATCGCGAAGGGGCTTTTTGAGTTGGCCTCGTGGAAGCATCTGGGAGGGGGCCAGCCGGAGTTGTTCCATGTGCTTTCCGGGCAGGCTGATGATCCTGGGAACTTCAGAACCGAAACCGCCAGGGGCTGCTGATCCATTAACTGTTAGCAGGACGAACTACTTTCCCGTCCATATGGGCTGCAAAAACGTACCTGCCGAGGCGCCACTGGCAGCGCCATTGGCGACGGCAGCAGCCGAAGAACCTCTAGCTCCCCAAGCAGAGGCGGCCGGGGCCTTGGGCTTCGGACCACTTCCGAGAGCAGGGAACAGCTCTTCAGACTGCACATCGAAGGTGGGTGCCTTCTTAGGAGCAGGCTTGGGGGCCGCGGGTGCCGGGGTTGCGGCTGCTGGTGCCGGTGTCTGCGACGGAGCGCTAGACCCTTCACCATTCACCGATGAAGAGGGAGGAGGGTGCTGAAGGTCCTCCTCATCGACGACTTCTTCCACGGTAGCCTTGTGCGCCTCGTCACGGGCATGCTGTTCTTCCAGCATAGCTGCGCGGGACTTGGTACCGTTAACATTGACATCGGACACTTCGGAGGCCATTGTGACGGGACGATCGGAGGTGGATTCGGGGAAGTTTGGGCGGTTGATCGAGCTGACGGAGCGGAGAGATAGGTGCGGAAGACTATTGTTCTGATATTAGTAAGGCGAGGAATACCAATTGATATCCTAAAGGGCGAACTTACCGTCAAGCAAGAGACGCTAATGAAATTATACTAGGCTGCCAACACGGACGTCGAAGGGCACCGGATATTAACACTGAGTTCAATCCAAATGTATAGAGGCGGTAGGCCAAAAATGGGAGGTCAAGAAAAGAAGAAGCTCAATTGCTATTTGCAAGGCTTAAATGCGAAAAGATATAAGGCGAGTTTGCATCCCAATATTAAGCAGAGAAAATGAGGCGGGAGGAGGGGGGGGGAGAAGGAGGAGACGAGAAAGCGAGGATAAAAGTGGGAAGGCGGAGAAGAAGGAAAAAGGATGAGCGGAGGGGGAGAGAGGTGAGGTGAACGGAAGGGGGGAGGAGGCCAAAGAATTGACACGATCCAGAGAGCGGACGATGGCAGAGGCGATAAATTGCGATGGGAGGGAAGAGGGAGAGGAGGAAGAGGAGGAAGAGGACAGACAAGCCGAGTCAGTGGAAAGGCCGGGGGAGGAAGTCATTCCCTTTCGGGCCATGGTTGAATGGCGGAGCCGCCGTCCACTTTTCTATCTCGCTGACAACATCCCTCCCTGGTGCCGGCTCATGATGGCCGACAACACATGTGCTTACAAGATACTAGGTACTAGAGCTGTACTCCGTACGCTCTCCAGTGTCGGCTTCGATCCGACCGATCATTACCCAAAACAACCTCCCACTGCACGCATGGTCACCGTTATCAGAACGGGGTCGGTTCCGTCCCCATCCCTCGTCGCCCGGTCGTCCAGCACGCCTTTCAGAGATTCCGATCCCCTATCTAACCGGCACTGGTATGGTGCGACCGAACTGATTGGTGTGTTTGGATAGTGCGCCCGGCTTGCAGGTTGAGGCTGAGGTCCACACCGCATGTGGTAACTGGTACCAAACCAAGCGTCGCCTTCATTCTCCCCCGACTACAACCCTCCAGGATGGGCCCTGCCATCTTGCCATGGATTTCGGTAATCCGTATTCTGGCAGTGCTGCTGTCAAAGTTGCACCAACCCGAGAAACCCCAGAACATCTGGAGCCAAGCAGCTACCGATCCGCAGTAGTCACCTTCTACCTAAGATATCAACCAGTCCCGCCTTTTCAGCATATTCAACGGGAGATACATAGCTGAGAAAAAAAGAAAGCGGGGGGAGGGGGACATCTTGTCGAGTGTGAGAAAGCTGGACGACGAATCCAACGTTTCTCTAACCGAGAGACGACATGAACTCGAGGAAGGGTATACATCAACCCCCAGTTGTCACAATATGCCGCTCATCGAGTTGACAAAGGTCGACTTGCTGCTCTGTAGGTGGGATCTGATGATATTCAATGATCCGATCAGGTTGAGGCAGAGGGTCGAAAGAATGACTAACTAAGCAAGCAGGCTCACGCACCGTTTTGTAGGTGGATACATGGCCTATATCTCTTAACTCTTGTAAGAGTATTCCTACATACAAGATACTGGATTCCTACGAGACGTGGGCATTTTCCACACGGTCTAATCTTCCCTTGATGCCCAGAGAAGTGTGTTGGCAGCCCAAATCTTTAGCCCAATGCGCATCTCTCGTTCGTCCGATCGCTTGCATACCAGTTGCCAATGCCTTGCTACAGTTTGATCCCTCACGGAAAAACGTGGAGTATTTGCAGACACGGTTGTTATTGGGCCCGGCAGGTTGACGGCTTGTTCCCTATCGACCGCCGACGTAGCATCCGGAAGAGTTGGCGGGTGGCAAAATCAGCAGGCATCCAGGAAGTTGGTGTGGTTACATGGCATGACCTTCATCACGGCACTAGGATGATGAGATTTTAGCCGGGGCGATCTTCAACATTCCCTATGGTTTCATTTTCTTTACGGTTATCCGTCCAATTCCCATATCATGATTTATTTATTTTTTTTTCTCGCCGAAATGTAAGTCTGGCAAGACAGAAATGGCTCATTCGACGTGATTATCTGCAACGGAATGTTCAGATAGTAGAAATCTACCGAGTACTATGAGGCACCAGACTTGATTCTGCCACCGAGTCTCTAGCATCCTCAGTCTTCAGTTCTTGACCCACTGCTGATACTACCAGGCACTAGACCTGGGCCGATGTGGACCAAAACCTTAAGTGAGATATGCTGCTTCGATTTCCCACAGAAGTTCAGGGCCCTCCCACGCGTCCCGGCACAAAAGTTAATTGCGACAAGGAGATGGCCACGGCGGACGCAGTAAGTCGGCAATGGCATATAAGATATCGCCTCGAGTGCAGGGCCTCTGGGAACAAGATTGGACGGTATCTGGCCATGTCTCGCACGGCTGGCGACTAAGACTCGGGCAATCTCATGGCACCAGATAAGAAACCCACAAATTGCAATCCAATTATGCAACGGTTTGCGAGGGCAAGACATAAAACCCATCTGCCACTAGCGAGGGCCCCCTTCCAAGTCTAACCCCATCTGTCGCCGGCTTCAAGCGCGATACTATTTTTTTCCCCTACAAATACATGCATGCTCTAACGCCGTTTTCCTGGGGAAGAAAAGGTGTCTGGTGAGCCGTTTCCTCCCTTGCTCTCCTGTTCCCCTCCTCCCCGCAATTCCCCTCCCTCGCCATGGAGTTCACAACCCTCGAGGATGGCACCACCGTCGAGGCTAAGCAGGCCACGGCGTCGGTGGAGGAACAGTCCCTCGTCAAACCGCAGGGTTTGTTCGCCCGCATTCGATACTATGAAGAGCTGCTTGACCGGAAACTGGGCGTCGAGTCTCACAGTCTGGACCGAGTCCTCCCTGAAAACCGCCAGCCTCCCAACACCTTGGCCATGGCCTTCATCTGGGCGTCGGCCACCATGAACCTCAGTTGTTTTAGCACCGGCTTTATGGGAAAGGAGTTTGGCTTGAGTCTAGGGCAGACCATTCCCATTATGATCTGCGCGACATTTCTGGGTGCTTGTCTCACGGTTCGCACTCCTTTTCTCTTGCTCACAACTGCGACGAATGTTGCGCTCAGTGACTTACACGCCTGTTTCTTAGGGTTGGTGTGCCACGATGGGCCCCGGGACTGGCCTTCGTCAAGTCGCCATCTCTAGATACTCCTTTGGCTTCTATCCATCCTCCATCATCGCTGCGCTGAACGTGATAGAACAGCTGGGCTGGGCTTCAGTCAGCTGCATCACCGGCGGCCAAGCTCTGCGCGCCGTTTCAGATGGCCATATCTCAATGATCGTCGGAGTGGTCATCGTCGCTTGCATCAGTCTCTGCTTCAGCTTTTTCGGTTTAAAGGCTGTTATGACAATCGAGCAATTTATCTGGATGATTGCCTTTGTCGTCTTCATGATCATCTACGGAGAATCCGCGCACCATGCCAACCTTTCAGATCCTCCTACCGTCTCGGGTATGACCAGGTCCGGCAATGTCCTGAGTCTCATCAGCGTCATCTACGGTTCAAGTGCTTCGTGGTGCTCAATCGTGTCCGATTTCTACGTGCATTACCCGGTCAACACCTCCAAGGTCAAGGTCTTCATCTACACGACCCTGGGGATCTCTCTCCCGACCTGCATCGGTATGTTACTCGGTGCATGTATCGCCTCGGCCCTAGACGAGAACCCAGAATGGGCTGCTGCCTATGACAACGGTATCGGCGAGATCCTGCAGGCCATCATCTATCCCAGAGGATTCTCCAAATTCCTCCTGGTCCTCCTGGTGCTGTGTGGTAGTAAGTGCAACCATCCAACTTCAACCCTTCTCCGATGCTAACCAAACACAGTCGGCATGAACTGCATTGCCATCTACGCCGGTGCGCTCTCCGCTCAGCTGTTCGCCAAACCATTCCAAAAGATTCCTCGAATTATTTGGACGCTCATTGTCTTCGCCTGTATCCTTGTCATCGGTATCGCCGGCCGTGACCACTTACTTGCGGTCCTCGACAACTTTCTTTCCCTCCTGGGCTACTGGAACACCTCGTTCTTCGTCATCCTATTCACCGAGCACTACTTCTTCCGCAACGGCAACCTAGCCAACTACGATCTCGACGCCTGGAACACCCCATCCAAACTCCCAGTCGGATACGCTGGACTCACCGCGTTCCTGTGCGGTGCTGCCGGCTGGATCGTAGGCATGGACGAAACGTACTACGTCGGGGCTCTGGCGAGAAAGATCGGCACAGATGGAGGAGACATTGCTAACGAGCTCGCATTTGTCTTCACCAGCGCATCCTATATCCCCTTGAGGATGTTGGAACTAAAATACGTCGGACGGTAGATCTGTTCGATGCTTCTGTACTATATTGTCTTACTATAAAAGAAAGAACGGGCCACGTCATCGCGCTATAATTAATGCCTGCTACTACAACCTGCTATGTTCATTCCTACACCACATCCTACTCAACATCTAGTGAGTGATATACTCAACTTCACCCCACGTAACTCTAAACCCAAAATAAGCACGGGTACATCCGCAACCAACCCTAAAGTCCTCGGAACGCATACCTAGATAGGTAGATAGATACTCCGTAGAATTAGTTAGGTAGCTGTCCGGGCCGTCCATACATCCCAGCCCGCCTTGCATAGATGGAACTCTATCCCTCGCCTATCTACTGCCCACCTACCTATCTACCTAGTACCTACGTAGATATCTACCCTGGTTATGTAGTATGTGCATACTGCATACTGCATACTGCATTCAGGATTCCCAGAGCCTTGCTTGTCTTGTCTGCATACCAACGGTCTGCCCCGTGCAGTCACCACACCCTATTAGTTATTATTTTTGCGATGATGACATGAACCAAAATATAAGTATAGTAAGTATACTATATAGTACAACGGTATCATAGTAATTCCGCAAGCCACTTTTAATTGAACTTCCTTCCATACCAGTATAGTAGTACCTCGAAGAGTATTTACTCACTATCTATGAACTTCACCAACTAGTAGCAAATAAATATCTGAAGTACAATACTATTTATCTCACACAGAAAACCCCACTCCTATTAAATACCAACCACTACTATCATTCCACCCCAAATGAAGATTTAAAAACAATGGGAATCAAATAATCATGGTCCCGGAGTGATCCTCAATATAACTCTTCATTAACTCGGTACTAGAAAACTCCACCAGTATGATACAGCTAGATTTCAGAGCGTATGGCTACCGTAGACTGTGAGCTTTATACTTTGTGGTACCTATGGTTCAGATCGTCGTCTGGTTTTTGAGACGGAGCGGGGAATGGTGCCGGGCCCTACGATGTCTTACCTATCTATTGGATGAGGATAGTTAGGAAATAGGGATTACTCAGCAGGTTATGAATGGCATGATATTTAGGAAGGATGAGGTATACTTATTGACGGGGTTGTAATGGTGAGAAAGATTCTGCGGTAGTTGGAGTGGTTTGAATATTGATATTGGGTTCTTATTGGGAAGATCATGATATATCGGGATTACTATGTGGTTACTTTAATAATGGGGGTGTATATTGGATGGTGTGAAGATATAAGAATGCTACGTTGAAGGAGTGAGTCTGTTTGAATGAGAGTGTACTTCAAGTACTGGATGTTATTAGGAGGGGGTTTGAGAATGTGAGGTTTGTGAATTGGGAGTCTGGGGGTGATGATTTTAAATGACTAGCTAAATAGTTGTGTGGAGAAAAGGGAGTCAAAGAGATAAATGGAGTACTACTCCGTACTTCATCGTACTATGTAGGAGACACTCAAATATGAGCACTAGATCACCTGACATGACAGTGCTGATGTAGACATATTTGTTTCAGGTAGGACAGAAATTTTATAGCCTGCAGTAGGTACCTACTTCGTGGAAGAAGAAGACACCAAATGGAACGCATACGATTTGCCTTCTCCGCTACGTCGTACTGCTTCTTGACTCAGTTTTCTATTGGTGGAGAGGGTGGTGATTACACCCAGACAGGGTGTGGGGCATGATAAAAGATATAAATACGGAGTAAGCTTGTCAATATTAATATCAGAGATGAGCATATCCGGATTTTTGATCGAATTATGGTCACTAAGCCTGATTCGATTCAATTAATGGCAATGACATCAGACCATACGGCCACAATCAATTTGCTCCTTGGATCTAGGTAGGCCTCGAACCTCATTGTGCCGAAACAGAAATGACGGGACTTGCCGATCCCGTTCCATGGCAGTTTGGAGTAGACTGGTCAAGTGGTCAACACCCGCCATATTCAATTGAGATATGCAGAATATTCCTGCCAAGTTTCACATATAGACAAGTGATATATCGAATCGACAGAGCCGCGGGCGAGGCCATCGCCTTCCCCCACAGGGTAGGAAGTACTTCCTGCAGTGGAAGCCGTCCTGTCGGTGATTCTTGTATGCTTAGTCGGTGAGGACACGCCGTGATTTGCTGCTCCCCGGATCGAATTCATCAGGTTCTCCGCTCGTGGGTAC
Source organism: Aspergillus carbonarius ITEM 5010 (assembly GCA_001990825.1). NCBI lineage: Eukaryota > Fungi > Ascomycota > Eurotiomycetes > Eurotiales > Aspergillaceae > Aspergillus > Aspergillus carbonarius. The sequence goes on from KV907495.1 coordinate 1,474,443, forward strand.
GATTACCAGTCACATATGATATGAATCTCACCTCCATCATCAAGGGGGACAGGTCGGGAAACACATGTGTGACTCGGTCGGGGGACGTCCTCTCGACGGCTGCAAGTGCAGGGATCAGAAATGAGGATGTCTACTGCTCCGTACAGGTCCGGTCCAGTCTGGCGACACTGTACCTGCAGAGATTTCTAGGAGATTAGAGGCTGGACGGCGCAACCGATCAGTTATCAATTCTCTTTCGAGAACGTACAGAGTACGGAGGACGCAGTACTCCGTACGTATAAGGCAACTCAGGCGGATGGTTCTCTCTTGCGGCGATGACGCTACCCGGCTCCAGATCAATAATGAAGCTAATATTGGTGGCTTGCCCTGGCCCATGGAAAGCGTATCCACCGCGTTATGGAATAATGAAGGATTAATTCCATTATGGAACAAGAAGAGGGTTGGGCGCGGCAGAAGTCGGTTGGAACCTATTCTCGCAGCCCCGCCTTCCTAGCGCGGCACTAGCCCGCACCAGGTGTCCACGGTGCCTGCCTAACCTTTCAGTTCCATCAGTCTCTCAAGTCTCAAGGTCGGGAAGGATGGTACGGCGTACTTTGGGAGGAATGGGTTAGTGAGCAGTAGCAGTACTCCCATGGTACTCCGTAGAGGTGTGAGATACATCCTGCAGAGGAACTGGGCCAACGGAGCTACTAGCTCCCTACCTGTCTCCAAGTCCAAGCAGTCAAACCGAGGTGTCGAGGAGAGCGGAAACCGGTGGAACCCGTCTGAGAATGGAAAGCATCTGTTCGCGATCCACCCGCCAACGGGATGCAAACTGGGGTCAAGGGCGTGTCTAGAATTTTTCCTTTGCCTAATCGGACCTACGGTATCTGAGACAGCTGATGTACGCTCCGCTTCTGCCAAAGTATCCCAGTCGGGTTTGGAACAGAACACAAAAGTACCGGGGGGGGGGGGGTTGGTTTTGAGGAGACCGAAACCAATCACCACCGGGAGAATATCAAGTCAATAATCACATTGGGTGGATGCGTCTGGAAATTTCTGGGATGATTATCTACTCGGCAGTCGAGGGGGTCGGACAGAAAAAAGGACAAAAAAGGAAAACAGGCACCGGGCGCTCTCTCTGACCGCCCGATTGACAACCTGGAGGAGATGCCACCCATCTCCTTCTCCTATGGAGGAGAGATCGATACTTACCGTACTCCGTACGCAATACTCCCCGTACCTTACCTACCTAAGGCTCTAAGCCCAATCAATATTAGATGTTCCCCATCCATCCTGGCTAAGTGGCTGGGCCCGTTAGATTATTGTCTCCATTGTAACTGGTAATAATACCTTGCCTGACTCTCAGGACGGGCCGTTCTGGCACTCGCTCGTCCCCGTCGTCTGGTTCGGCCTCCAATCCCAAACCTCAAAACTAAACCGCTGCTGGGTCCCTCTGCCTCCCACCTCCCACCCCCCCCTCCCCATGCCAATTCTCCGTTCTTTTCCCACCTCGCTCTCCGTCATCGTTGGTTTCCCAAGCATTGTTGCATTATTGCTTTTTTGGCGCTGCAGATCTGTGTGCTGAGCTGTCGGTTATCTGCAGTTTTCCTGCATCCAGTGAATCACCCTCACTTGGTCTGTTTCCTTTTTCCCTCTCCTGTCGTTTCGCCCCCTCATTCCCTCAGGCCAGTCACCGCCTCTGTTGGACGCTCTGCTCTGATCCATCCAGCGGCTCTCCACGTGCTAACCACTGGTTGACGGTAGTCCGCGGCAGCTTCTTTCGCGCCCTCCCTTGCGTTCGCTCAGGCATTCTGGGTCCTCTTACATCTCCGATTCCTCCGTCCCTCCAACGACACTCGTCCGGTTGGGGCTATCGATCTGACCGTGCAGTATCACCACACCACCCACACCCACCCCCCATCCCCCGCCAGCGGCCCTGCTCGCCTACCCTATCGTCGAGACAGACGGTAGGGACAACCGCAGCGCGCACCGCCTCACCCGGTGGCTTTCCCCCCCCCCTCCAATCAAACCACCAGATCCCACTCGCTCAACCCTGCTGCTGCCAGTCGGCCGAACTGTCCCTCCACTTCCCCCCCCCCCCTAAACTTGCACGTCATGAATCACGATAGTTTCTCCTCCCTAAAATTTCGACGGTCGTCAAGCAAGCTTCACAAGGACCCTCCGAGTTTCAGCTCCCGCATCCTCAAGAGCCAGCAGAGCAACACGTCACTAAAGCGGCACCCCTCAGCGCCCGTCTATCCCCGTTCTTCCACCGGTGGAAGTCGAGAGCATTCACGCACCAGATCCAACGCCTACGGATCTTCCTCATCCTCCCTCGAACAGAACAGCGGCGGACCGTCTCCGGTGCTCGCTGGCAGTCAACCTGGATACTCCCCAAATAATAACCACAACAATCCTTCCAGATCCCGCCCTCCTCACCGATTCTCTCTCAACGAGCAGAGCTCAGATGAATTGATCGGCTCCCCGTTTGATAACCGGGGCATGCTCAGTTCATTGCAAGAAAACACCACCGAGACGGTTCCGCAGAAACCTGCCAATCTACGATCCGCTACCAGCCCCGACTCCCGAGGATTGAGACAGTCAACTAGCTTCACTGCTCTACAGAACCGAATGGAGACATTTGTGCATAGGACGACTGACAATGACCGCCCGGCGAATCCGAAACGTTTATCCGATGAGGGTGGTGGCACCCGGCCATTTGGCACGGGCAGGAGCAAGAAGAGTAGTTTCTCCAGCTTTGTCAATAGCATGCTAGGTTCCCCCCGAGGCATCAAGATCTCCGCCCCTGAGAACCCCGTGCACGTCACACATGTTGGCTATGACAACCAGACTGGCCAATTCACTGGCCTCCCCAAAGAATGGCAACGGCTGCTGCAGGAAAACGGCATCTCGAAAAAGGAACAGGAGGAGCATCCACAGACCATGGTTGATATTATGAGATTCTACGAGAAGAATGCCCAGGGCGATGATGAGGTGTGGCACAAGTTCGACCATGCCTACCCTCAGCAGCAATCGGTTACCAGCCCCATCTCCGCACCGACTAGCATAGCCGGTTCTGGGTCATACGTCCCTGCTTCGCAGCGGAATTCCCCCCCTACGAGCCCTCGTTTCCCGCAGAACCATGAGGGTAGCTTCGAAAACCCACGGGCACCGCCCCCTATCCCTCGTGGGCCGCCTGTGGCAACCCAGGCGATGTCACCACCAGTGGGTGGCTTTGTTCCCAATCGAGCTCCGCCAAAGCCTCCAACCCCTGCCAGTATGACCCCGGCGCGGCCTGCCCCTCAGCCTCCTACCACGGGCTCATACAATGCTGGTTCTGCGCCAGCACGGCCAGTTCAGGAGGCATATACCCCTCCTCAATTCGACACGCCTCCCATTCCAGAGACGGAGCCGTTGCCGTCTGACCCTCAGTTGAGCCGGTCAAACTCGAAGGCAAATGGTACCCCCGTACCATGGCCACCACACAATATCCCCACCCCGGCCCAATACCAACAGAAGCAGGAGCAAGCAATGGCCGCGGCCCAGCAAGCAATTGCTACGATCCAGCTCGACCGTAGTCGCAGTCAGCGTCAACAGCCACCCACTCGTCAAGAACAGAAGCAACCTTCGGTTCAGAGTCCTCCCCAACACGCTTCCCCCGTTGATGAGGCTGCGCAGGCCGCACGTGCCGCTCCCGCGGCTCGCCCACGACAGCGACCTCGCCAGAGTAATGCTATGGATATCAGGTCACGACTGCTGGCCATCTGTACACCTGGCGACCCTACTCGCCTTTACCATCATCTCACGAAGATTGGCCAGGGTGCGTCCGGTGGTGTCTTTACCGCCTACGAAAACGACACGAAAAACTGCGTTGCCATCAAGCAAATGAACTTGGACTTGCAACCGAAAAAGGATCTCATTATCAACGAGATCCTCGTTATGAAGGACAGCAAGCACAGGAACATCGTCAATTTTTTGGACAGTTACCTCCATGGTCTGGACCTCTGGGTGGTAATGGAGTATATGGAGGGTGGTAGTCTGACTGATGTGGTTACCTTTAACATAATGAGCGAAGGACAGATTGCTGCTGTCTGTAGAGAGGTGTGTTTTACTGTTTTTCCGCTCATTATTATGCATCGAGCGCTAACCCCCGGCAGACCTTGGGTGGCTTACAGCACCTTCACTCGAAAGGTGTCATTCACCGTGACATCAAGTCGGATAATATCCTTCTTTCAATGGACGGCAACATCAAGCTAAGTAAGTGGTCCTCAAGATTGCCCTTGAGAGATCTTTCTGACATCAGGTAGCCGATTTTGGTTTCTGCGCCCAGATCAATGACTCGCATAATAAGCGAAACACCATGGTCGGGACCCCGTACTGGATGGCCCCTGAAGTGGTGACCAGGAAGGAATATGGCCGCAAAGTTGATATCTGGAGTTTGGGTATCATGGCCATTGAGATGATCGAGGGTGAACCTCCTTATCTCACCGAGTCGCCGCTCAGGGCTCTGTATCTGATTGCCACGAACGGAACCCCCACGATTAAGGATGAGCACAACCTGTCTCCCGTTTTCCGTGATTTCTTGCATCTTGCTCTCAAGGTAGATCCCGAGAAGAGAGCGTCGGCGCATGATTTGCTGAAGGTACGTTCCCATCGCTTGACCGTATCAATTGTTGCTGACTGATGATATTAGCATCCTTTCATGTCGCTTTGCGCGCCTCTCTCCCATCTGTCGCCCCTTGTAAAGGCTGCGCGGGCCAGCAGAGCCCAAGAAAAGGCTCAAAAGGGGGGTGCTTAGGTACCGTCGCATTCAACTGTTCCTATATATGTCGATGTCTTCTGTCTTCTCTCCCAGATACCCATTACTCCTGATATTTCATATTTGCTGGACAATGATATGCTGGCATTGCATCATGGCAGACCTTTGTTCGCATCTTTCTCCCATTGCGCGGTTTTCGCATCTCCTGTGAATGTTTAGATGGCGATGACCTCACCGGATGATGACTTCTTGATCCGGTTTCCTTCCCTGCCTGGCTTGATTTCCTTGCATGCACAATATCCTTCCTTTGACGAACCTTTTACGCATAACTCGTTCTTTCGATGCTTGGCTTCTGAACGAGAGAAGATGCTTGTACAACGTCCTTGCGCCATCCATCCAGCGGCTGTTGATATTGTCGGTTTGCGAGTGTGCTTATTGTTGTCATGGAGCCGAAGCTCAAGATGAAGCCTGATGCTTCACATAATGAACGAGGAGCCTGTTTCCGGCGCGGTTTCAGGACCTCATCTTGTTGTCTATTGTCTTGCAGCTGTTTGGGGGGCGGTTACCCCAACTTCTTCCAGCGACCAATATTCTTGATGATTTATGAAGCATTTCCCGACTGTTTTGACGACAAAAAGAACAAAAGTGTGGACCTCTTCTTGATCTGGTTCTTCTCTGATGGTATGCTTCTATTGTCCGAGGATAGCAGCTCCTGTTCTCTATTTTGTGCCCGATTCCCCGCCGTGGTTAGCATCTCGGGGTCGGACTTGTTTTTTATGATATGATCGAGGGTCCGCTCTCATTGACGAATAGTGTTTGAGCGGTTACATTGATATAGAGGGATCATGCGTGCCATGGGGCTATTGTTTATGGTGGTGAAGAACCTATGATTATTCATTTCTTGCTGACTGTTCCACTTAAAAGATAGATATCTTCGTCCGTAGATAGGAAGGATATCGGGGGGATATCGGGATATCGTCATGGCCCCACTAGTACGTAAAGGGGCGGAGCTCGCCTAATCGGGCGTAGCGCGACCAGTCAGCGTCAGAGGCGCTGCTCTCCGCCCGCCGCGATCACCTGCTGAGCATCAGGTGGCAGCCTGTCTGTCGGTTGCACACTCCCATTCTGAACATCCCAGTTGCTACCCACCTCCTCAGTCTCTCGTTTCGGTCGGACGAACCAGCGTTGTGGAGATTTCTCTGGATCAACACATTCTATCAGCCAGCGCCTCAATTGAACCCGACGACGTTTACTCCGGATACCGCTGACTGCAGTGTTCCTCCCCCCCGCATCGGGTGTCATCTCTACGTCCTGCGAATCGTCGGATATTAGAGGTCAGAACAAGGGTGAAACAAGCCCCCGCTTTACTGGACGGAATACCTAGGTCTATTCAGCACGAGTTCTTATCTCGTCGTACACTATCGCGGAACCGCCAACCCGTTCTCGTTGAACAACCTGTCTCAGTTTCAACACAGTGACTGTTTCGGGCGCCGAAGACAAGGTCCTCGTGATGTTTCGCGCACAGCAAAACGCCTTTGACGATGCAGTCGGTATGAGAGTTCCCTCCACTCGCGCTCTTGATAGTTTCCCGTATAGCCTTGCTGACTTAAGCGATGTACGGTATAGCCAAGGCGACCGACGAGAACCTAACATCCGAAAACTGGGAATACATTCTGGTATGCAACTCCGCAATCACTCAATATGCGAGCAGGGGCCGAGGTGGAAATGATCTGACAAGAGGCTTGGGATGTTATAGGATGTCTGTGATAAAGTTGCTTCTGAGGAGTCAGGGTATGTTTAGTCTCTGGTTATGCTCTCTCTTGAACGTGATGTTGACTGAGGATATGACCTCTAGCGCAAAAGATGCCGTTGCTGCTATGATAAAGAGACTTGCGCACAGGAACGCCAATGTGCAGCTCTACACCTTGGAGGTTTGTGGCTCTTGTGCATCCTTACGACATGTACAATTAGAGGGTCTCGTCGCGTCGTGCTGATCCCTGGACTAGTTGGCGAATGCTCTGGCTCAGAACTGTGGTCCCAAAATACATCGCGAGTTGGCATCTAGGAGTTTCACTGATGCTCTTCTACGTCTAGCGAATGACCGAGTAAGTCGGATCACTGCGCATCGAAGACATTTCAGACTCATAATCGATGTCTAGAACACCCATCAACAGGTTAAGTCGAAGATTTTGGAACGCATGCAGGAGTGGACAGAAATGTTCGCGAGTAACCCAGACTTCGGGATAATGGAGCAGGCATACATGAAGTTGAAGACCCAGAGTAAGATCGCGAGAAGCGCTACAGATAGTGGACATGGAAGCTCACTTTCATTCTAGACCCGAACCTGCAGCCTCCGTCGAAGCCCGGTAAGAGGGAAATCACCGACACGGATCGCCAGAAGGAAGAGGAGGAACTACAAATGGCGCTCGCACTGTCAATAAGAGAAAAGCCCACTGTGGTTCCTGCGCCCCAGCCTGAAGCCAGCTCTAGCGCCGCCCCGGTCAACCAAGCACCTGCTGCCGCCTCTCAACCAGTGCCGTCGGGTACTTCTGCAGCTACGGTTTCGCGGGTGAGAGCACTGTTCGACTTTCAGCCTTCCGAACCCGGCGAACTGCAATTTCGCAAGGGAGACGTTATAGCTGTGCTTGAGTCGGTTTATAAGGATTGGTGGAAGGGTTCTTTGAGAGGCCAGACCGGCATATTTCCCCTCAACTACGTCGAGAAACTCCCTGATCCAACGGTGGAGGAGTTGCAGCGGGAAGCTCAAATGGAAGCCGATGTCTTTGGTCAGATCAAGAATGTTGAGAAATTGCTGACCCTTCTCAGCACTCGTAGCTCTGAGCTGAATGTGCAGGACAATGAAGAGATCACAGCTTTGTATCACTCGACATTAGCCATCCGGCCCAAGCTGATCGAGCTCATCGGAAAGTATTCACAGAAGAAGGGTAGGCTAGTTCCGGTTCTGGTGTGTTTCTTGGCTAATATTGGGGCAGATGAGTTCACGCAGCTCAATGAAAAGTTCATCAAAGCCCGAAGAGACTATGAATCTCTCCTGGAAGCGTCCATGTCCCACCCAGCACAACCCCAGTATGGCCGACCTGGCCAGCCTCCGTACGGTTATCCTGGGGCTGCCGCTCCCGTGGGATATCCCCAAGGCCCGCCACCGGCGGATCCCCAACGATACTTCAGTCCCCGTCCTCAAGGTTCGTATTGTCATGAACGCTCTAGCAGGCTTACCCTGACACCGGGGACAGAAACGCAACCCCCTCAGCCCAACCCGTCGGCATACTATGGTGCGGAACAAGCACACGCGTATCCCCCAACCTCACAATCGCCCGATCCCCGTCGCACTCCCCCTTCTGGCGCACCATATCAGCAACAGCAACGTCAATCTTCCACCGAGTCCTACCAGCCCGTGTACCATCGTCCCGAATCCACGTATGAAAACCCGCAAGAACTGGGCACATCGGTTTACGATTCTCCTATCGAGCATCCTTCCTCAGGCCAGCGTCCTCCATTTTCTGGCCAAGTGCAAGTCCCGGCCGCAGTTCAGCAGCATTTCCAGCAACAGCAGCAACAGCAACAGCAACAGCAACCGGAATACCCGGCCTCTGCTTACGCTCCTGACGATGCTTCTCGACCCCCCGCTGGTGCCAGCTCTGCCCACCAACCGCAGCCCCCATATCCGTCACACCAAGCACCGCCGATGCATCAACCTCCGCCAGTTCCGGGCACGTCAACGACACCTACGCCCTATCCTGCTCTGAACGCCGGTGGAAGTTATCAGGCGTATAACCCGTCGCAAACTGATGTATCCAACCCCGCTTCGTTCTACCGGTGAACTTAAGGTTCGTTAGATTGTGGCGGCCTCGTTGCATTGGGCGTGATGGCTCACTGCAAGCATTTGCGTCTGAGCCCGGCCTGTGGGCCAGGTACTGGGTTCTGGATCTGTTGTTTTACTAGCGTGCCTTGTGCGTTGATTGTGCTGGTTCCTGACCGAACCAGGTTCGATTTTCCGCCGAGAGGAATGTGCATGTGAATTTAATCGTAATGCAGCAACCGACTTCGTTCATTTCCAATGGAAGTTGCCACGGCGTGGTGCTACAGTATATGAAGCATACGACCATACAGGGTGGATTGATTGGTTTCTTAGATAAACTCTCATGCCTAGCCATACAAGCAAGCAGTCATGCGACAAGTTTCCGACGGAAATCCAGACATAGATCGCGACCGGGGGAACCATGGGGGTCATCCGAGGACCTACACCCAAGACATGGCCATCTCGCCGTGCCTGGCGCGCCCTTCGTAGCCGGCCCAGTAATCGAAGCTCGTCCATGGACTGGCCCAGCCTCCGGTGGTCTCGGAGTGTTTATAGACCGACCAAGGGTAACTCCTGCCTTCAAATGCAGGGCCCATGATCACGCCATGAGCTTCGGCCAGGGAGTCGGCAAAGTCCAGATAGCCAATCTGCAGGTTCTTCTCGTCGACGTGATTGCATCTGCTCGCTGTGCCGGCCCACTGGAAGTACACGCGCGTGACCTTGGCCGGGTCTTCGAAACGCCGAATCGTCGAGGGCTCTCGGTTCTTCCGCTCCGGGGTGGCCGGATGGCATCTCCATCGCTTCTTCTCCCACCGAGTCTCGAACGCCTCCCGCGTCCGGTCCAGCGCATCGCAGGACGACGCCAACAGCATCGTCCCTTTGAACGGGCCCAGGAAGAATCCCCCGCTGGTGCCAGGCTCCCCTGGGGCCTTTCGATGGATCGCCAGCCACAGGTCTTCATATCCCCACGGATCGATTGCCTCGCAACGAACAATGTATTGGCCGTGGAGATCGGTTATCCCCAGCTGACCAGTTGGGGCAACATGGCGTTCCATATATCGAACATGTCGCTCAAGCTTTGTGCTCCACACGGCGGTCATCAGGGTTTCATCCAGCTCCTTTTCACTCTCGCCAACTTGATTGATTTCGTCCACTTTGTGCATGATCTGATGGATGTCCCAACCGAGGAAGGACCAGACGCCGCCGTTGGCGATTGTTCCACGGACATAAAGGCCCGGAGTCCGTAGGACAGCGGCAGCAAGAGGCTCGTATAACCGTTCCTCAAACCTGGGCATGAGCTTGATGGGATCCGGGGTCTTCTTCTGATCCGGGTTGCCATTCCCATCCAGGAAGTATTTGGTCATGAATCGCCCCAGGTCGAAGTTTGCTTCGAATGTGCACCTCAAGGTCAGACACTGAATATCTGCTAGCTTTGCGAAGCCGGCGTCCATCCCGCGGGAGAAGGTGTCTTCCCAGCCTACGACTGTCACCGTGGATGTGATGCACACGGAAAGCCCAGAAACGTTCTTAGTGGCGTTCTCGAACTGACATCCAAATACTTTCTCCAGTACCAGGGCCTCCTTCTGCTTGTCCTTGTCGGGAACACCATCCTCTTCGGTCAGGAAGTACTTGGCCATGAACAAAGATGCATCGAAGAGGGCTTCCTCGGAAGGGGATCCTAGCTCGGCAAACTTCGTCATCCGCCAGTGTTGCTTTTGGACTTCGTAATTGTCTTGCATTTTCTCATACATGCCCGACAGCGTCTTTTCCATGGCGATCGTGGATGGTGCGAGAGAGTTGCACTAACAGGTCAGTATCTGGGGATATGCTCCTTGTCGAAGGTCCTCGCCTACCTGCCCATCCTTGTACGCATTCTCCAGAATAGCTCTTAGCTGGATAGTACTATCCCCTGGTCGGAACTCAAGCCCGAAGTGCTGCAGCTGGGCCGTGACCCATCGCTTGTTGGGTTTATGACGAGTGGCTTTCGAGGGATCTTCCGGGAACACCCTTTGCAGGAGCGCCGGGGACGCTCGGGGAATACCGTTCACCGTGATCCCATAATCATCATAGACAAACGAGCCCAGCTTAACAGAATTTGGTTTCTTTGGGAACTCTTCGTCCATCTTAAACCAGAGAGGACAGGAGGGCAAGGTGGGATAGTGAGTAGAAGGGCGGATGGGGGAGGCGTTCAGAGGACCGTATTAATGGACTCAATTGCACCAGAGTCTTCTTCTGGTATGCGAGCTAGATAATCCAAATAATCCTGTGTTGCCTACTACACACGGTGCGCGTCGCCTCGCTGTGGACGTCATTCACGCAGACTGCTGCACACCACGTGATGCGCAGCACACAAATCGGTCTAAGCGGGCGATTTGCTTCATGGTCATTCACATGGCATCTCCAAATCAACTCAGAGGCGATATTGGATCTGGCTGAGGGATTACCAGGTCACAGAAAAACACAGAACCCAACCACAGCCCGCTTGTGCCAACCAATCACTCTGTGCGGATCAGCAACTCAGGATGAACCTCCTCATCGTACGCCTCTCCCAATCCACGAAGCACCGCCGGTCGGTCAGCTATACGTGTCACCCATGCGGCCAAATGAGGAAACGCAGCCAATTCTTCTTCTTCAAACCCAATAGACTTGAACGTGCGTATCCAAGACCACGCGTTGATATCCGCGATGCTGTACTTGCCTGTGCCCGACCCAGCGAGATACTCCCGAGGGCTGCTGGTGAGTTTGCCCGATAGATGCAGTTCCAGGACACCATATACACGGAGGACTTCTTTCTTGAAACGCTGTGCCGCATCTACGCATCACAATCAGCAATAAATTTGGTGAATGGGTTTGCCGGGAGAGACAGGCATCACATCGACATACGAGGACTCTCGTCAACCGCATTCCGGCGGAAATAATTGTACTGCCCCTGAATGGGCTGACCGGATGCATGCCAGAAGATCGTCCATTGGACAAGCTGGCTGTGCTCGATCGGATCAGAGAACCCAAAGACGTTGTTCTTGTCGACAGTAGCAAGGAGATAGAATAAGATTGCGGACGATTCCATGACCACATGGGGTGGGCTCTGGGTGTTGTCTATGAGGATTGGGATACGGCCTGATGGCTATGAGTCTTGCTTGGGACCTGTTAGGTACCTCGTGGGGGGTCGCACCATTTGGGTTCAACTTCAAGTACCATGGCTTCTTCTGCTCCAGGGTATCGAGGTCTATTAGGCTGGTGGTCCACTCAAGGCCGTATATCTCCTTCAGCTCTTCGAGGTAGATATGGGCTTTTCTGCCGTTGGGGGTGAGGGTGGTGATGAGGTGGAGGCCCTGGTGTGCAGTTGGTCAAATGTCGAAGTGACGCTTGAGGGCGGGGATATTCACCTTGGCGTTTTTCACTGCGTCGGGGGTTTCCCCAGTGTAGAACGAAGACATGGTGAGTGCTATGCAATCTGGATGCCATATCAGATTGATGTGACAAGATTGGGGAGGGAGCTACTTATATAAATAGCTAACCATCATGACAGATAAGCACTAGTAATGGCGTGATAACCCCTCCTCGATCACAGCCCATCAGGTTAATATACTTCATCCCCATCACATCATTTGACGTCTTCGAAAAACGCCTCGTCACAGCCCTAAGTTGTTCCATCTGATGAACCCCACACCGAGGACTGCAACATCAGAACCATAATTCTCGGGGCTGCAGAGGGCAGACAGGCCCATGCAAGGCTAGTACTGCTAGCCCCCCTTCCTTCCAGCCAATCAAGACCGTGACTCAGCGACTCATCATTTCCCGGTGGAGTCGAGCATGTCAATGGCTCTGTCTCGCCGTCGTGCACTATCCAATGGTGAGTATGGCACCTTTCTTCAAGTCATGCGCTAACCAAATGTCTGACTAGATCACTGTCGCACAGACACCACCCTGAAGAATGCACCCGTTACTAATATCCCTGCTTTCCCTGCAGGACTTTGCGGCCCTTTCGATCTCCAATCCCGGCAGCTGACCGGTTCGTCTCTCTCACCATGCTTGCCACGGTGGATCTTCAAAGCCCGTCAATCTCCATCACAGCCTTCTGCCTCGGGGTAGCTCTCCATGTATTTGTCTTTCGCATAGGAGAATGGGACCTCGCGACCACCAAGCTGTTGGCCGTCTTCGCAACTACCAACGCCGCGTTAGTGTTCCTCGTCAAAGCTATATTTCTCTTTCCCCCAGACAACACACTATGGACGGCGATCAAAATCGTTTCTTGGCTGGCAACCAGTCTAGTCGCAGGGATAGAGATCAGCATGCTGGTCTATCGCGTTCTCTTCCATCGTCTGGGGCGGTTCCCGGGACCGTTTGGGGCTCGTCTCTCCAACTTCTATGGGACTCTACTCTCGGCCAAGAACTTGCACCTCTATGAAGAGGTGGAGAAACTCCATCACACATACGGGGACTTTGTGCGACTGGGTGAGAGAAGTCATATTCATGGCCCAACAGCTGGTTAACAATCTAGGGCCCTCTGAGCTATCCATCAACAATCCCAAGGCCGTGCACGCGATCTCCTCCTCCCAATCCCCCTGCACCAAGGGGCCATTCTACACCGTGCTGGACCCCCGCAAGTCAATGCATATGATTCGCGATCCGGCTGAACATGCTCGTCGCCGAAAGGTGTGGGATCATGCATTTAGTGCGAAATGTATGTGTTCGGTTCCAGTCTTTCATCGACCCAGGCTGATGGAACAGCACTCCGTGATTATGAGCCTCGCGTTGCTCGGTATACCGACCAACTACTTGCGCATCTCGAAGAGACGACGGGACAGCCCATCAACATGTCTGACTGGTTCAACTTCTATAGTTTCGATGTGATGGGCGATTTGGCCTTTGGAAAGTCCTTTAACATGCTGCAGAATGGTATCAAGCATTATTTTATGACTTCGCTGCATGCCGATATGACGAATGTAGGGGTGCTGGGTCGGTTGCCATGGCTGTTTCCCTTATTCAAAGCAACCCCTGTTGTTAATTATGAGCATATGCGATTCTGGGAGTGGGTCGATAAGCAGGTTGACGAGCGGAAACAGGTAAATTCTTTGGAAACAGCAGATTGATACTTTCAGTGGCTAACCACAACAATTGAAAAGACGACCCCCGACAAGCCCGATGTCTTCGAATGGCTCCTCAAAGACTACAACGCGCAAGAAAAGCCCTCCTTCAACGACGAGATGTACCTAGCCGGCGACGCATACTTGGTTGCCGTCGCAGGAAGGTCAGTATCCGAATCCCACCCCAAACCTACTAGCTAGCTAACAAACAATAGTGACACCACCGCCGCAAGTTTAATCACACTCTTCTTCCAATTAGCTCTAGACCACCGCGTCCTGAAGACCCTTCAACATGAAATCGACCAATACTTCAAGACCGTAGAGACCGTGGATTACACCAGCCTCTCGAAACTTCCATACCTCGACGCCGTCATCACCGAAACCATGCGCCTCCACCCCCCAGTCCCCTCAGGCGTGCAGCGGATGACTCCCCCAGACGGGTTGCTGATCGACAACACCTGGATCCCAGGGAATACCATTGTGCAAGTTCCCTACCACACGCTATTCAGAGGTACTTCTACTTCTCCTGAATTCTGAACAATCACCGACTAACGCACACAGATGAGAGACTCTTCCTCCAGCCCCAGGATTTCATACCCGAACGTTGGACAACTCGACCCGAGCTGATTAGGGATTCTGCACCCTTTGTTCCATTTTCGACTGGTAGGACACATCACTCCATCCTTTCTTCCTTCATAGAAAAAAAATAAAGATGAGTTGGCTAATCGGAGATACAGGCCGCTACGGCTGCATCGGAAAACAACTCGGGCTCATGGAGCTCCGATACGTCGTGTCGCAGATAGTTCGGAGATATGATGTGGAGTTTGCGCCTGGACAAACCGCTGAGGCGTTTTTGGAGGGGAAACGAGATGCGTTTACATTGTCGTTGGGGAAGTTGGAGGTGGTGATGAATTTGAGGCGGTGATACTTTATCTAGGGTTACTGCATGTCAAGTATGAGTATGGTGCTATAGTGCCAGGGGGAGATGGAAACGTAGCCCATACATATTGCGTTTCCCTGGACTAGGTGTATGTTCCCTGATTCGAACAAGCTTATCATGGAGACGCCCCTTGGGTTCAACAACTTTAACATACGAGGGTTGGGTCCGGAATCAACGGTCGGACGCCGACCAGATCCCCCGAAGACTCAGGAGGCCCTTAGCCCCGCGGACTTAGCTCGATTGCTCCGGCGCTGCCAATCATCATAATCTATAGGAGAAGTGGAAGTCGTCCTAGATGCGCATATAAATGGCCAACGACCCAGTTCCAAATCATTCAGCAACACAATCCATTGATTCGCGCACATGATGGCATTTTCATACAAGCACTTTCTAATCATCGGCGCCACGGCCGGCATCGGACGAGCATTAGCATCGCGTCTGGTACAGTCAGGAGCCAAAGTCACAGCCGTTGGACGACGCAAGGATCGATTGGATGAATTCGTGGAAGAGCACGGCACAGACAAAGCCAACGGTGTACAATTCGACATTGGCAACTTGGAAAAGATCCCCGAGTTCGCTGCGGAGTAAGTTGCCCCCGCAGCTATTGTCCCCCAGGAACCCAGTCCAGTAGGCTGACATGCGATGGGGACAGAATGATACGTCAGTACCCCGACATTGACAGCGTCTTCCTCAACGCTGGTACCCAGCAGCCGATTGACATGACCGATCCGGAGAAGTTCAATCTGGCTGGATTTCACGAGGAAGTCAAAGTGAACTTTTCGAGTCTTGTTGCTCTCACGCATGCTTTCTTGCCGCATCTTATCGAAAAGACGGAGCCTACTAGTTTTATTTTGTGAGTTTCGGTTTTCAGATACCCTGATAGGCAGGGTGAAGGCTAAGAAAATCTTACAGCACTGGCGCCAATATCGCCATTGTTCCTGCCTCCTGGATCCCTGCGTACTCCGCTTCCAAGGCCGCTCTGAATGCCTTTGTCCTTTGTTTGCGTGATCAGCTCCGGAATTTCAAGGTGAAGGTCATTGAGCTGTCTCCACCGCCGGTTCAGAGTGAGTTCGCCTTTTCTTCTCCGTGTTGTTTCCTGGCTGACAGCCCACAGCTGAACTGCACGATTATATGGGCGAGGAGACAGGACGCAGTTTTGGTATGCCGGTGGGGGAGTTCACGGAGCAGGCGTACCAGGCAATGGCTGAAGGGAAGGATCAGATTATTATTGGGAGCATTGGGCCTGCTGAGGTTTTCAATGATATCGTGGATAAACGCCGTGCGGCATTTACGGATCTGGCCAAGATGGTGCGGGGGGAGAAGTAGGAGATGATGGATTATGCCTTGTGTTAGGCTTGAGGGATGCCTATGATATTGTAAAGGTAGCTAACATTGTGGAGACACCATGTACTGTCTCAGGGTTTCGATTCGACAACTTCAGTCTGTTGATAGATGCAAAAGACGAGTAGATAAAGGAAACAATGCGGTTATTCCTTCCAAGGAACCGGGAGGAGACCTAGTCAGGTGCCGCTGCTGGTCGTCTCCCTTCCTCTGCCCCTCCGATACTTATCTTTCCACCAAGCTTGCCAATCTATTTGACCTCCCCACAACCATTGATTCCAACACTGTGGTCTTTGTTCGGCCACATGGATACTCAGCGCGAAGCTATAACAGCGTCAGGTTAGTATACATCATGAGAGAGGGCAGGAAGACTGACCGGTATAGCTATTGAACAAGACATCCATCACGGCATACGCCCCCAAGTTCTTGGACGAATTCTCATGGTGCGCCCAGTGATCGTACACCGTCTTGTCTCGATAATAATACCCACTATGGCTCACCACACCACTCAACAGGGCCAACATAGACAGCGCCTCCACAACCAAGATATGGGCTTGCAGAACAATTGCCGGAACCAGCGTCACCAATGCCAACGGCAACCCGTTGAACATGAAATGATCCACGATATGGCCATACCATACTGACATCCCCGTTGGTGCCACCCCCGTTCCATGGTGAATACTGTGGATCTTCAAATAAAGCCACCGATTCTCATGCATCATCTTGTGGGAGACATAGAAAAGCCCCTCCCCGAGTAGGAAGACTCCAATATACTGTCCAGCGGCTTCCTTCCACGTGGGCAGTCGACTTTCAACCACGAACAGAGTCCGTGGATACGCCCACCAGAGGTACACTCCGTGGAGAACCCAGCCCGTCAGCATGTTTCTCGTCGAGCATCTGACCATCTTCCATAACTTCAGGTAGGTGGGAAACTGGGCTGGCTTCCGCCATGGTCGTGCCCATGCTGGCTGCAACAGATCCACTATAAAGAAGACCAGGCCCGGGACGAGGAACCCGACCAGCTGACTGGCGCAAACTGTTGTCCATTCGATTAAAGAGGGGTCATATTCATGGAAAAGAGACCGCCATGCGAGCTGAAAATCAAAGAAAAAGTTCATGGTTAGAGATGTGTTGCTATTAGGCTGATGGAAGAGATTCACTTATGATTGTATGAGGATCTGGATATACGAGGTCCTTGGGCCCTTTTATAACCAGTTCCTACAAGCCAGTTGAAAAGCCATCTCACTATTGTCAATTCGCCCTTGGTGCGTCTGGGGCCAGCCTCGTGGCTATCAGTATAAGGCCTCCATATGACGCCTATCGGATATGGTCAGTGGAGGCCTTGCCCCGTGAGGCATCTCATTGCACCAGGGGGGCCTTATCCATGTCGCATCCAACAGATCATGCTATTTCGATCAAACACTGGACCGGGGTTTCGATGAAACACACTTTCTATCGAACCTACCGCCTGTACTGGCAGCAGCGAGTGCAATTTCTTTCGGCCTTCCTCGGGTGCCATGTGTAGCAAACGAGGATGCTGGCGCGTATTGGGGGTAAATGTTGTGCCATGCTGATTTTGGATAGAGAGTGGAGCATATTATTCTACAAGGCTGTCGATCTTTGACTGTGGAATGCAGGAGCAACACCTGACTTTTTTGACGTGAGCATGTCAGATTCAATGCCATTAGTCTACACCTTCTAGCTTTTCGATTGCTTAGAAGGGAGTACGTCAAGGGCACAGAAAGCTGGAATGTATGTCTCAGGTATACCCTCAGGCGTCCAACGGGGCCATCGAGCACACCA
The DNA here is from genome assembly GCA_001990825.1 of Aspergillus carbonarius ITEM 5010. Lineage (NCBI taxonomy): Eukaryota > Fungi > Ascomycota > Eurotiomycetes > Eurotiales > Aspergillaceae > Aspergillus > Aspergillus carbonarius. The sequence goes on from KV907495.1 coordinate 1,492,175, forward strand.
TCGTCTACAGACCCATCTACACCAGATACAGCAGGTGCTCGACTTCCCTTTCGATCGTGAGATGCCAATAATTCAGACACAAATTCATCTAGGAGGGGAAGATGGGTAGGTAATCGTCGACTAGAATGGCAAGCAAACATTCAGGCATCAGGCGTCCAATATACATGCCGGCATATGCGCCGCAGGGATGTAAACAAGGTTTCATGGTATAGACATGATGAGCCTCACTGCACGTCCTATCTATGTCCAGCTTGAATCCAATCGACTCTGGTAGGCTTGATGGACATTTGCCAGACAGGGTAATTGTTGTGGACAAGATAGGTTCCTGGCTGGATGGAACACGAGGCCGGTCAATCAGGGGGATGGATTACACGGGCCGACGACTCGCTTCCATCCACCATACATACTCGGTTGGGGAGTCAGACCTACATATTCTTTGTCCTTGACTCCGGGCTCACCCATGGTTCGGGTGGGCGGTGCCTGAGGCCTGGAGGGTGGTTGCAGGTGTGGTTGCAGGTGTGGTTGCAGGTCGCTCGGGTCCGTTTTTGGCGGTGACTAAGAAACCGTCCCGCCGGAGCTTTCTCACGTGATGCTGCGTCGGTACCTCATCCCCCCATTGCCGGCTGCTATGCCTTGAAGCTATCTACCCAACCCGGAGGCCTTTTGTCTCGTGTGCTGCTGCTCCCCGGAACGAGAGCCTGGGACTTATTGCGGGTGTCGGGCTGGACGATCTCACGCCCGTGCTTTGTGCTCTGTGCTCCGGCCCTCCAAGACAAGTCCTTCCAGGCAGCCCTCTCCCCGCACTCGCGCTTTCGCCGAACGATGCCCGCAGCTTTCGCCCTGCTTCCCAATGGACAACAAACCCACCGTTTTGCTTGAACTCTCTTGATTCCTTGTTCATCCCCCAATCTCATCCCTGTCTAGAGCCCGCGCCCTGTCGGGTGCGATGTCAAGGCCATGGAGGCCGATTGGGATGAACTGTCGCGCATTCCGGTGCCTGCTCCGAGCGTCCATGCTATGCCGACAATCGCCACCGCAATAGCCTTTGATGATGTGATGGAACTCTTGTGGGCCGGGAATGAATATGTGGGTTCTTGTGTGGGGGTGAAGCTGCTCACTCGGGGTTGTGCTAACCGGTGCCTGGGTCTGGCTTTTAGGGACGAATTACCTCCTTCTGCGGCCCCGAATTACAGAGGTATACCTCTGTCCGGGCACACCCTGCGACGGAGGCGGTACGGCAGATTATTTTCCATGAAAGGGGCGTCATCTCGCTGTCACCGAAAAGTGTACATATGATAACGCGGCGTGGGCTGACGCAATGGCACATCGCCCACGAGGAAATGACCGATCTTCGCTGCATGAGCTTCACGGCCCAAACAAACCGGATTATAGTTGCAGGATGCCAGAAAGTCATGTTTACAATCGATATTGATAAGGGAATTATCGTCGACAAGCTTGGAACTGAGTATAATTATACAATGATGAAGAAGAGCCGTTATCTCTGTGCGGCGACAGACACGGGGTCAGTCAACGCGTTAAGCCTAAATGACTTCAGTGTGGTCAAGTCGTGGAAAGCACACGGAACGGCTGTGAATGATATGGACGCCCGGAATGACCTTTTGGTGACCTGTGGCTTCTCTGTGAGACATTTGGGCGCTCCGATCGTGGATCCATTAGCCAATGTCTACGACCTGAAAACCCTTTCGCCATTACCCCCAATCCCGTTTCACGCTGGGGCTGCGTATGTACGGATGCATCCGAAGCTGCACACGACGAGCTTCGTTGCGTCTCAAACAGGTCAGCTTCAAGTGGTGGACCTAATGAATCCCAATGCGATCAATCTGCGCCAGGCGAACGTTTCATTCATGCTTGGCATCGACCTGTCACCATCAGGAGAAGCGCTGGCTATTAATGACGCGGAATGTGCGATCCATCTCTGGGGATCACCCGCAAAAGTTCACTTCAATGAAATGAGCAAGGAAGCTGAATTCGCGGATGTAGCTTCCCGCCCTCCGACCCTTGATTGGTCTGCAGATACGCCATTGAGCATGGTAGGCATGCCATATTACCATGAGCGTCTTTTTTCTGCATGGCCGAGCCACCTTGTCTTTGAGGTCGGCAGTCCGCCAGTCCAAGTGGACCAGGCCCTGATTCCCTATCTCCGTCCCGCAGAGATGGGCCTCCATGCACCGAACCCAAAGAAAACACGACGCTATCAGGTCGAGAACACTCGCGCTTTGGCTTCTGCAGAACCTGCGCTTATTGCCCCTAAGTTCCTCAGTGAAAAGGCTAGGGAACAGAACAAGGCGAAGTCTGAAGGAGCCATCAGTGATGCTGCCGAGGCACTGGCAGGTGCGAAGATCAACGGAGAAACAGAGGACGACCCTCTCCTTAAATACAGCAATGTAGAAATCAAGTACAGCAGATTTGGTGTCGATGATTTCGACTTCCGGTGAGCTCCTCGTCTCTTGACCGATAACATCCAGAAGCTCACATCCAACAGTTTCTACAACCAGACAACCTTTTCCGGATTGGAGACACATATCGCGAACTCCTTTACCAATGCCCTCCTTCAGCTCTTCAAGTTTGTTCCATATATCCGCAACGTCGCTCTCCAGCACGCCGCCAGTTCTTGCATATTTGAGAATTGTCTGCTCTGCGAGATGGGTTACCTGTTCGATATGCTCGAGAAAGCAAATGGTCAGAATTGCCAGGCGACAAACCTCCTCAAGACGTTTAGCAGCTATCGCGAAGCGTCCAATTTGGGCCTATTCGAAGAGAATCTTACGAACAAGTCGCTTTCAGCCGCGATTCAGGCTGTCAATAGATTTTTTCTGGGCCAGATCTCACACGACTTCCGCATGATTTTGCCAAGCTCAGATGATCTCGACCACAGATTAGCAACGGTTGCTTCCGAATCCATTCGGTGCATGTTCTGTCAGAATGAGATTGTGAGGCCGGGCAACTCCCTCGTCAACGAGCTGAGTTATCCTGCAATTGATATTAAGCAAGCTCGAAGGAATCCTGCTTTCCGATTCTCGAATATTTTGCGATCAAGCATTGAGCGAGAAACGCAAAATAGAGGATGGTGCAACTACTGTCGACGGTACCAGCAAGTTGCGATCCGAAAATCAGTACACCGCATGCCTCATGTTCTGATACTTAACGCGGCTCTGAGTAATCCCCTTTGCCGGCGACTTTGGGGGATTCCTGGATGGTTGCCGGAAGAAGTTGGCATTGTCATCGATGGCGGCCAAATATTATGCTTCGAGGGAGAAGAGCTCAAGATGCGAATCCAGGCTAAGATGCCCGGGTTGGTGATATACGAACTGGTTGGTTTGGTCTGTGAAATTGATATCCCAGAGCATCAGAAGGCACACCTGGTTTCATTCATCAATGTCTCCATCTCCTCTCGGGAGCCAGAGACGAAGAATAGGTGGCATCTATTCAACGACTTTCTTGTTACAGAGGTGGATAAGGATGAAGCTCTTCGCTTTAATCAGCCATGGAAGATGCCGTGTGTGGTAGCCTTTCAGGTGAGAGATGGTCGGCATGCTATGGATGACACCTGGAAGAGCACACTTGATACCACTCTTCTATTCCGTGACTGGTCACTGAAGTAAGCCGAACCTACCGAAAAGCTAGAGTCCTATACTAACAAGTCTTAGTGGTGGTCGTCCCGTGGAATCACGCGTCACGCTCACTGAAGAGGAGAAGCCGACACCCGGTACACCGGTTGCTCTCGATACCGAATTTGTGGACCTTGAGAAAGCAGAAATCGATGTGAAAGCAGATGGCTCCCAGGAGATCGTACGCCCAAGCAAGAGTGGGCTCGCCAGAGTATCCGTACTCAGGGGCTCGGGACTCCGAGAAGGTGTTCCCTTCATCGACGACTACATTACCATCAAGGAGACAATTGTCGACTATGTTACTCAATACTCGGGCATCAAGCCTGGTGATCTAGATCCCAGAGTCAGTCAACACAACCTTGTCCCACTCAAGGTTGCATACAAGAAGCTCTGGCTGCTTCTCAACCTAGGATGCGTGTTTGTCGGACACGGCTTAGCCTCTGATTTCCGCAAGGTCAACATTCAGGTGCCCAAAAGCCAGACCGTGGATACTCAGTACCTGTTCTTCCACCCCGGCAAGAACCGCCGGCTGAGTCTTCGATATCTGGCGTGGGCGGTCTTTAAGGAATACATCCAAGAGGAGCCGGCCGATGACAACCAAGGACACGACTCCATTGAAGATGCGCGCATGGCGCTACGTCTTTGGAAGAAGTTCAAAGAATACGAAGACGCAGGCATTGTGTCTCAAATACTGGAAGAGATCTTCCGCGAAGGATCCAAGCTTGGATTCCGCCCACCCCCAAGGAACGGTGTCCCCACCGTCCTTTCTCGTCCTGGCACAGCAGTCACGATGCAGAACAACAGCGGTCGCAACACTCCCAGCACGGCCGATGTAGCGGGCGCCGCAGCCAGTGCCCCGGCGACCCCGAGGCAAGCGTTCCGACGCTCCATCGCTCTAACCCCCAGCAACGGCAGCTTTGCCGGGCCCGGAGCGGGTGACTTCTTCAGCGGAAGCCCCTTGAAGTGATATCTCCTCGCAATTAGTGTGCGAATGTGATGACCTCTTTTACGATGCTACTAGGTACTGAGAGACCCGCGATAGAGGCGGCATTTGGATGTACTGTCATAGTTGGCTATACATGAAGTGAATTGGTAATACTCCTATATATTGCTCAAGAGATAGAAATACCATCAAGTTTCAATTTAATAGTGGAAAGCGTAGTACTCCATGGCATGTAGGCAAGTGTCGAGGCACAGGTGGTGAATTGCTTCGTAATGAGCGAGCCGTCAGCCGGCCTGAGGCTGCCGAGCGGGGAATGACGTGGTGGGTTCGACCAGCTCCTCCATAACCTCCCCAATTCTGCCCTCTCTCTCTCACACACTCTCTCGGTTCTGTTTGCCAACCTCACTCTGAATTCCTGACTCGCTCATTTGGGGAAGTCAAGAGGGCCAGCGCATACCTTCCCATCTCAGCTTTCCGATATTCGTCCCCACCCAACAGTCTCCCAATTCCTGACCACGCCCGAAAAACCCCTCCCTCGCAACCTGCCCCGCACCCTTCAACAACACAAGGCACCATGTCACGCCATCGCGTTAAGGCCGTGAGCTACGACGAAGACGAGTTCGACGACGGTTATGATTCCCCTGATCCCGAGGAGCAAGAGTTTCTCCAACAGTGCACTACGGAGGTGCTGAACCAGCTGCGCACGGGAGACCCTTCTGTGACGGCGACTCGCGATGAGGTCCAAGAAGCGCTTTGGCACTATTACAACGATGTGGAGAAGTCGGTGAATTATTTGAGGAGTACGTTATCATATCTATCTGGAATGGGGCGCTTCGGTTCTATTGGGGAACAATAAGCTGCTTCGCTAGGTACTAATTGGATCTTTGCTGCAGATAAGAAGGCGAAGGAAATCAAGAAGAAGCAGCCGGCTCCAGCTGCGGCTCCGGCTGTTAAGGCGAAAGGTAAGCATACCCACTTGTATTTCCTGGGGTGGTTGGGCTCGAGTCACACATTTCCCTATGCGTGTCGTCAACTGTGAGTATTGTCTCTTTCCCTCGTCATTGATTGCTTTAAACTGACCCGTTACGGAAGTTGGAGTATGTTCTAACAGGCTTCCCAGTGCCGGTGTACCCTGTTCCGTTGTCTCCTCCGGTATCTTCGACTGCACATTTCTCGGCTGCGGATTTCTTTCGCGATGCCCCGTGGCTTAATATCCCTGCGCATCGTAAGGCGGATATACTCGTTGAACCGCTCTATCCTCGGCTTGGTCTTCTTGGGGGTGCTCCGGAGAGTGGAGGGAAGGTGTCCAAGTTGGCTGCTTTGGCTGCGGCGCGCAAGAAGAGAGAAGGAGAAAAGGCTTCTACTCCGAGTCCTACGCCTACACCTGAGGCGGAAATGCCGCAGGCGTCTACAAGTGAGCAGAAAGGGACGACTCTTTCTCTACGTGAGAGACTTGCTAGCAATGCAAAGCCGCAGACGCCATTGGAGGGTCTGCAGTCGCTTCGGTCGCTTGGTAAAGGGCCACGACTTGGAAGCCCTTCACCTCACAAAAAGGCATCCCCTGAACCGAGGAAAGAAAGCAGTCCTGAGGTCGCTGTGCAGCCGATTTCAGAACCGCCTGTGTCGGTTGAGCCGGAAGAAGCCAGTGTTAATATCCGGGCACCGCCGTCTACATTTGCTAGCACGATCGTGGGAGATGCCACACGTCCGAGGATGACCGAGCCCAGCCACTTATTTGCCAACTCTCTTGATCTCATCAAGATCTACGGACAGGATTTTACTGAACCATTTGACTTTGCAGGCCCGAGCCCCGACGACGTTATCCTGAATGCTCAGAGCTCTGCAAAAGGTTTGGCTATTCGGCGAAAGATATAAAACCTCCCTAATGGACGTGCAGGCTTCAAATCGAACCAACCTGCTTCGAAGTCGGGTGACAAGAAATCTCAGGCTAGTTTGTCGGAAGGCATGAATAACCTGAGTGTGGAGGAGAAGGTGAACGTCAAGAGCAAGAACCTTGATGTGCTGTCTGAGTACCAGAAATCGCAACGGAAGAAGGCCATGAATTTCGCCGTTATCGGTCCGTTATAACCTCACTTGTTGCTGGCGAGCGCCGCTAATGCTAGAATAGGTCACGTTGATGCAGGAAAGAGCACATTGATGGGGCGTTTGTTGGCTGATCTCAAAGCTGTTGATCAACGTACCCTGGACAAGTATCGCAAAGAAGCAGAGAAAATCGGCAAAGGATCATTTGCCCTGGCGTGGGTCTTGGATCAAGGTTCCGAAGAGCGAGCTCGCGGTGTTACTATTGACATTGCAACAAACAAATTTGAGACGGAAAAAACGGTCTTTACGATAGTGGATGCTCCAGGGCATCGCGACTTTGTGCCCAACATGATTGCCGGTGCCAGCCAGGCTGATTTCGCCGTCCTTGTCATTGATTCCGGCACGGGCAATTTCGAGTCAGGACTTAAAGGTCAAACGAAGGAGCATGCTCTGCTGGTGCGCAGTATGGGTGTCCAGAGAATTATCGTTGCGGTGAACAAGATGGACTCGGTTCAGTGGGACCGAGAGCGCTTTGATGAGATCGAACAACAGGTGTCCTCTTTCCTGACGACTGCTGGGTTTCAGGCCAAGAACATCGCCTTTGTGCCCTGCTCAGGAATTAGTGGAGATAATGTCACCAGACGGAGCGATGATTCGAATGTCTCATGGTACAAGGGTCGTACGTTGATTGAGGAGCTTGAGGCCACCGAGGCGTACTCGCACGCCGTGGACAAGCCACTCCGGATGACCATCGGGGACGTCTTCCGGGGAAGCGTCCAGAATCCTCTATCGATTTCGGGTCGCATAGATGCCGGCAGCCTCCAGGTCGGTGACCAGATCCTCACGATGCCTAGTGGCGAAAAGGCCACGATTCGGAGCCTGGAAGTGGACGGGGAACCCAGCGACTGGGCGGTGGCGGGCCAGAACGTCACCTTGAACTTGGTCAATATTGACCCGATCCACCTCCGCTCTGGCGATGTCATCTGCCGTGCCTCGGCGCCAATTGCCAACGTTGCGTCCTTTACGTGCAAAGTGCTGGCCTTTGACCATCTGTTGCCTAGCATGGTGGATATCCACCGCGGACGCCTGCATGTACCCGGACGAATCAGTCAGCTGGTTGCGACCTTGGACAAAGTGACTGGCGCGAGCATTAAGAAGAAGCCCAAGATTGTTGCACCCGGGACCGTGGCACGGATAGTGGTGGAGATGGACCAGGCTGTGCCCCTGGAAGCGCCTACACGCATTGTCCTACGGGCTGGAGGTGAAACTGTTGCCGCTGGATTGCTAGAGTAAATAGTTGGTGGCAGACAGATGTCCACAGGCTTTTGCTGATATATATCGCTCTCTCTTTATGCCAGTCTAAGATACCATTTGCCTGTCTCCCGATAATGATATATTATACTAGTACTACTCGCAAATCATAGTAAAATGTGCAAGTGGCACCATGAGCTAGTACCCCTATCTACCGCGTGTCTACTGAATTATACATGGAACTGACCTGCTGTTAGCTACTAGGCTCAAGGCCCTTCGGCCCCAGACAAGTGAAACAGAGATCAAACAATTTGGACAGGCTGGCAGAAGGGGCCTTGGCATGTCGAATAATCCGGCGGAGCGGTGATGTGCCTCCTGAGTGGGGATTGTATCCACTTTTGGAGGGAGACCCTGGGGTGTGACTCAAAAAGGAGGATGACTCGACTCAATGATGGTCACCAGCGCGATCTGGCCCAGGGGGCGCCATGTGGTTGTAACCAGCGGACCTCTGGCCGGTGGCCTCTGAAGTCTGAATCAACGGAACGGCCAGTTGTCCAAGTGCCGGAAGAGGCAAGGGCAGGCTGAAGAAGCAGCCGGCGGACCCTCCCTTGGGCCTGAGGCGGTCGGCCCCTGGGTTGACGAACCGCTAGTTCACCGACTAGCCCCTAAGCGAACGAATGGCACCCCGATTCTAGCAAGTTCGGTGGACCGCCTGCCCCCAAGAAAGTGAACGCCTCCCAGTTGGGTCGCTCTTTTGCGCCGGCAGAACCTCCGGGCGGTGGCCGTGCACGCTGACTCAGCCCGGCCCTGAACGCGTCGCGGACCAATCAGCGGCCGAGGAGTAACCTTAAAGTCGGATACCCGCGAAAAGGCCAGCATGGCCGCTGCGCTTTCTTTGCCGCTGGCAAGCCATACAAGAAGCTGGCCGGAGCTTCTCAGACATTCTTTCTTCTCTTCGTCGTCGCCTTCTTCCACCCAACCACCCTCCCCCTCCTCCTCCTCTGATCCGCTCTTTCTCTCTTTCCTTCCCATCTCGCCTGGGTTGGATTGTTTTCTTAGTCCTTGCCAGGAATCGCTCGAGAGGCGCAGGAGGATTCTCGTTCGCTGTCTTCTCCGGTAGAGGAGCCCGTCGATTCACCTTGCTACGTGTCCTGTGGTGAAGGAACATTGTCTGCATCTACACATTATGGCGCGCATCTCGCATCAGGGTGCGGCCAAGCCTTTCACGGCTTGGACCACCATCTTCTACTTGCTTCTTGTTTTCATTGCTCCTCTCGCCTTTTTCGGAACCGCACACGCTCAGGATGAGCAGTCGCCTCAGGAAAGCTACGGAACTGGTAAGAAGATATGCCGTACGGGGCGAAATGGAAGAGTTGCTGACGCGTTTTATGTGGGATAGTCGTTGGTATCGATCTGGGAACCACCTACTCGTATGTTGACTGCGCTACAACGCGATTCTCGACGGAACAAGCACTGACTGGATTGCAGTTGTGTCGGTGTGATGCAGAATGGAAAGGTTGAGATTCTCGTCAACGACCAGGGAAACCGTATCACCCCTTCGTATGTCGCCTTCACCGACGAGGAACGCCTGGTCGGTGACGCCGCCAAGAACCAATACGCCGCCAACCCTACCCGGACCATCTTTGACATCAAGTGAGCTTTCCGACTCTGCGCGTATTGCAAGCATCACTAACCCACATTAGGCGCCTGATCGGTCGCAAGTTCGATGACAGAGATGTCCAGAAGGACGCCAAGCACTTCCCCTACAAGGTCGTCAACAAGGATGGCAAGCCCGTCGTTAAGGTCGAGGTGAACCAGACCCCCAAGACCCTCACTCCCGAGGAGGTTTCCGCCATGGTCCTCGGCAAGATGAAGGAGATTGCCGAGGGTTACCTTGGAAAGAAGGTTACCCACGCCGTTGTCACCGTTCCCGCCTACTTCAACGACGCCCAGAGACAGGCCACCAAGGACGCTGGTACCATTGCCGGCCTGAACGTTCTCCGTGTCGTCAACGAGCCCACCGCCGCCGCTATCGCCTACGGGTTGGACAAGACCGGTGACGAGCGCCAGGTTATCGTCTACGATCTCGGTGGTGGTACTTTCGATGTCTCTCTCCTGTCGATCGACAACGGTGTCTTCGAGGTCTTGGCTACCGCTGGTGACACTCACCTTGGTGGTGAGGACTTTGACCACCGTGTCATGGACCACTTCGTCAAGCTGTACAACAAGAAGAATGACGTTGATATCACCAAGGACCTCAAGGCCATGGGTAAGCTCAAGCGTGAGGTCGAGAAGGCCAAGCGTACTCTGTCTTCCCAGATGTCCACCCGTATTGAGATTGAGGCCTTCCACAACGGCGAGGACTTCTCCGAGACCCTCACCCGCGCCAAGTTCGAGGAGCTGAACATGGATCTCTTCAAGAAGACCCTGAAGCCCGTCGAGCAGGTCCTCAAGGACGCCAAGGTCAAGAAGTCCGAGGTTGACGACATTGTCCTGGTCGGTGGTTCTACCCGTATCCCCAAGGTCCAGGCTCTCCTCGAGGAGTTCTTCGGTGGCAAGAAGGCCAGCAAGGGTATCAACCCTGACGAGGCTGTTGCTTTCGGTGCTGCTGTTCAGGGTGGTGTCCTCTCCGGTGAGGAAGGTACCGGCGACGTTGTTCTGATGGATGTCAACCCTCTTACCCTGGGTATTGAGACCACTGGTGGTGTCATGACCAAGCTCATCCCCCGTAACACCGTCATCCCCACCCGCAAGTCCCAGATCTTCTCGACCGCCGCTGACAACCAGCCCACCGTCCTCATCCAAGTTTGTAAGTGTCCTTTTACTGGAGACTGATTGTTCTGCATACTGACTGTGGTCCAGATGAGGGAGAGCGTTCTTTGACCAAGGACAACAACCTGCTCGGCAAGTTCGAGCTGACCAGCATCCCCCCCGCCCCTCGTGGTGTTCCTCAGATCGAGGTCTCCTTCGACCTGGATGCCAACGGAATCCTGAAGGTGCACGCCAGCGACAAGGGTACCGGCAAGGCCGAGTCCATCACCATCACCAACGACAAGGGCCGTCTGTCCCAGGAGGAGATCGACCGCATGGTGGCCGAGGCGGAGGAGTTCGCCGAGGAGGACAAGGCGATCAAGGCTAAGATCGAGGCCCGCAACACCCTGGAGAACTACGCGTTCAGCCTGAAGAACCAGGTCAACGACGAGAACGGCCTGGGTGGCCAGATCGACGAGGACGACAAGCAGACCATCCTGGACGCCGTCAAGGAGGTGTCGGAGTGGCTCGAGGACAACGCTGCCACTGCTACCACGGAGGACTTCGAGGAGCAGAAGGAGCAGCTGTCGAACGTGGCGTACCCGATCACCAGCAAGCTGTACGGCTCTGCCCCGGCGGACGAGGATGACGAGGCCTATGGGCATGATGAACTGTAAAATAGCATAGAGGGATTTAAGGAGTTCTTGATTCTGTTTTGAGACATTGTTTTGGCTCGTCACCGAGTATGATACCTGCCTGACCTCCTGGAGGCAGCAATACATGATACCATTGTTATCTGATCTTCCCTGTAGTCTATTGTTCCCTTCCTGCTAGAGATCGTCTCTTACTCCTCCCCCCGGGCAATAAACTCCCTCACCACCTCGACAATGACCTGATGATCATCCTCCTGCTTCAACCCACTCACCACAATGACCCCCACCACCCCATCCACCCCCCTCACGCGGACCGGAAACGCGCCCCCATGAATGGCATAATCATCGGCCGCCCCGCCACCCCCGGAACTTGTCAAGGCAAACTTGCGCACAAACGCCGCCTCCACGTCCTTCGCCTCCACCCCACCACTCAACATCTTATTCCGCATCAACCAACTCGACACCCCCCACCGCAACACGGTATTCCGTTTCCGACGCACCCAGATCTCATTGTCGGCCAGGGTCCCGGGTTCCGTGGCGCATTGGAACACGACGTGCGGGGCGGCGAACCCCGTTAGCGAGATGCTGATTAGAGCGGGTTTGCGTTGCGTGGGTGGCAAGGAGAGGATTCGGGTGCGGAGCGCGAGACCGAGATTCCAGGCGGTGGTGGAGGTGAATGTTGAGAAGAGGGTTGTGGGGGAGGATTCAAGGGTGGTTAGGGTGGGGAGCTGTGGTGGTGGTGGTGGTTAGTGAGGGTGTTTGAGGGAGGGGGATTAGGAAGGAGGACGTACGTCGGTGCTGGCTGCGGGGAGGGGCTTGTCTTCCATTTTGGGGGGTTGATTGGTTGGTTGGTTGGTTAGATTTAGGGGGTTTGTGGTGTGGTTTGGTGTGGTGATGGGATTGAAATTGGAATTGGAATTGGAATTGGGGTGTGGTTGTAGTAGAAGAGAGGAGGAGGGGTGGGGGTTAGTTATATTCAGTTAGTAGTTAGGAGGAGGAGGTCTTATCTAAGTAGAGGGGCGGCGTGGGGGAACCACATATATAGGCTTACATAAAGCATCACATGATGAGATTTGGGGGGGGGGAGGGAATTAATAATAGGGATAGATGTCATTAGATAAGCCTGGGGTTTTGGTTTGGTTTCAGTTGGTTTGGTGAAGGGGTTTTATTTGGGGATAGGGATGTAGGTGATGTGATCAGGTAGGGAGTAGAGCGAGGGAGGGGTTTACGTTAGCTTTTATACTCTCGGAGTCTGGTGTTTGGAGGACCTGACCTGGGACGATGTGGATGCCGGCTTAGGGAAATGATAAGCGTGTCCATCGGACTAGGTAGTCATCACGCATATTGCCTTGTTGGTGGGATGGTATCAGAGGGAGCTGTGTCTTCAATTACTCCCCCCGATGCATGAGGCACCGCCGGTTTCCAGGTGACTGACTCCGCATGCTTCCCCTCATCTGCAGCCGCCAGTTCTCCTCCCGGACCCCCCTTCTCTCACTGTCTCCCCATTCCCATCCCCCAGCTCTCTCTGCATCCCGAGCATCTTCCTTTCTTCTCTATGCGCCATCGACTCACCAAACGTGCGTGCGATGAGTGTATCTCCCGCAAGGTCAAGTGCAGCGGGGCCTGGCCCTGTGATACCTGCCAGAACGCCACCAAGCAGGTCAACTGCACCTATCTGAAACCTGCCCGGAGAAGGGGTCCTAAAGTTCGTCGCTATTCTGGGGCCCCAGGAGAGGCCGTGGCCGATTCTTTGACGGGTTCGTCTGTCGATCATCATGACGTGGTGCGTGTTCCAAGTGTGGAGGGAGGGTCTGCGCCGATGGAAGATCGGGAACGTGCTGCTACCACAATTCCCATAGAGGGCTTAGCGTCGGTTGTGCGTCTGTATCAACGGGCTTCCTATAGTGTGTGGCCGGTCGTTAATACAGAGGTGCTTTTGGAGAAGCTTGAAGGTGGCACACAGGACGTGGGTACGTTGTGCCTGGCTATGGCGCTTTGCGCAGCCACCATGGCACAACTGGAGCTCGCCCCGATGCCTGTGGATGACCGGGCTGTTGATAGCGCGGCGATGGCATCGGAGTGTATGAGGTTGCGTGAGGCGAATAAGTGCCAGGGGCATCTCGATATGAGGAGCATTTTGGTCTCGTTCTTTCTGCATGTGTATCACGCCAAGATCAATAAACAGAACTCGGCTATGATGTTCATCCAAGAGGCTGTTTCTGGGGCTAGGCTGTTGAAGCTGGATGAGGGTGTGGATGGCTTAGATGTGCCGGATATTGTTGCTAATGGGGAGATTGTGTTTCTCTTGCTTTGGGTGTCTGAAAGGTAAGCCTCGGATACAGTTGTGGTGTGCGTAGCTGACCTTGTTTGCAGAGGCTGGGCCATGCATGTTGGCCTGGAACCGTCATATACGAGTCCCCTTCGGCTACCAGAGGAGATGAACGCGGGCAATAATGCGGATGTGAAGGGCCTGCTTGAGCTGGCCAGGTTGTTCGCCACCTTCGATGGATTTTCCTCCGCACGCAGGAATGCCGGTAGCAGCGACCAGCCGGTCATGACTCCGGATGGTCTTGCTGAAACGGAGACGGTTTTGTCGATGCTTTCATTTGGCCAGGGCGATAGACCTTGCACCCGCATGGCAGACTACTGTATCACAAAGGAATGGATGAGGACTATCATCTGGCAGGAAGCTCTGTCTCGGCATTTGCTTTCGTCGAAGTCCTACACCCAGCTTATGACGTTCAAATTCCCGGCTGTCGTCAGTCGCGATCTCTTGAAGTCCTTACAGGGCTTTACTGAATCCGACTTGTTGCCTCTTGGACGCGATCAGGTGGGTCTTCTTCCTCGCTTGGGCATTGTATGCTGATTGGAGCTTAGCTGTTAAAGTGCTTTGAGATTGCCAACTCACTTGCGGATACTGTGCTGTTCACATCCTCCATTTCGGCCTATCCGACCTTTCAGCTTGGGCCACAGGATTTCCTGCATGCGTTATATCAAAAGCTACTGCCTTTTCTGGAACAGGATCCCATGTTAAAGTCCATACTACATACAAAGACAGCCGATGCCCTAGTCAAGGCCCCTGCACGGTTATTGAGCATGGAATATGACCACTGGACTATCGATGAGGAGGAGGATATTGATCACCCAGTAGATGCATATTCAGACTCACTTGAACAGTGCGTCGATCCCCAGTGCATACTATATGGAGATCAATTCGATGAATGCATATGATGTTCCAGAAGACGTGGATTGACTGCACCGACTGCTTGAACACGAGAGGTTACTCTGAAACTTGAAGGACGATTCTGCCTGCAATATCACCCTTCTCCATGTCCTCGTACACTTGAGGCAACTCCTTGAACGATCGGACCTTAATCTCCGGTTTCACCACCCCACGCCGGACCAAGTCTACGGCTTCCATGCATTCTTTCAAGGAGCCGATCAGGTTACCGGTGATTCGCAGGCCCTTGATCACAATAGTGCAAATTGGTGTCTCTAGCACTGGACGCCCTGGAGGAATTCCAACGCAGCTCAGACTGCCCCCAACCCGTAGCATATCACAAGCGTGGGCGAATGCTTTGGCACTCCCAGCCGTGACAACTACGGCATGCGCACCGAGGCCCGTGATCTCATGGACTTTCTGCACGGGATCCGTCGAAGTGAAGTCGATATACTCTGTGGCTCCCAGTTTGAGAACGAAATCCCGCTTGTCGCCAGCGTCGACACCGATCACAAGTGCCCCCTGTGCCTTGGCATATTGGACTGTCTGATCAGTGTGTGGTACGCATTGATTCTGGATAAACTTACCAGCCAAGTGGCCGAGGCCTCCTCCGGCACCTACTACAACTAGCCAGTTGCCTGTCCGGATATTCGCATTGAGGACAGCCTATATGCAGTTAGCAGTGTCACAGAGCCATAGAAATTGGTCTCGCCTTGTAGGCTGTCACTCCGGCACACAGTACCGGCCCAATGACCTTAGGATCCACATCATCAGGTAGAATTGTCAGGTAGTCAGCATCTAGGGCGATGTACTCCTGGAAACTGCCGTCCTCGTGGTGCAGGTGGTTCGTACTCTTGACACAGTACTGCTCCGTGCCAGCCAAGCAGAACTCGCACCTTCTACAAATTCGACTGGAGAAACGGATACCGACGAGCCCACCGATCTTCAAATCAGCACCGCAATTGGGTCCTAGGGCCACGATTCGGCCCACTCCTTCATGGCCTCCAACATGCGGCAGTTTGATCTTCGTGATGGGGTTACCATCAGCGCCGGCTGCCGTGCCGTTTTTCGTGTGCAGATCTAGCAAACGGGTGAGTTGGCCCTCATGCGCGTCAACATGACATGATCCTAGCTAACTATACTAACCACTCTGACAGACCCCCGTGTAGAGCACCTTGGCTAAAACTTCATTCGGGCCGGGAGTCGGGACGGGATAATTTTCAAGGAACTCGACGGTCCCTCCAAGTTCTCGGACGAGAGCTACCGTTTGAGTCTCGGGGATCTCATCTGCAGGAAAGGACATTGCACCCATGTTGCTCTGAGCTTAGACTTTGTTTTGGATTGATTATTGGGGTGATCTTTGGGCATGTGGGCGATATAAGTAGTGTTGGTTTGGCCTGTCCGGCCTGTTGATAAGGTCCCAGCCGTGGCACAGTAACTTTGATACCATGGAATGAATTCTGCAACTGGGATAATTCTCCAATTGGTCGATGAGTCTTTGTGCATGCCGACGTTATTGTGTCGGCTATTGAACCAGCATGCTGTGCCACGCTAATTCTCCGAGGAACCAAACAAAGCTTGCGACGAAGCTCAAGCAAGGATTACTGCCTAGATAGCAAATGCCTCTGCATTGCCTGCAGGTATGCTACAGCATCCAGAGCTCCGCATTTTCTCCGCATGTCATGCAGCAATTTCTCCGAGCTAATTCTCCGCCAATTTCTCAGTACCCTCAAAGTGACAGGTCCATTCCTTATAGGCTTCTCTGTGGAGTTAGACTGCTCTACCAAGCCTCAGCAATTATTACCTGCAACAAGGTTCTGTGCGCAGACCATATCAAACTCTCGACAATACCCGACTGATCTTTACACAGATTATGTACTGCATGTGTCTACTGATAGATACACTCCCTCATTCCGAGCACAGGATTTTAAATATCAATTCAAAGTCTGCCTACTGAGATGGAGATCTCTCCTACGCAAGATCCATCTAACAAGACAAGCGATCACCTGGCCAGCAGCCAGTCACCAACAGGACTAAGGAACAACAATCTAGAATACCGATCACTCTTCAATTCATTGCATGTTACCTCCTCGATGGCGGCCATATTTAATGGCTTCCGAATGGGAGGTTAATCACCAATAAAACGAAATGAGATTCCTAAACATCCCGATCGATTTCAAGGTTCCATAGAATGAATCCTATTTACTTGCCTTTCTGCCCTTACAACCCGTATAAATTCCTCTCCTGGAATTGGTTACTCATCTGGCTTATCTTCTCCTCTAACAAGTAGTTATCTACACTCCTCGACAATAATCCCTGGCAGATTACACCAAGCCGATGGGATATCTCACCTCACACCATTCCACTCGGTGTATCAATGATTACATATAACCTAACTCAGCGAAGTCTCGGAACACTTCCACTTCCATTTCCACCACCGCAAACAAAAAGAATGACTATGCTCCTCTGGGGGTCTACAAGCCTTTAAGATATTCCCCCCCCCCACCCCCCCAGGAAACTGTCAACCATCCTTCTCCCATAATCCTTCTCCAATACATTCTCATTTCCAAGATCTGCTTCGGTGCCGTGCGTCGAATATCACAAACATGCCGTCGTGATCTACAAGCAAAGCCAGCCGACTGATGTTGTATTATACATTCTGGCTAATGCATTTCAGATGTTCTGCTTTGTTTCTGTTTCTCTAGATTGGATTGATGAGGGAGGGAGGGAGGGAAGGAGGGAGGGAGATGGTGAAAAGGCTCATGATAGGACTAGTTGGTATCGTATGGGTGGGTTATACTATCATGTGGGGTTAAGTATTTTCGTCACTACCGGATCAAGTCGAGTCTCTGTATCAATAATAGGAAGATATAGACAGCTTTTGTTTGATGATTCATGACAAGT
This sequence comes from Aspergillus carbonarius ITEM 5010, assembly GCA_001990825.1. Classification (NCBI taxonomy): domain Eukaryota; kingdom Fungi; phylum Ascomycota; class Eurotiomycetes; order Eurotiales; family Aspergillaceae; genus Aspergillus; species Aspergillus carbonarius. The sequence continues at coordinate 1,509,569 of KV907495.1, forward strand.
CCGCGCTGGAGGTGCCATACTATTATTATTATTATTGTTGTTGTAGAGTATTATATTATCCACTACCATAAATCCGTATCTATCCCTTCATCTTGAGTTCATATATATAAGACCATGTCTTGTTTATGAAGATGCACATTATCATCGCGTTGTATTATTCCGAGGACTGAAAGATAATGCGGTACAGACTATCCCTCCTTAGGCGTGGCAGTGGTAGCGTTTCGGTTGTCTTCGATTTCGCTGGCGTGGGTCTTGTCGATGGTTTCGGTAGTGGTGAGGTTATCGGCGTCAGGTTTGGGGTTGGTGTCGCCGCCGAAAACGTGTTGCATTTCTTCGAGTGAGTACTTGGAGGTCTGAACACTAATTAGTATAGGCCGATTGCGTGGTGGGGGGAAGGATGGACGAAACGCACCTCCTTCAGGAAAATATACGAATACACCACGATCGCGTAGTTGAATATGGCAAACATCAGGAACATCCTCCATCCAATATTCTCAATCGCATGCGGAGTGACCTGTGACATCATAAAATTGAATAGCCATTGTGAGGCTGCGCCGACGGTCACGCCGATCTCTCGGGTACGACTGGAGAAGATCTCGCCGACGTACAACCAAGGCAAAGGTCCCCAGGACATGTTGAAGCTGAATGCTTCAAAGTAGGTCATGAGGATCATGGCGATTCCGGACGGCGAGGCGCTGCCTGTGTCATTGGAATCGGTGGGATGAGTGGCCAGGATACAGGCGATGATGAGCATGAAGGAGCCCATGGCGGCGGCACCGACCATAAATGGCCAGCGTCGACCGATGCGATCCATGACGAAGATCTGGAAGATACAGACGCCCACGACTTTGACCACGCCGAAGAAGCCCGTCACTAGTTTGCTGGAGTTGCCGGCTCCCACGGCGGAGAAGATCTGTGTGGCGTAGTATGCTAGAGAGGTGTTTCCGGTGAGCTGGGCTGCAAGCTGGATGGTAAAGGCAATGAAGAGTCGATACCGATTGGCGGGGAGAAGGAGTTCGCGGAAGGTAAAGCCTTGCTTGATTCGCGCTTCTTCTTCAATGCCGGCCATGATCTCATCGAATTCTTGTTGCAGCTCTTCGGTCTCTTCGCCGCCTCGGACCCATTTCAGTGACTCGCGCGCTTTCTCGATCTTGCCTTTGGAGGCGAGCCATCGGGCGCTTTCCTTGACTGTGCACATCCCGAATAGGAGGAGTGAGGAGGGGAGTAGCTGGAGGCCCAGTGCAATCTGCCATTGCTTTGTGGCGGAGGGCTGGTCCTCGGATACGGCGTATGTAACCCAGTAGGCGACCATGACACCGAGGGCGAAGAACAGTTGGAAGCAGGATCCGAGTCGACCACGGAGATCTTTGGGAGACATTTCAGCAGCATACACAGGGATCAGCACGGTCGCGGCGCCGATGCCGATGCCAGCAATCACCCGACCGGCGTAGAACGTGCCCAGGGTGTGAGAATTGATAACCTGCAAGATGGTACCGACGGTGAACACTAAAGAGCTGAGAATGAGGCCGAGCCGGCGGCCGAAAAACGAGGCAATGGGCGTGGTGAGAAAGCAGCCGAAAAAGGCGCCCGCCTGGAGAATAGAAACGGCATTGGAATTGACCGAGGTCTTCTGAGCGGTAGTATACCCAAAGTCATGCTGAAAAGAAGGCAGCGTGAGAACGCCGCCTGGTTGTCTGGTTAGGTCGTCGTCACACACGGGAGATATTTGATGCTGGCATACTGATAACACCGGTGTCAAACGCAAAGGCAAAAGATCCCATGCAGCTGGCTGACACCAGATATATGGCACGAAAGAGACCCAATTTCCGACCCATCGTGGATGCCTTGGCCTCAAAGCGACCGTGTCGGGTACGGATTGAAGACAGTGTCAGGCTCAACTCAGGGGGGAAGGGGAAAGGAGATGGATAGTCCGTCAGGGCCACATTGATATTTAAACCGATTAGACGAGACCCCTGTTGCGTGATCCCGCTTGCGCGTGCTACACGGCAGCAATAAGCTTGTGCGGATATACCAAGAATGGGCTATCCACTCAGGCGTGGGCGTCTGAGGTAGCCTCCTTGCTGTTGTGCAATCAGATGGCGGCCACGCGACGTCTGTGCGAAGATCTGCTGTTATTGATATCGAAGAGAGGAGTCAGATGGCAATCCCCCGCTCGGGGTCCCCCAATGCCGCATTAGCATATTGGGTTGGCGGCCAAGTCCGGATCTCAGGTCCTGATGTCTGCGACTCCGCGATGGTGGTTGGTTCCGGATGGGCAAGACCTGGTCTAGATGACGTGCTAGTCATCAGTGACGACATGGGTTGAAGATCGAATCGGATAAAAGATCTAGACACGATGGATTGGAGTCACGGATCGGGCTTGAGCCTGCATGGTTCAATCTCTGGAGCGTCTTCCGCAGGCTCTTCTAGATTTCAATTACAATGAGATCCCATCTCTTTGACATGGTAAGGACCAGGATCGATACCCCGCAAAGGGCGAGATGATCGGCGGAGGGGGAGAAAGAAGTGTCATTGGCGAACTGAGGGGAGCAGAGATTAAGCCAGTCAGCATGGATGGGGCACTTAAGGTTACTTCGACTCACTAGTAGCCGGACGAAATCGTCTCGCTCCTGTGGCTCCGGCTTGGCAGCTGGCCGGTTGCAGAGGGTAGACGGTAGCATTGGTCTGGCTCTAGCACCGACGCATAAGTGATGGATCGCAACCCAAAGGTCTGCTGAATCGAACACTGGCCCATTCCAGTCCTGTCCGGGGAAGCGGAGTGATGCCTCCTTTCCCAAAGGGTGGTATGGTCACATGATATGAAGTATTGTTGACATAAGCGAAGCTTATGTCAAGATATACATAAGTCACGTGAAAGAATCGGTTCTACTTGAATCTTCAGGCAGCAATGGATGAGAGTACTGTGCTTGCCAGGATGCCATGGTTCTAGATCATGTCCGTCGACATCTTGGTATCCAGGCTCTGTGTAATGTTGATCAACCCTCGCCGGATGTGGTTCAAGGGTTCCTAAGAGTCATCTGGTGTTTCATCTCGAAATGAAATTACTTCCCCAGCATGAACTCCGCGGATGCAAATTATGTGAGTTGTGCAACCCTCCCCCTTTTTCTAGGGTTAGTAAGCGGTAATGTGCGACACAGGTTATCTAGCTATGCCGAGGCATGCAGGCTCTGGGTGCTTTGATTGGACTCTATGACTATTTCGCTCGAGTCAGCTAACACGCTCATACATTTGAGTCCCATCAGGCGAAGGACCATACGACGATCGACTTTCATCGTCTCCAAGTAATAGCGTCTCAAACTGACCTCGTAGCCTAATGACAGTCGGGCGATGACATCAATCACGATGCATCTTCCCATTTGGGTAATTTCCCCAGGGTCTGACGTCGGCCATGATTGGGGCTGATGACCATCGGGCGTGCAAACTTGATTCAGTCACTGTCCAGGGTTATGATCGACATGATTGTCCGTGTTGGATACTTAGGATCTACACGTGGCAGGTTACTTCGGACGTTGAAACGAACCGTTAAAGCAACCAAGATTGTCCATATTTTGAGTTCTGATAAGACATTCCGATACATGGGTTGACGGGAGAACATGTCAATCGCAATCCGTGGCCGATCACCTGGTCGCCACGCCCAGTCTTTGTAGACATGACCTACCACCGCCGGATGGCCATGGTTGCTATGACTAGGTAACAGGAGCTATGGTACTCTTACCCAGGGGTCGGGCAATCTCCTGAAGAGTTTAGACCATATGCGCCCCAGCAGAGATCAACTAGGTAGTTCGATCAGCCAGTCACATTCCCGGTTTGGCCGCCAGGGCCGCATGGTTGACCGTTCTCGATCCAACCCAAAAGTTGGGCGATCTTGCCTGAACTCGCAGCCGGGTGGAGACGCTGGAGTGGCATCAACACCAGTGAGGTGAAGTCGGGTCCACTCCATTTTTGGAGCCGCGGTTTGTGTGTGAGACAGGTCTGGACGTTCGTGGGTGGATGACTGACTTTTCCCACGATCGGGTGTCTGCCTAATGCGGCGAATATGAGTATGGTGGCGGAGGGTGCAAGGCAACTATTGGGGAGATACTAGTGAGTAGTCTGCTGTAGTCTCTCAGTTTTGCGAGAAAGGGAACAGGGTCAAATGGGGAGAATGCCTATCTAAGTAGTTTGCCCGGAGGTTGTGGAAGAGTTGTGGGGAGATCTGGAGATGATGGGATGAATGAGTAGTCGATAGTCTATCATTACATGGCATGTGACTCATGAACGTGCGTGCGTATATTATACAGTCAAAAACAAACAAAGGAAACAAGTGCCTAAGGCCGGCTGCCCCGATCTCCCCAGCGGACCGGCTTGTGGTTCGAGTGGTTTGACACCACCGAGATCTCAACCTGCTTCTTGATTCCCCGCCCCGACTCCATCGTCGACCCCGTATGGTAGCTGTCCTTGAGGATCTGCTCGATACTGTCGCAGTCATCCCGGTTGTCCGAGCTCTGCTGTTCCTGCAACCGCGATGGCGCCGTACCGTTCTTCGTCGTCCCCTTGTTGGCCGAGAAGGGCCCACTGAGTTCATAGGAGCGAGACCGCGCCGCGCTCGACAGCTTGCGCACGGACGAGATCAGCAGGGGCCGGATGCACGGCACGGAGGATGTGATGATAATGATCAGGTTCTCCGAATACCCCCAGCGGATCAGTCCGACCGCCCCACCGGCGCCCAGGTTGGTGATGCTGGGTACTTCGTCCAGCTTGGTGGTCTTGATGATCGAGGCAACCATGGCACTGCTCCAGGTTAGTCCATAGCCAGAGAGCAGAAGTGGGGAGAATACTGACACTACACCAAGGCTCAGCAGCATGATCAAACTGATCTTGATCCGCATTTTCAGATTCAGGCTCCAGAAGATGATCGTGGGAAACACCGCCAGGAAGAGGTCTGTGGCCGTATTGACGGCTACACCAGTGGTCAGTCGCAGCTCCGTAGAAACACATCGATGTGGAGAAGACCTACAGGAGGAGAAATAGGAGAACCGAACCACCGCCACGCTGCTGCCACAGGTGGTCTTGACGTACGGATCCCACAGGGCCCGGACGTTACGGCAGATACACAGTGGGAGGACCGCCGAGACGATGTTGGCACTGAGCTGCAGCAGCATGGCGAACCATAACGCAATTGAATAGTTCTTTTTTCCACCAAGGATCCCGAGCAGATAGAGGACAAACGAAGAGCGGGCCAGACCGGTGCTGATGGTGACAAGAGGCACTTGGATGGCAATGTACTTCAGCACCTGTTCCGTGTTGTGTAGTGGCAGGGCCTCGAGGTTGGTGCCAAAGCCATTCTGGACACTGAGCGTCAGGATGACCGTGGATGCGAGGGTCAATGCCTGAAACAGAAAGAGTCAGAGTCGCGACCAGGGGTCCAAGGTGGGTGGGGGAGGGTTACCCATGCGATGACCATCAACACATCGTCAAAGCGGAAGTGGTGAATCTTGATCTTTGCGATGATGCGGAGGATGATGATGACGGTGGCCACTGCGACTGCAGCCCACATGCCCCTTTCCAGGGCCAGGCCGGAAGGGTTGGTTACGCTGGAACCCATCTGGACGGGCAGAGGTCCGCGACGTTGTTCATTGCGCAGCAGATGCGACTGCTGCGATAGTATTTATTATATGCCGACTTCCGCAAGATTCGGCTCTAGGGGAATTATACTTTCTGATCGACTTTAGCCCTCATGCTTGCCGACCGGGATTTTGCAGCATGTCTAGAATATTGGATCCATGGCGCAGATAACATAATAATAGGGAGGATTGGGTTACTGCTTCCATCCAATTCCTGGGTACTCCGGTTAGCCGAGGAACAAATCTCGCTTTGGCAGTGGAGACGTCGTCCAGGTGGATTCCTAGTGCTGGACAAAGCTTGCCCCAATTGGCACACGTCGCCGGGGAACATAATTCCAGGCTCTGTCTGGTGCTACTAATTAAAATCCTGGTCGTCGTTAGCGCGCACCGGCGCATTCGCTCGCCTCGTGGCGAACAAGGCCCGGTGATATCCTTAATCACTTCTAGAATGCTACCAGGATCTCACCTGCAGATTAAGTGCAACCTGGGTTCTGCAACGGCATTTAAGATATCCAGGACCGTTATGTTTTGCCCATCACGCCGATCTACCTATGCCCTACGGGACGGGAGTCAGGAGATCCCTTGCTCCAAGCTCACCCCGGCGGCGACCGGTACGGAACCATGACTCTGGTGGAAAGGCAGTGGGGCATTGTCAAACTTTGTGTGAAATTTCTCAGCCAAGTCAAGCCACGTTCCAGAGACACGAGAAGGCAGCAGGCAGCCCGGCCAGGAACAGGGTTTGGGGGGTTGCACTATCTCCGGAGGACTCCGGGCTGGGAGGGCAGGGGAGATAACCAAAATAGCGATACGAGGAGGGATTCTGACTCGGCGCTAAAGGTGTATTCACGTTCAATCTCAGACCCCGGGGCATGCAGAGTCTCAGCGGGATCCTTTGAGCATTCCAGCCGAGGGCAACACCGAGGGCAAACTGGCAAAGACCAAACCACCGGGACTTCCGTGGTACTCATTTTTAGACGGACCAGCGGCTACCTACCAATAAAACCGCCAGCCACGCTCCACTCCGGCCGATTCCAGTTGTCGCCGGAAGCCTAAATCCTGTCCTTTTGGACTCCGTGGCCAGTTAGCCGCATGACCACTCGTCCGGCCAGCGGGGCTGGAAATTGGCAAAGTGCCACCGTGCCATCCATCGCCCAACGGGAGGCGCCTCCGATCGGTGCCTGGGCGTTTCCACGCTTCTCCTACTCCTATCTCAGCTAGCCAGTCCTTCACTATCGACCACACCATCGCTCGTCCAGGTCCTGCCAATCAGTCTAATATCAACCCAGTCTCCGGCTAATCCGCGGCGGGAGAAATATCCACTGTCACTCCGCGACTTTACGCACTTAGGGAACATGTCCGATGATGCCTGAATAGCCTCCTGATGGCATGAGATGCGACCCGCTGTGCCATCGCATATAAGTAGTCGCCCACGGCAGGGATCGTCACCATCCAGTGCCTCAGTCAACTCTCTTTCTATCTCACCTCTCAGGATGAAGACCTCCTGGACCCTTGCGGCAATTGCCGCTCTCACCTCCCAGGCCGTTGCTGCTAGCAACTGCCACTGCCTGCCCGGCGATAGCTGCTGGCCCTCTACCTCCAGCTGGGAGTCCCTGAACAGCACCGTGGGTGGTCGCTTGGTTGCAACCGTTCCCATCGGTACCCCTTGCCATGATCCGACCTACAATGGTGCTGCTTGCACGGACTTGCAGGATAACTGGTACTACCCGCAGACACAGTAAGGTCCTCCACTCCCTTTGTTGATAAACCAGGCTGACGTCAATGGTATAGCTTTGTGTCGTCTTCGTCCGTGATGCAGCCCTACTTTGCCAACCAGAGCTGTGACCCTTTCACTGCCGAGTCTAAGGCTTGCGTGCTCGGCAACTACGTGAGCTACGCCGTCAACGTCTCCTCGACCGCCGATGTCGTTGCTGCGGTTCAGTTCGCCGAATCCAACAACATCCGTCTCGTTATTAGGAACACTGGTCATGAGTAAGTTTATGATGCCGCGTGATGTATAAGAGATACTAACCATCCTCAGTTACCTCGGTCGCTCTACCGGTGCCGGTGCTCTGTCCGTCTGGACTCATTACCTGAATGATGTCGAAATCCAGGAGTGGTCGGATTCCACCTACGAGGGCAAGGCTGTGAAGCTTGGCAGTGGTGTGATGGGTTACCAAGTGCTGGATGCCCTTTACAACACGGGAGTCGTGGTCGTCGGCGGCGAGTGCCCTACCGTCGGTTTGGCCGGTGGATTCACCATGGGTGGAGGTCACTCCGCCCTGAGCACCAGCTTTGGTCTGGGAGCCGACCAAACCCTGTCTTTCGAAGTGGTCACTGCATCAGGTGACGTTGTGACGGCTTCCCGTACCAACAACACTGATCTCTATTGGGCTCTCAGTGGCGGCGGTGCTGGTAACTTTGGTGTCGTGACCTCCCTCACGGTCAAGGGCCACGCGGATGCCACTGTGTCGGGCGCGGAAGTCGAGTTCACCGTGGCCAACATCACCTCCGACCTCTTCTTCGAGGCTGTGGCTCGCTTCCACACCCTGTTGCCCGCCATGGTCGACGCCGGCACCACCGTGATCTACGAGATGACCAACCAGATCTTCCTCATCAACCCCCTGACTGCCTACAACAAGACCTCCGCCGAGGTGAAGACCATCCTGTCCCCCTTCCTCTCTGCTCTCACCGAGCTGGGCATCGAGTACACCGTCGCGTACACCGAGTACTCGTCGTACTTCGAGCACTACGAGAAGTACATGGGTCCCCTCCCTTACGGCAACCTCGAAGTGGGTTCCTACAACTACGGCGGTCGTCTCCTTCCCCGTGAGACTCTCGAGACCAACGCCACCAACCTCGCCGCTGCTCTCCGCAGCATCACCTCCGAGGGTGTCATTGCCGTGGGTGTGGGCTTGAACGTGACCCACGGCAACGACACCTCCAACGCCGTCTTCGCCCCCTGGCGTAGCGCCGCCGTGACCATGCAGATCGGTTCCCCCTGGAACGAGACTGCTCCCTGGTCCGAGATGGTTGCCAACCAGCAGCGCATTGCCGACAGCTACGTTCCCCAGCTCGAGGCCGTGACCCCTGGCTCCGGTGCGTACGAGAACGAGGCCAGCTTCCGCCAGCACAACTGGCAGGAGGCCTTCTTCGGCGACAACTACGCCAAGCTGTGCGAGATCAAGGAGAAGTACGATCCTCACCACGTCTTCTACGTGCTCAAGGGAGCCGGCAGTGAGTACTGGAACGTGGATGAGTCGGGCCGCATGTGCAAGAGCGAGTAGACCTGCTCTGCCTAATTATCCATATGCTTAATGTTTATGTGATGTGGATTGGAGGGGAATTTGTATTATAATTGCGCTGCCATTATAGAGATACCTGCTATAGACCACTTAATTAATATTCAGTCATCCGACTGTTCTTAATTGATGACTCCAATTTTTTTTTTCCAACAATCAATGAAGTCTACCACATCAAACCCTTCCTCGCATCGCTTCCCTCCGTTATCTACCTGTCATACAGTCCGCGAGATCATACACGGCCATACAATAGTCGGAGAGACTGTGATAGAGCACAGCTTACTCCATAGTCCCGGGCCCTTGCATACACAGTAATGCAGGACTTGTCTTCTGCCAATGGCAACTCAAATTAGACATATAACTAAATACTACTCCTTATCCCTCTTTTCCCCCGTCCAGGAAGAACTGATTGATCAGAGGATTATCTCTCTATTACAATATACAATACCTCATCCTTAGTTCGTACGAAGACGGTTGGGGGCGGGGCGGGACGGGGCGGGGTTCTATGTATAAAACTAGTTTTTATCATCTTCGTTCACGGTCAAGTTTCTAGGATATATTGATACTATCCCTAGGTATTATTTATCCATGTACGGGGGAAGAAGAAAAGGTGGTTTCTTGTTGGAAGAATTCTAATCTCTCACAGCGGAGTAACAGAGCAAAAAAATAAAACAAAATAAAATAAAAGAGTAAAAGCCCACCATAGCCGATCGCCGACCTATTATCAGCACCAGACAGTTTTCCTGGTTACTCGAGGCGTTCGTAGAAAAATCCAAACAACTACGGAGGAACCCCCAAGCTCTTTGCGAGAAAGACAGAGGGGCTTGGAATATGGTTGTCGATGAACGGGTACGCGAGATTCAGAGGAGATCGAATGGACGGTCTGAGATGCTAGGGACAGGGATGGAAAGGAGTTGTTGGGATCAGAGACCGCCCGCAGGCCTATCCGATGCGGAGAAACAAAGGTGGGCAAACTTGCAAGCTCTTTGTGAGGTGATTGATAGGGAGTTTGATAGGGCTGCTAATGCACGGTTCCATGGGGTTCGGGTAGGGCGAAGATTTAAGAAGTTGTGCGTGAATGATGGCTTGATTGTTGGATGGATTGTAGCTGCTTGTTGTTACTTTGTCTTGGATGCATTTCCGGATTGTTTGTATGCAGGAGTATATTGAGATTTGATAGAAATGCTCGGCTTCGTGGCATGGCAAGTCGTGTTTGGATGTGGTGCGAATCTAAAGAGGACGGTAAACGATGGCTTTATCGCATTTCTCGTTTGATTTACAGGCAATACGGGAAGGCAATGCACTATCAGTCGTAAGCAGGACCACTTCAGGTCGATCAAACATGTGGGGTTCCAGTCTGAGTTGCTTCGTAGACAATCCGGTCATTGGTACGGTGCACGTCAAGCAGGAAAATGTTGCAGGCAAGAAGTACCCAGGGGAGCAATCCAGGGCTGTATTTATAGAAGCCGAGACTTTGGTGACACTGTCTGGGTGAGGTCCTGTTTCTAGGAATGACTGCAGTATGTGAGGGTCGAGAGGACATTGGTTCGTTCGTTGGAGGAATCTCTCCGCGGAGGGCAAGTGGATCATCCCTTCCATTCAGGCAACACTTGGGCGCCTGAAACCGATGGGCGTGTGGTCACGTGATAGCAGACAGGGTAGAATTACCTTCCGTCTCATCGCTGCACCTTTATGCCCTGATTTGCTGTGACCCTTCTCGTAGAAGGCTCTGTGATCTCTTTGGGTGATGGTTCCTCCAGCTAGAGGACGACTGGGCCGCTCTCGTATTGAGGGGCTCAAGATGAAACCCTGCCGTTTCCTGTAGATTAGTCGGGAAATACTCTCGATCAGCCTGCCTGCTGCATTGTTTGAACGCCGAGACAGATTCCTCAGTTGTCAGGTCCTTGCTAGCGATGCTCACTGCCTGTATGTTTCACAAACCTCACCCTCGCATCAGGGGATGAGCAGACCGGTTGCAGGTGGCCAACATCTGGAGAGTCTACACTGCCAGTTCGACCCCGCTCGGATGTCTGGACCAAGATCAGCGAGCGGGCTGGAGAAATCAGGATTGATAACCAGGGTCCCCAGTATGCGGTGGGGGTAGAGAGCGAAGATCGTAGGCTGGAAGGCTGTCATTCGAGGCTGGAGACGATCGGGACGGTCACAATAAGCGGCCGTTGAGGGCCAGGCGTGAGGAATGCGTGGCCTGTGGAAACCGAGGGGGAAGCGGCCATTCCACTCGCCCACCGCCAGCCCCATCCGCTGGTCGTCGCACCAATCACCGGCCCGGATCCGGGCGAGGATGCCGTGCCTGGGGCCCACGAGACGTTCCGCCTGCCCTAAGCGGCAAGGGACACGGTGGGCGGGCGGGATTTTGCCCGTCTTGGGCGGCGGCTTGGCTTGTCTTCCTCTCCATCATTCCATCTTTTCTTTCTCCTGGCCATCGTCTTTTCTCGGATGCTTCTTTTCTCGTTTCTCTCATTTCATTTTCTCTCATTCCGCCTTCTTCTCCTTCTTTTCTGTTCCGTTCACCCTCGTTGGCTTGTCACCCGCCCTCTCGCCTGACATTCTTCGCTGGCTTCACATTCCCTCCCTTACTCTTGGATAGGGATCACTAGTCGCTCTTTAGCTCCGCTTTTTATACACACTCTTAATGCTCTAATCACTTCCAGCGTGCTTAGTCGATGGCTCGTCGTTTGTTCGCCGCCTGCAGCGCCCTGCTGCTGGCGACGCAGGTAGCCGCCGACAATTTCCCCTTCACCGGCTACCGCACCGCAAACTACCTCCCTCCCCAGATCAAAATCACCAAGTCCGGCCAAACCGACCCCGGCTATCTCTTTATCGGTCCCCGTGGGAACCAGGCCCATGGCACAGCAGCCCTGATCTACGATGAGGATGGAAACCTGGTGTATGAGGGTCCGGAGGAGGTAACGGCCAACTTCCGGGTGCAGAAACTCTACAACGAGGATGTCATCACCTTCTGGGCTGGGAACATGATGGATCTGGGATTCGGATACGGCACAGTGCATATTCTGGACAACACCTACCGCGAAATCTACACCGTCACCCTCCAGGACAACTTCGTCTCGCCCGACGGCCTTCCCCGCGACTCATACATCGATCTACATGAGAGTCATGTGACGGACCGCAACACCCTCCTGATCACGGCCTACAACGTCACCCAGCATGACCTGACGTCTATCGGGGGAAAGCCAGATGACTACATGCTCGATGGCATGTTTTTTGAAATCGACATTGCGACCAACGAGATAGTGTACCGGTGGAGCGCCTTGGACCACCTACAAGACATCCCCATCGAGGCTTCCAAGCAGGGCTTGGGAGAAGAGTATGGCACCCAGGATAAGCCGTGGGATGCCTACCACATCAATTCGGTCGAGCTGATGGACGATGGATACATTATTTCACTGCGGCACTACTGGTCCGGCTTCTATATTCACAACAACGGGACGGTCCTGTGGCGACTGAGTGTAAGTGGCGTGCGGTCTCCAATCTCCAGATGTTCCTGCTAACCGTATAGGGGGAACCAAATGTCGGCGACTTTGAGATCGATGACAACGCTGTTTTCTCGTGGCAGCATGATATCCGGGTGTACGACCAGACGGAACAGGGCCTGGTGGTCAGTCTGTTCAACAATGCCAACACGCCCACGGATACGGTGGATGCGACCACCGGATTGAGTCTGAATGTGGATCTAGTCAACCGCAAGGTGTCAACGCTGCGGACCCTGAAAGACTCGCAGGATGTGATCCACAGTGTCAGCCAGGGCAGCTACCAGCTCCTCGGCGAGTCGTCCCACGTCGTGCTGGGCTACGGTTCCATCGCGCGGATCAAAGAGTTTGACGCCAACAACAACGAGGTGATGACGGCGCAGTTCGGGGACGACAATGCGGTGGCGTCGTACCGAGGCTTCAAGTGCCAGTGGAAGGCGACACCTTTCTGGCCACCGGCGGTGGCCATCATCCGCACGGCGTCGGATTCGGCCACCCTCTTCATGAGCTGGAACGGGGCCACCGAGTATGACAACTGGGCGGTGTACTCCGCGTCATCGGCGGATGGGGAGCCAACGTTTGTGACATCGGTCAAACGCGACGGGTTCGAGACCAAGTTGCATGTCACGGGCATGCGCACGAATTGGCTCCAGGTGATTGCTCGGAAGGATAACATTCCGTTGGGTACATCCGTGATGGTGTACTATTAGCATACCAAGGGGTTCTTGTATATATTGGTTTGTAAATAATCACCTTGACTGGATCATGGTACTTGCTTAATATATCAAATATAGAGCGATATCATACATGCTTCTACTCACTTCAGGATGCAGCATGCTAGCTTGGCAGCAGATGATTGACACGGCATCCGTGTGCCACTGCTCAGATAGCAGTGACACAGCAGTAGCACTGTGTGCCATGTTGTGATATGATAGAACGAGTACGACAGCAACGGATGTAACAGCCACCGTTCGACCGTAATGCAACCCACAATAACTAGCATCTCGAACCTATAACCCCAACCCCCAGCTCAAGGTATATAACCCATCCATAATCTCCGTCCATCCATCCATCCATCCACCCATCCACCACATCAACCATCAACCTCGTCCCTCGCAAACCAAACCCCTCTGAAAATGAAACCAACCAACCCCCTTCCGCTTCTCCTCCTCTCCCTCCTCCCCCTCTCCACCACCCACCCCACCAACATCACCTCCACCACCATAACCCCCGGCCACGCCACCATCCACAACACCTGCCCCTTCCCCATCTACATCTGGTCCGTATCCTCCACCACCAGCCCACAATACACCCTGACCCAAACGCAAAACTACACTGAATCGCTCCACCACGACGTGCAGACCGGTGGCGTGAGCATCAAAATCACCACCGTCAAGGACGGTTTGTATACTGGCTCTCCGCAGATGATCTTTGCGTATAATCTGGTTGAAGAGAAATTGTGGTTTGATTTGTCGGATGTGTTTGGGGATCCGTTCAAAGGGTGGAGAGTTAGTGTGAGGGTTGATGGAAGTGGGAATGGAGGAGGAAATGGAAAGGAGGAGATTGTGTGGGAGGATGGGGTGGCGCCGGGGGGAAGGTCAGGTTAGGGGTTGGTGGGGGGGGAGGGGGGAGGTGGGGGTTTGGGTTTGTTCGTGATTGAATCTGGATTCGTCTTCTTCTTCTTCTTCTTCTTCTTCTTTTGTGGTCATTTGGGGTGGGTTTGGGGGGGTGAGGGGCTGGTTCTGGTTTGTTCGATTTATGGTAATGAGGTCTGATAAATGGTATGTGTGATGTGATGTGATGGGTATCTTTTTCCTTCCTTGCTTGTCTAAGGAACCTTGCTATTCATATCTCATATTGTTTGTTCGGTGAATGTCAAATCATATGTTCATCATCTTCAGAGAGCTGGCATATAGGCAGTCAGTAATAATGAAAGAATGGCCCGATGGTAGGATAGTATATCCTGCTTCTAGTTCATGTCAGACATACCCTTTTCATCATAGTATGAGGTTACTTACCTTCTCATCTGAGTCCGCTGTCTAGGCTGTATAGACCGTTGGTAGGGAATGTAAGATGGGACGCAGATTCCGGCTGCTAGGGAGACGTAGATGAGGACTCTGGTTGCATACTCTTATAGGTCTATCCCCACCTGGCCGTACGAAGCGCCGATTGGACCCGAGCTCTCCTCCTTGTCATCATTGAACCAGGGGATATGATTGGCTGTTACCCCAGATTCCTACCCCGCATCCCATCGTCTCCAGAAAATAGCATCAGGCCACACCTGCAGCATCAATAATGATCACCGCATCCTCATCATGGATAAACCCGCCAAGCGCCCGCGGCTGTCAATGGCCTGCAACATTTGTCGCCAGCGCAAGGTGAAATGTGACGCCGAGTACCCCAAGTGTCGCAACTGCCGGGTACGCAACCAGCCGTGCATCACCACCGATCCCCAGCGGCCAGGCGTCACTGGTATTCGGGAATGGCTGGATGTATCAGAAAAACAAGGGCTGAACAATGAGGAACCACTTCATCCCGACGAGAACCATGAAGTGACCTCCCCCAAGCCATCGCCGGACCTCTCTCCCGTCCACCACCCGTTCGACACTTCCTTCAACGTGGATGGCACCGATCGGATGAAGATCATGGGAGGAAGCAGCTCGCAATGTTTGGCCAAATCGCTGGACGTTTACTTCAAGGCAGCCCGGTTAAAGCCGGTGTCGGGTTGCTTTCGATACGGGATGAGACATGCAGAGGAGCTTGATTTGCCTCTATCTCTGTTTTTGCCTGAGCTACCGGGCCCGGATCAAAGAGAACGGTACTTGTCGGCGTATATCTTGAGAATCCATCCTATATATCCTATTTTCAATACAACCCGACTACGCGTTGGCACGGAACTTCTTGCGACTGTCGGTGGATTCAGAAATCTTCCGCGCGAACAGATCCCCCGACTTGTGTCGGCGTACTTGATCATGAGCTTGGGGGCAGATGAACTAGGGCCAGGTCAAACAGAGGACGGCGACCGCTACTTGCAAGCAGCAGCGTGTCTTCTCTCCCACGTCATCATCATCCCGTATCTGCCCACCGTGCAGACATTGCTCCTCTTCACCATGGCCTACCGCGGACGGAACCAGGAAGGACTGGCCTGGCAAACACTCGGCATGGCTATCCGGACTGCCTACACATTGGGGATCAACCGTGCTTCTACCGCCACCTCCGAAGGAAAGTCCATCGAGGGGCGAGTATGGGCCGTGTGTTGGTGCCTAGAAAAGATGATGCATTTAGAATCGGGCCGTCCGACTGTCATCGGCCATCAACACCCTAAGCCGGGTGAGGGCATCTTCCGAGCAGAGGACAAGTTCCTACAATGGCATGTCGAGCTTGGAGAATACCAGGGCAACATCAGCTACCATATATACAACCATCAATCCGGAACACGAGATGTCCGACAGATCCTTCTGGGCACCGCTCGACTCGATCGAGCATTGCTATCCTGGGCGAATCGTGTTCCCACCGACTTGCGTCCAGGGAATGACCTCTTCTGTTCGGACGAGGAATTCCACACGGCGGCTTTCCTATCCATACAATATCACAGTGCGCTGATCTCGCTGCATCGCGCAGCCCTGATTGCCCCGACCTCGAGTCTTGAGGCCGAAGTGGCGAGGTATTGCTCCGATGAGCCGTCCCAGTTTCGGATGCGACAAGGGGAGGCGATCTGTGTGAACAGTGCCCGGGCGATTGCGAAACTCAGCGTGGAGCTGTGCGAGCGCAAGGCCGACTCGCGGATCATCACCGTTGGTTCGGCACTTCTGGCATGTATCGTGCTGGCTATTTTCTTGATCAAGCATCCTGGCTCTCGTCTGCAGGCTATGGATCTCCAGGTATGCAGTTGTCTCATTGGTGGTCGAGTCTAACGATGATAGCTGCTCAAAGCGTGCCTGGAATATACTACCCAGCATCTGTCTAAATGCAATACTGATACGCGATTCATAGAAGGTACGAGGACTCCATGACAGAGGCAGGACTAACAAGAGTAGGAATCAGAGCTATTTACGAACAATGCTACGCCCACCTCCAGTCCACAGACAAGGGAGTCAGGCGCGAGCATCAGCTTATGGCAAAGTTTACCGAGTCTCTCCCGACACCAGCACTGGAACCACCGTGGAATCTCGCCGAACAGCCAAACGAGCCATTCAAGCGGAATACGAGGAATTCACACTGTGAAATTCCTTCCGTTGTGTCTTCACCGGTAAATCCCAGGGAGAGAGAAACTGACGGTCTAGATTCCCTAGGATTTGGCACATCAATGCTAGACGGGTTTGTGCCCGAGGGAGTCAATATGGACCAGGTATTCCCTTTTGAGGGATACAATGTGGAGGAGCTATGGAACTGGATGGTGTATTTGGATAGTCCTGATGTTAGTTGACTGCATCTGTAATAAAGTACAACAGAAGCACACAGAAGCACACAGAAGCATACAGAAGCATACAGAAGCATAATCCATTGAATCCACAATGTAACCAACATCACAACCCCACACAACCCAAATAACCAGTCATCTACACCACCACCTCCCTCTCCATCTCCTCCAAATACGGAATCCCCGTCAAACGAAACACCCTCTCACTCAACACCGGTTCCTGAACCGGTCTCTCCCTCGCCACAGGACAAGGCTTCCCATCCCTCATGGCAATATTACTTTTGGCGACATGTTTCGCATTCGGCCAATGCGTAGTCCCAAGATGACCTACCACCCATTAGCAATCCTCACCCCCCTCTTCAAAAAGCAAAGAAAAGTAGTAACAAACTCACCCTCAAACGCCCCCCTCTTCCTCACCAAATCTTCCCTCTCCACCTCCCTCACCGGCATATAACACGCATAAACCGCCAACCGATCGACCTCCCCCCGGGGGGCCACATTATAATGCGGCGTGCGACTATCCCACACAATCAAGTCACCGGGATCCGCACAGACCTTCTCCCATTTCAATCCATGAGACGCCAGCCATTCCATTCCGGCATCGGTATATCCGTACCATTCGGGCGTCCAGGCAGGGATGCGTTTTTCGTGGGCCATTTCGTGATGGAATTGGCTGGAGAGAGCGTGCCCGCCTTTGCAGACGATTAGACCGCCGTCGGTGGGACCGTTGGGGTTGAGGTTTATGAGGCCTTGGAGGCCTAGTTTATTGTGTTAGTTAGTTTCTTTTTTTTTTTTTTTTTTTTTTTTTTTGGTGAGGTAAAAGAGGGGAGGGGGAGAGAGGATGTACATCTGAAGCCGGGTTTAGATGGGTCTTGATCTTGGTGAGGCCAGGGTTTACTATATGATTCCATTTATTGTTAGTCTTATTTCTTCATCTAATTCAATTCATATAAGAGGGGAAGAAAAACGACTTACTTCTCTGGCATATCCTCCCGACTATCACCCATGATTACAATTAGCCACATGTCACTCAACACCTACCTCAACAAACTATATAAAAAAAAAAGGCTGGGGGGGGAGGAAAGGGGAAATACTTAGCAAACCCCACATTCACGACATCAAATGAAACAATCAAATCCTCATCATCATAAACCTTAGTAAACGCATCTACTACCCCCTCTTCACCTCGAATATCCCACACCCATTGCTCATGTGTCACGCCGTAGTCCAGGATCATTCCTTTTTCGTTCAATACGGGGAGTTGAGCCCGTCGGACGGTTTGCGGGTCGGTGCGGGTGTATCCTAGTTTACTGTTTTCATTATTATATATGTTAGTGGGGTTGTGGATAGTAAGAAGGGGTAATAGGGGCATACAAATCCTCCATGTAAGTGTAAAATGCATCAGCGTAGTTTCTGGCTCGATCGAGGGGAATCGCGCCCTTGATTACGGCGTAGCCATCGCGGTTGAGATCATCCCGGAAGTCGCCGTAGTGGGTGGGTTGGCCGTCGAGGAGCATTCGATTTTTGCCTTTGGAGGCATTAATGGTGGGGGATGGAGTTTGGGAGGTAATGGTGGTTGTAGTGGTGGTGGACATTGTGGATTGGCTGGTTGCTTGCTTGCTTGTTGTTCCTTGAGTTGTCGGTATGAAGATGAGATGGTATTGCACTGGAGTTGACGCATACTTATCTGCTCAAGTCATGTCTGTAAAAAGACCTGCTCCGAGACCCCGAGTTAGGGCTCGGAGGCCCCCGAGGGACATATCTCCGCCGAGTTCGGGCCTCGCCGAGCATATCGACCGAGACGAGTGAATACTTACTCTAGATAAAAATAATAAGATATCCAAGACCCCAATACCCTATCCTACCCTCATCACAACTCCAACCTCACTTGCTACAAACAAAATGACCACCAAATTCAACATCGTCATCATTGGTGCCGGCATCGCCGGTCTAGCAGCCGTACCCTCCCCCGTCCCTCCTAACCAACCAACCAACTCATTTAACAAAACCTAACAGGCAATTTCTCTCCGTTCACCCACCCGAACCATCCTCCTCCTCGAACAATCCCCCCTCAACACCGAAATCGGCGCCACTATATCCCTGCAACCTAACGCGTCCAAAATCGTCACCCAGAGATGGAATCTCGGGTCCCTTCTCGGCCCACTCTCCATGACGGACTTGGCTTTCGAAGTCTACAATCTGGCCGGGGAACTCAAGACCCATGTACCACTGTCCTCTTCAAAAGAGAAATACGGTGCCGAGAGAATGATCTATCATCGACAGGATCTACACGGGGTATTGAAAGAGCGAGCCACCGGGGTAGAATACCCAGGGGACGCAGCGACGTTGTGGACCGGGAAGAGGGTGACACGAGTTAACTGCGAGGAAGGGATCGTGGAGATGGAGAACGGGGAGAAGGTCATTGGGGATTTGATCATCGGGGCGGATGGGATCAAATCGGTGGTGCGGGGGTGTGTGCTTGGGCGGGAGGTGCATGCGCGAACCACCGGGTGGAGTGCGTATCGGATGATGGTGGAGATGGAGGGGTTGGTGCAGGAGGAGGGGTTTGTGAGGGTGGTTGATCCGCGGGTGAGTCGGACGGTGATGGTGGTGGGGGATGGGAGGAGGAGGAGGAGGATTGTGATGGGGCCGGCGAGGGGAGGGAAGGTGTATAGTGTGGTGGCGCTGGTGCCGGATGAGAATGGGGAGACGAGTTGGGTGACGGCTGGGGATCGGGAGAAGATGTTGGATACGTTTAGGGATTTTCCGGAGTGGGCGACGGCGCCGTTGCGGTTGGCGAAGGAGGCAGAGGTCGGGTTGTGGCAGTTGAGGGACCTGGATCCGTTGGAGACTTGGTGTAGGGGACGAGTTATCTTGATCGGGGATGCGGCGCATGCGATGTTGCCGACGCAGGGGCAGGGCGGGAGTCAGGCAATTGAGGATGCCGAGGCGTTGGGGGCGTTCTTTGAGGGGTTGGAAGGAGGGGAGGAGCGGTGGAAGAGGGAGGACGTGGAGAGGATTAATCAGGAGGTCTTTGAGTGTCGGTTTACGAGGGCTACTACGATCCAGGCGTATAGTCGGTTGGCGGGGGGGGAGGAGGAGGGGGCCAAGGTGGCGATGAATCCGCAGGAGTTTATGGATTATAATTGTTCGTATGAAGGGGCGGTGGAGTGGCGGAGGAGGCAGGAGGTGGTGAAGTGTTGAGCCGTGGACTAATCTGTGATGAGATGGATGATTGCATGTCCCAGATGCGAGGTAGGAGAAGTTACTGCTATACAATCCACCTGGATATCTACGCCCGCTGGTAACTTGGACACCTCCACCATTGACCGTGCCGGGTTATGCGGGATGCTGGGTTATACACGCGTGCAAACTCGGCATGCTACGTTTGCAAGTCATCAGATGGGACATACATGATGTGCGAAAGCTGTTTGGCAAGTCTAAGTATGAGCGAGCCAGGAGGTCACTCACGAGCATAGCATTTGTCCGTGTATACGCTGGTGAGGGTTGAACTGCCCCTGTGGATGGGAGTCACGGTGCGCCTTGGTGACGAGATGAATCGGGTGCGGTATCTACAGGCAAGGATAAATGAGTTAACAGTACGGCAGAACATCTTGAACCATGTCGTGTGGGTGAAGGGAGGATGGAGCAGTCGAGATTATATCTAGATCGGCTTTCTGTCCCGACCCCGATAGAATTAGGGCGTGGCTCGGCCCCACCGCCGAGATCCGTGAATTTGTCAGCGCCAGACATGCAGGGTTGATTCATTTTAAGTCACGAGAATCCACCATTGCTGTAACAGAGTGTGGTGCAGAGATTGCAATACTGACTGTCTACCATGGCCACCATAGCTAAAAGCATCCCCCGGCTTACGGGGAGGTAAGCCTCAATCCCCCAAGCCAACAGCAACGTACTAACAACATCCAGATCATTTGTCAAACGAACACCGAATATGAACCCATTGAACACCCGGATGAGTTCATCCGCAACAGCAGAAGCAGCAGCCAAAGCAAACTACAAAATTGTCAGCAACCATCACGACTTCCCCGAGATTGAATCCAAACGACCCCCCTTCGACCACTCCAACCCCCCTATCAAGGTGACCCAATCCCCGTACCCAGACTGGAAGTACGGACAAGGCGTGTCTAATCACACTAGCACCTCCCACCACGAGATCGACCCCTACGCTGTAGACCGTCCTATGGTCAACAACTACCGCCTGCTCGTGTCTGGAATCGCCCCCCGACCCATCGGCTTCATTAGCACCGTCTCTGGCGACGGAAAGACCGAAAATCTCGCTCCGTTCAGCTACTTCCAGGTCGTCGAGCACGACCCGCCTACGTTCATTGTAGGGTTTTCGTCCCGCCCCGGTCCGGTCAAGGACACGTACCGGAATCTGAAAGAGACGGGAGAGTGTGTGATCAACACCGTCTCGGAGGGGATGATTGAGGCGGTGAATGCGACGTCTATTGATGCGCCCCATGGGGTGTCGGAATGGGAGATCTCCGGGCTGTGCAAGGCGCCGAGCTCGACGGTCAAGGCTGCCCGGGTGAAGGAGTCGGTTTTCTCCGTTGAAGGAAAGGTGGTGGATATCAAGGAATTCGAGGCACATAAACCCGGGATGAGTGCACCCGCGGTGGTTCTGATCCAGGCAACGCGGTTCTGGGTGCAGGAGGGCGCAGTGGATAAGGATTTCAGTCATATTGATTTGGAGAAGTTGAGGCCTGTTGCGCAGTTGGGGGGCGTGTCGTATGGTCGGATTACGGAGACGTTTGAGCGGCCACGCAAGCGGTGGGAGGATGAGGTGGGGAAGAGTGAGCTGTTAAGGAAATTGGAGAGGAAGTGTCAGGGGGAGCAGTCTTGACTGGCTTTTGTTGTCAGATCTCTTAACCAGTACGGCAAAACGATGTATCGCTGCCTGCTAGAGAGCAGACGGAGAGATGTGCCCAACATTTGTTGATATAGATTTGTTTCTTTCTAGATGTACATTTTATGACGATATTTCAAGCAATATGGCCAAGTACAGCGATGCACAATTACCATTATATAGTCATTTGTCAAGTGATGCAGCCAAACAATGATCAGATATCGTCGAAACTATCTCAAGGGTTGTGCTGCCTGACCATTCAGGCAGACAAGATCGGCGTATCGGCGGCTTTCCGACCGGTTTCGGCTCTTGATCCGACCACCGCCAAACAACATCCTCGATCCACCCAGACATCTAGATCCATCCTCAAATCATCGCATTCCATCTCAGCATGTCCTTCCTCCGTCTGTCAACACGGGCTCTGCCCACTCAGCTCCTCCAAGCCCAACACATCGGACTCCGTACCATCGCGACAGCAAGCAAGAAGGAATGGCTGTGCATTCTACCCGACAAGCCTGATGCTTTGGAATTGAGGAAACAGGTTCGACCGTGAGTGTCTTCTACCAAAGTAACTTGTCTATGCAGACTTGTTAAAAGTGGTGCAGGACTCATATGGCCGGAGTTGGCCCCCTGGTCCAGGCGGGAAAGCTGGTCGCTGGTGGTGAGTCTATTCCTCTGCAGTCCTCAGTGTACGAGGATAGGCTGTTAACTTTTCAGGTGCAATGTTGGGCTCGCATCCTGAAGAGGGCCAGGATTTGTCTTTCAAGGGAAGTATGCTTATCTATACGGCTGAAACGGTCGAGGAAGTCCGCCAGCTCGTTGAAGATGATATTTATGCGAAGAGTGGCGTTTGGGACATGGAGAAGGCTTTGGTTGTTCCGGTGAGTGCTTTGTTTGCTAACTTGAAGAGGTGATGCTAATCTCCATATCTAGTATTTGTCGGCTGTGCGGGAGCCGTTGAAGAAGGAGTAGGTGGTAGGGTACTTGATCTTGAGGCAAGTGTGGCTATTAGAAATATAGGGTCGATGCTAGTATTGCTACTTTGCGGATCCATATGCCCATCGTGTCTGACCCATTGTCTTTGAATTTGATAGATCAGTTACAGCTCCGTGAACTACTAGATGACATCAGCCCTGATCCCTTCCATTATTGTTGTGCTTTGATCTCCAGTATACATTTACCGGTGAAGTGCCTGTAAATAAATTAAAGCTGTCTATTATAACATTAATATAAGCCCCTTCTCAACAACCAGGGACGATGGCGCATCTGGGAGCGCGTCAGACTGAAGATCTGGAGGTGGCCGGTTCAAGCCCGGCTC